>VZSV01000076.1:1985081-2009981 GCA_013398735.1 Nothocercus julius | reverse complement strand
CCTTTCCTTTCCTTTCCTTTCCTTTCCTTTCCTTTCCTTTCCTTTCCTTTCCTTTCCTTTCCTTTCCTTTCCTTTCCTTTCCTTTCCATTTTGCTTGCTTGTTCCCTAAAATCAACGTCTTGAAAACATTCTGCATCTGGAAGATTAACATCTGCCCAACTTCCTGGACAGCATGTTTTTAAATAAAACCTCTGAATAGAATTCAGTGACGTGATCGAAAATGAATGAAAACCCAATCAACTGCTAGCTGCTAAATGCTCCTGAAATCTGTGGTTTATGTATGTATACATGGAATCTGTCACCAGTTTGAAGTCCACGTTTCATATCGATAGGAACTGGGATTCATTCCACTGACTTCAGTAGACTTCGGATAAAAAACAAACAAAAAACTTTCTAGGTTATTAAGGTTGTGCAAGTAAATGTATAACTTGTCCGTCGTTCCCACAAACAGTCTGACAGCTGAGTTTTAGGGCAATCCGACAAAATCACCTCTAAAGCACCTGCCCTGCTGCCCTCATCCGCCCAGGTGTGAGACAACCGTGCCAACATGCAACACAGCGTCGACAGCTCGCTCCAGGCTGCTCAAAATCTGTGCAAGGAGATTCAGATGCTCCCCCAATGCCGTCTGGGAACCCACAAACTGCCTTGAGAAGCCGACTTCACTGCTGAGAAAGCAGCGCCACCAAAGCAACATCTTATAGGGGAATTGTTGATTCGAGTTCCTTGACCGCAACGCAGGAATTACTCTGCAGCTTAACTGACTGTTAATAATCAGGGAGTCGTCAAAAATCATGACCACGTTTTCAGTAATTGCACGAAGCATCTGGAAGTTTTCATCCTTTATCCAACTCCCAAACGAAATGGTCATTTGAACTAATGAGCGACAGCTCTGCTCGCCTGACCAGATGACTTAGTGCACGTGCACACCGCAGACTGCGGCTCTCCGAGCTGCACGGCTGCCTCAGCACGATGCTGCGCCAAGAGCCATTAGTTTAATGAGAGACTATACGGCGCCCAGCATGCAACCCAGCATAGCTTGGAGCTGAGCTACGCAGACGTACAATCTTTCCCAGAATTAGCTCAGGTATCTAACATGGGGTTTAAGACTGGACACACACTGCATTTGTCTGTAGGTTAAAAAGCCAAACAAAAAGGGAGGTGCAGCTTTACACTCCCTTGGGTCTTCTGCAGTCATTTATGAAAGTACCAAGAAAGAAAAACAGGATGGCTAAAGCTATCATTTGGATTTAACATCATTTGACACTACTCACTTTTCATGGTATAAATCAGTCACCACATGTAATAAAATAGTAACAGGTCAGGGACAGTAAAACAAACTATCATTAGAATTAACATAAGAAGTAAGCAATCCATAAGACTAAATTTATTGATGAAGTACTACTACTTTGTGAAAAGAACAGTACAGTAACTGCTCCATCACTAACATTTTTAGTGATTTTGCAGTAAACTTAGTTTTTAAATATCAGTGATTTAGTTTTTAAATATCAGTGATTCCAGACATTTTGTAACAATATTACTGATTTCTTCTCACTGAAATTACTGTTGCCTGAAGAAAGGATTTTTAAAAGTCATTTTGTCCACAGTAGTAAGAATGCTAGGAACATTTATTAAAGAAGAAAATAAATTAGCTTTGGATGAAAGGTAAACATATGAAACCATGCATAAATGGATGGTTTTAACCATTAAGGGTTTGGAATAAATTATACCATAATATTAGAGAAGGTACTGATATAAATGCAAAGGCATTTTTTGCCAAGATTAAAGAAACCACATTTGTGGTACATAAATAGAATTTATTAAACTCTCCTAAAAAAAAATTCTTCATGGATTCAGAACTCTTCAGAATATCTGAAACTTCTGATGACATTGTCAGTGTGTTTTGTTTCATTGTTTACTTTGTATTTTCACATATCTGGTTACCTAATGAATAGCTGACCACTTGTTCGTTCCATCTTCATTGCCTGTATTGGATGCCTCTACTTTAATAATCTTTGCCTACTGTGCTGCCCCCATGCTGAGCCCTTGAAATTTAGTAACCTCGCCTATGCTTTTATTCTTCAATATTCAGTATATACCACATTCCTCAGAAGTGCTCTAATACATTGCAGTAGAGTACTGGGAGGTTCCTGGGGGAGCAGATGGCAGAAAAGGTTTTGGTGAAAAGGCAAGTGAAGGGAAAGCAGAAGCTGAAGGCTGGAACAGTTTGGTATGGAGGCATATTTGTTTCCTGCCATGAAAGTCAAAGGAAAGCATCATATTTTCTCTATAGGATGTTAGTTTAAGTGCATTATAATATTTTTTTTTCAACAACTTCAGTGGAAAAAAAAGCTGATAAGCACTCTGCTATCTCTGTTTCCCTTGACTAGCTATAAAGCTGAACACTTGCCTCTGTGTTTGGGTGGAGTCAGACATAAGTGTGAGCGTGCGGAAGCTCATGCTAGATAAAGCAAAACAATGTTTGGAGGTAAAGGAAAGAAACTAAAACAATCTAGCATTTACCAGTGGTGCCTCATTTATAGTAAAGGGGTGATTCTGGAGCGTGCCTCCTGGAGGGGTTGCCTCTGCTTTCAGGAGTCTAGCGGTTTCTCGCTGTTTTTACCAAATACAGACTTTGCTAGCGATCCCCGTTTCTGCCATCTACAGTGTGCATTATTGCTGCGTCCTGCTTGATTCAGTTTCAGAAAGCAAATCGCAGCATCCTGCATTTTCCATTTTTCTCCACTGCATGACTACTCATCTTGGGTCCCATTAGGAAAGGCAGAGAAATTACAGTATGTTATTTAGAAATAAATAAACAGGCATCAAACTTAATTTTGTTGCACACATGATGCTTATACCAATATCCGTCCCTGTCTATATGTATTCCAGAGCATTTGCAGGCATATTTCAGTGATTCCTGATTGCCATTTTATATAGAGTTCAGCTAGGAGCATTTTTTTTCCCCTCTGTTTTTCAGCATTTAAGGGAATAATAGAATGGGATACCATGTACAGTCATTTCCTCGAGTGCCCATTTCCAGCTGCGCTGTTTCAGCAGCTATTCGCGACTGCAGTCTGCCCTCAGAAGGGTAAGAAGTTACATGGAGAAAAAGGCATATCCATTAGATGCAGCAGCACTTTTTTTTACTCTGTTACAGCTTGTTTCTGTTAAGAAGCGGTCAGGTCAGCAAGCTGAAGCTCAGTATGAAGGAGAGAAAGAATTGAATACAGCATCTCCGTCATTGCAAGTGACCGCTTCTGAGGAACAAAGAGAGATTTGATTTGGGTAATGACTAAGAATTATTTGTATTTAATTTTAAAATACACTCAACAATCAATTAAACAACTCAACAAAAATGTCGGCCTTCCTACCCTTCCTACACAGTGGATTAGCTTCATATTCAAGTTGGAATTTATCATCGCTTCAAGAGATACAAAATATTTACATACGTTTAAATGAAAGTACCAAATTTTCTCACAATCTTACTTTGTAAAGGCTAAACATGCCCTCAGAAGATAATTATTGTCATTTATTTACTAATTACTTCAGTTACGCTAATTGCATTCTAGCTGTTTTGTAGGTAAGCATTTAGAAATAACTCATCCTTTTATAATTATTCTCATTTATGTAGCAATTTTTAGCCAGGGACTTAAAAAAGAAGAAAAATGCTATTACCATCCCTATACAACAGAGAACCAAAGCAAAGACAAGTAAAATGACTTTTTTAAGGTCAAACATCAGATGGTCAAAATAGAGTTTGAAAAAATACCTACTTGCTTTATTTCCAAGGCAATACAATTGCAAGCAGACAACTTTACCTCCCATTCAGCCCTCTTCCAGTAAGTACTTGGCTGCTTGGAAGAAAGAAATGTGATTCAGCTGAAGCTCTTGTTGTTTCATCTCTTGAAAGGTACTAAAGCTTAAAAATATAGGAGCAATATCTCCTTTGGTCTTTTGGTGCGAGCTGATTCACGCAAAGGGAAAGGCAGCCAGTGCACGGAGTGGGAAGGGAGGGGAGGAGGAGCATGTCTTCTTATCTTAGTGGCTTCTCATACACTTCATTATATCCCCTCAACTGAAAGATTCCACCACGGGACTGAGCAGGTCCCATGCAACAGGAGATACCACAATAAAGGGGAAAACCAGCTGTGAGGCAGCGAGCAGGCACAGCAGTTTGGGCAGCAGCGTTTGGCCTCTGCTCTGAGCTCCTGAGGACCCTGGTGGAAGGTGTGGGGCTCTCTGGGGAGCCTCCGAGGGACAAGACCTGCAGTGCATCCCAACAAGCAACACCTGGAGCAAAAGGGTCAGGAGAGCTGCAAGGATGAACAAAGTGCTCCTGGCAAAACTCAAAGAGAAGGAAGTGCACAAAAGATGGAAGCAGGGACAGGCCACTTGGGAAGAATATAGAAATGTTGCCCAAGTATGCAGGGATGTGACTAGGAATTTGGAATTAAATCTGACAAGTGATGCCAAGGACAGCAAAGAAGGGCTTCTTCGAATTCATCAGTAATAAAAGGAAGACTAGGGAAAATGAGGGCCTGTTACTCAATGGGACAAGGGCTCTAGTCTGAAGTGGACAAGGACTCGGATTTGAAAAACTTCTCTGAGGGTGACAGAGCACTGGAACAGGTTGTCCAGAGCAGTTGTGCAGTCTTCCTCCTTGGAGATATTCAAAAGCCACCTGAACACAATCCTTGGCAGTGTGCTCTAGGTGACACTGCTTGAGGGGGACGTTGGGCTAGGTCATCCCCAAAGGCCCCTACCAACCTCAGCCCCTCTGTGAACTCTCTCAGGCATTCTACTAAGGTGGATGGTGGATGAAAGGCAAAATAAACGTAGGTGCCTAAGTTCATGAAAGGAGATTACAGGCAGAGCTTGTTAAAATATCAGGGTCCTCTTTGAGAGGAGAAAGAGATCCCTTTTTATAAAAAAATACGATGCAAAGTTGGCACAGAGCTAAAAAAAAATACCAACAATAGAACTGGATACTTACAAGTAGATGCAGAGGATATGCAATAATTCCTTGAATGTTTAGCATTTGAATGTCATAACAATCAGCCAGTAGTGTAAAGAATGTGCTTTACTATGCATATGCTGTGATTTTGAGAGACAGTACGTTGCCCATGTGCTTTTCTTCCCCTTTTCTACCGTTTTTTTTCCTGTTCTGGGACTTGTGAATTAAATGCAGCATCTGCTGTAAATTGCAGGTAAGATTTCTAAAGGTATCTAGATGCCTGGGAAGCAGTCACCAAAATACTTTCAAAATTTAGGAAGATGCCTATGCTGATATGAGTGTTTCTCTCCCCTTCTTCCTCGTCATGCAAGTCTTCTACAGTGGCTGTTTTATAAGCAATTTGTCACTGTTTATTTCTCTACAACTGTCCAGAAGTCACTGCCAAGGTAAGGACCCTACTGTGTTGCACTTAGCACGGTCCCAACACAGCAAGTACATCTAAAAACCTAAATCTCTTACTTTCAATTTCATGAGTCTGTATATGAAAAGGGCATTGCAGGGTGGATAGATCACGCTAACTCTGGCTTTCCTTTTTTTGGAAAGCTTTAAATAGAGTTTTCTGTGAAAATCAAACTTTTAGTTTACTGTTGCAAACAGACAGGACAAAATGCCCCAAAAGAAAATGAGTGTTGATGTCTTTGGTATTGTCTACTTTTTTATTCTGCAGCAGGGCAAAAAAGTATCTAAAAAAATACAAGTACCACAGAGCGGTATACAAGAACAGGAGACAGAAATGACATCTTGGAGGTAAAAAAGACGCACTTTGACTTCATAGCAATTAGAGGCAGAAAACACTTGTAATGCTGACAGAGGAGAAAAGGCACAGCCTTCTATGTTAGTGAGGGACCTCCTTAGTTTAGAAAATTTCTCCTAACTACTTTTCCGCATTGTATGTGTGATTCCCATGAAAGATAAAGCCAACAGGAGACTCATTCCTATATCCTCCTATAGCAACTGAAAACATAAAAGGGTGAGTGAAAAGATTTATGATTGTATAAAATATTTGTTGTTAAGTATCCATTTAAATATAAAGCTTTCTGCAGTGCACTGAGAAAAGCCCAAAACACACTACAGTGAGCCAGGCTCTATTTTACAAAAATGTTCAGATCTACGTGATGTAAAAAAGACTAAATTATAGCAGCTAGTGCAATGGCAGTCTTGCGGTAGTAACTGCTCTCATGCCACTCTTCAGAAATACTGTTTCATGGTTTTATCAACATTTTAAATTTTTACATGACATTTTCTTTCTTTTTTAAATGTGGAAAAAAAAAAGAAAAGAAAAAGAAACATGTGTGAAAGGTTCCTGACTGAGAACTCTGGAGAAGGAACATTAGTTACCTTGTCCTTGAAACAACTTGTAGCAAGGCAAGGTAGAGAGTAAATCAAGGATGATTTAAAAATTAATTGATTTTCAGCATGATTTAAATCACCTTTTTTTAAGGTAGTATTTAAACCATGATGAAATGCTGTCAAAGTGATGGGAAAATTTATGGCAGAAATTTTATATTAATATTCAGCATTAACCACACTATAATGTTCTTGCAAATACTTAATCAGAAAACAATTAATTCACATGAATAAACCTATTGACATAATTTGAATTAATCATGTGCATAAATATTTGTGGCACCAAGGCTACAATTTTATTATTAAAAATACTTCTGCTTTCCTTAAATCTTTTTTTAGGACCATAAAATCTTTTCCATTTCAAAACAGAACTGCATTGGTGAAAGCAATGAAAAATAATTAAGACTTTTAATAAGCTAAGTGATTGCCGACACTTCATATACAAAAGCTAACTTAAAAATGTTTACGAAGTACTAAGACTCTATTTAATCACTCAGGAGAGACTCTCAGAAGTATCTAAACCGATTAGAAACAGAAGTCCCACTGCACTCAGTCTGTATAAGCTGAGGTAGCAATGCAGCTTCACTGGACCATTCAGATTTCCTCACCTATCCTGCTTCAATGTATGGGGTTCGGATTGCAGTCTGCATGGGCTCTATACTTAGTGAAATAGCACTTGAGATTCACGTTGCTCCCAAAGCAGGTTGTTAACAAAATCACTTCTCCTTTGCTGAGATGAGTGTTCTTAAATATTAACATTTGGCAGAAGAAATAAAACTGGTGTTCTGTCTCTTTTGAGGGAGCGGAGTCTTGCTAGGCTCATTCTTTCCTACAGTGAGAATGCCATTACTTTGGCAAAGTGGCAAAGAAAAGCTTAAGCTATTCCAAAATGTTGTTTCTTACTAATCTGTCAGCCAGAGCACGCACAGACGCAGTGGGAGCAAGAGGCTGCAACTCCTGCGGGAGAGGAGGGAACATCCACCTGGTGAGGTGAGCGAGGCAGGGCAGCCCTTCAGGTCCTTCTGCACGTTACACGGACACAGGCACATCTAGGCATGCCAGAAGCTGCATCTTTAGGAAATTCTCTTGGAAAATTTAGGCTGGTAGAGGCTTGAAATGTTTCCTGCTGGGTGGCGGCTAAGCAGATGTTCTGAGTATCATTTTGTACTAAGGTCTTCTGGTGGATCTAACCTCTGCAATCTTGGTTTGGAGGAGACACATCCAGTCATGAAGTAAACCAAATTCACGCTTCACTATGAAAAAGAAGGGAAGAAAAGCTTGGCCTTACAGTTTGTTTTGGAATAGGTTACTGTTACAGTAAACCTCTGTCAAAGAAGAAAATGCAGTGACTAGGTTGGGCTGGAGAAGTTAAGCAACTGTCCTTGAAGTGCTATCCTGCTACTCCTTACTATATAAAGTGATGCAAGCAGTCACACGCTCACTTCTAAGAGCAGCAGGAGAAACATGCTTTCACCTTTTAAGCTGTTAACTCCAAGTTTATGTAAAATCTCTCTTCCAACTACAAACATAATCTAAAATAATCGATTTAATGTAATTTAGTGTGTTAGTGTCCATATTTTGTCTTGCAATGGAGCAAGGTAGGTGCACACATAAAGCCACAAAGTAAAGCCAACATCACTTCTGAATGGGTAGCCGCACTCATAATATGAACATGTATAAAGGATTTAACAAGGTCACTGTAATGGATATCCTTTGAGCTAAAAACCTCAGATTTTGGGAGTAAAAGAATTGTTACAGACACAGCATACCTTGTTTAGTGTTATAAAGCATGCCTTTGCATAAGAAGTCAGATTAAGGAGAAAAAAAAATTGCTAATAACATGAAGTTGAAAGCTCAGAAAAATATTGCATAATACAGTTATTAACTAGTGTGATTAGCCAGAAATTCCTAGGACACACTGGGCAGGGTATGTATTAATGCCATTATACAAGGTACTGGTAAGCCATTATCAGAATTAATGTGGATAGCTTTGATTACCTGTGCTTGAAGATGATGAATGTGAGGTGGAATGAGTAGAGAGAAGCCTATTACCACAACAAGAGAAATTATCTTATGAGAAAAGATGATGCGAGCTTGTCTTGCTTAACATAGCAATTAAAAATTGAAAGAAAGTATGATTGCTCCATATGTACACATGGGAGGGGCAGTAAAATAAACGCTAGGTAGGGAAAGTAATTAGCCCAGCTAAAGAACAATACTGAAACAAGAATGGATGGCTATAACCAAATGATGCAAGTAGTCAGAAATTAGCAGCTTCCTGAAAAACAGAGGGGTAAAACATTTGTCCATTAGGAGGAAAAAAAAAAAAAAAGAAAAAAAAAAAACAAGCTACTTTTAGCTAGGGATCTCCATATGGATTATGTGTTGCAGCTTTCTGTGGTAGTAAGGAACTAAATTCAAGGACCCAGAAGGTCTTTCTGTTACCTGCCTAAGACACACCATAATTCTGTGCAGTATAGCAAATATTTACTTTTTGCAGGGGAAAAGATCAGCATACTTGAAGAAGGAAACAAAGTGTATGAAGTTTCAGCAGCTAACACATACAAGAGTGGAAGTGAGGGAGAAGAGCTGTGATGAGCTAGTGGGCGATGGGGCTAGAAGTTGTATGCCACGTGTTGAATATACTCAGTGCAGTATGAAATGCTGTTAGGCAGAGACGTGCTTTTTATTGCCAGCCAGCTCCCCCTTTGCACTTCCTTTTGCGAGTTGTAACTGATTTGTAAGACACTGTGGCATAAAGTGATTACTGAAGTGGCTTAAGAGCCACTTGCCTAAAAGAGGGCAAGGAGAAAAATCAAGCCGGCAGCTTTGAAAGGCCAGAGGCAGCGCTGAGGAGATGCTGTATGGTGCAGCAGAGGTCCAGGAGCGCCATGCTGACACTGCAGCTTGTACCCAACAACCTGTACCTCTCCAACCTCGCTAAGGAGCAGCTACTCACCAAATTTCTTTCGGTCTAAATTTCTCCGCTCTTATGTGCCTAGGATTTTCTATTCGTCAGTTTTAGCCGGTTGCTCATCTGGGACTTTTAATTCCTGCCTTTGTCTTGCTCCCCACATGAACTGAATGCTGCTAATTAGGCACAAAGAGGCAGGTGACACTGGCATTTTAAGATGGGCCACAAGCTACCACTGCTCGAAAATTACTATTCTGCATCACCCACCTCATTTTACCTTTAAAACAATGGTGCCCACAGTTCTTCAGATATTCAGTTGTTTTGTTTCTCTCATTGTCCTCAAATAGGACAAGCGTTGGTAAGTGATGCTGTAAGAACATTTGGCTTAAGAAAATTCCCCAAAGAAATTTTTGCATCTATTTTGATGGTTTCCTATTGGCTCCTGGGACCAAAAGCTTCCTCAGTGTCCTATGCACCATCTGACGTGTGGCTAATGTGACACAGTCTCCTAGGGGGTTGATTTTCAACAAAGTGGCCTTCTGCTAGGAAAGCAAAATAGCAACTCAATTAAAAAATACAATGAAGGTCACCCCAGTTTTCCTATCCCGCTACAGAGATAAAGCAGTAGAAAATGCAAGCTGCATTTGCATTAACATATGGGAAATTAAAGAGCATCACGAGGAAAACTCATTGATAGGATAGAGTTCCAATTTAGGATGCCTCTGGAGAAAGAAGTGATGAAGTTAATAAACATTAGTAAGAAAAGATATTAATCAGTCATGTGCTAGAGCATCCAGTGTAGGATAATGAGTGCTGCCTAGGCAGAAGCAAACAGCAATGGGAATCACAGTCCCTGGTCAGCGACTGATTCTTGGCTGATTTTGGAGGAGTTACGTTTCACCTAAGTAGCCTAGGAGCAGCGAAGCACGAGAAGCAGTGAAGGACTGCTCCAAGCGCACCCTTCAACACAAGCTTTGGGTATTAGTGAGCTTGCAGCATCCCTCACGCACGGAGGGAGCAGACGAGCCTGGAGTCACACCGCTGCTCTCATCAGCGGGATGCTCCATGCAATTCCTCTCACAGCAGCAAACTTCACCATTCACTCCTTGGGGAGATTCCTAGGCTGGCTCACATTGCAGGGGTGACCAGCTACGTGACGCAGCTCCGACAGCTGGGCTTGGAAGCCTTCCTAGCTTTCCAACTAGAAATTAATAAGAAAGCTTCTGCCTCTCTTACATGTTCATGCCAGGATCAAACACAAGCTGACCTTTATCTCTCTAAGCCTCCAATTTTTTCCCTTGTACATCTGACTTACTGTTTACTTACTGCAGAATAACAACAGTGAGGCACAACTGATTAGCGTTTGTAAATTGCTTGGAAATACTGGCATGAAAGGAACTCCAGAAGCATGCAGAAAACCTTCTTTGTTAGAATAGTATGTCCATGCCAGTACATTCAATTCACAAGAAGCTTTCTAGAGCAACGGTTATCGGGAGACTCTCACTACAAAATACTGTCAGCAGATGCTTCTTCACAAATTTACAGGTTTTTTCAGGAATATGTCTCTTCCAAAGTTTTGTAATTTTTTTAATCAGAAAATTTAAGTTTGGCATACTTGACAAACACCTCCCAAGCACAGGCAGTTATATTTTCATACTCATAACTTCTTACAGTCTTCCATCCAAGTCCCATGAATTTTGAAAGTGCTCTCTTGCTAACTTGACGAGTGAAATATATAGATATCAAGCTGATATTCAGACAGACGTTAGATAGCATCCTGCCTGCAGTATAGCTTAGTGCTGAATCCTAAAAAAACAAAACAACCCCAAACCCTCACAACATTAAGACTACCTGCAGAAGCTGTATTGCTGCTGGGCGCTATGCAGACTGCCACCTCATCTGTTTTACAAGTGCTAGGTCTGCTCCTTACTACCGAGGAAGAACTAAAGGCAAAAGATGAATTAGGGCAATGACCTACCGACTCTGGCTAGTGCAGCCGTGAGACCTGTAACGACAACAGATCCATTTAGCTGATGGCCCGCAGTGTCAGTTCACAGAAGCACCAAACACTGCAGCTGACTCCCTCTCACATCACAGAGCAAGAGACAACCCCGTTGCACACACACTGTAAAGTTATATAGGGAATGCACAGTAAATTTTTGTGCTTTTGTGCATACACAGTGGCAAAGCAAACGAGGGGCTCTGAGGAAGATGGTGGTTGCTGCCCAAGCAATTTCTCAACTCAGTTCAGCCCTTTTGCACCAGGGGATTGCTTTTATGAAAGGCACTGAAAAGAAATCGTCTGAGATCATTACCCTAGCAGGCTTTGTAGCCTGCAGGTTACATATCTCTGCAACCTAAATGGCAGAGCAAAGTTAAAGGAGGAGAAAAGCACCGTGGTAGGGGAGCATAAGGGATAAAATGAAAAAATAAAAATAAAAAAAATGTTTTCACAGGAGGACCAGGTTTTAAATTAAACTCTCCTAAGAAGACGTGTAAGGATGTGCCAAAAAACATATTTTCTCGCATTTTTTCCTCAACGTTTTTAAATTCAAGAAGCTCTAGAAATTTTGATCTGTATGTATGACAACTGCAAGCATTGTGTTACAGAAGAAGTTACTTTTTACCCGATCACCTCCTTTCTAAGCCTAGCTGTGGCCACCTGACCAGCCAGCTCGACAAACAACGGGGTTCTGCAGATTTCTAATCTCTGCCAGCTGTTTCATGAACCATGACAAGAAGAGCCCGCAAGAGGAAGCGCACGATAAACAGGCTAACCAAAAACTTCAGCCAAATTCACTGCAGTGTTTTATCACTGCATTCTTCATGACAGTCCTTGTCAATAGCTATTTTTTAAAATCAGAGGCACATTTTTTTCCCTTCTTGCTTTCCCCCTCTCCTCAAAGATGGCAGTCCAGAGCCTTCTTGAAGGATCGTGAAGGCATTGGTTATATTGCAAGGTTTCCCCTTATTTTCTTAAAAATCTATAGCTTAGAAAATAATCTGTGTAGTTATTAGACTTTAAGAAGCTCCAGGACAGCACACCAATAAAATATTTTAATGCACATTCCAAGTGGCAACTCCTGTGCTTCAAATAAACCATGCATTAGCAAACTGCTTTCCCAGGAAAAATCTTTGGAAGAAAAGATTTTTGAACTTAAGGATTGTCATAGGAACAGAGGAACAATAATTTGTTTCTCTGATTTATTCACCAAATACAGCAAGCCAACTAAAATACTGAATATTTTAAAACCTCTCAATTTCTGGTCTGTCGTGCAGAACTCAGGTTTCACCAACCACGCATTACAGGCACGTACAGGTATTTCACGGGCAAAGGAAGCAGAAAAAAAGAGTTTGAACTGTCCACCTTTAGGACAAATTTAATCATTTGCCTTTTGTAATTGTAAAAATTTAAGAAATCACGTAAAGCTTTTCTACGAAGTCACTCTTCAATAGGAATTGTACACATACAAGGCGGCAATGAACAGATGATGCCACCATATCCACTGCTGAAAACAAGTCTGAAACATCCCGCAACAAGTGTGACAACTGCCATTGCCCAAACACCTTTAACACAAAATTGGTGGTAGTGGTTCTGCTACAGAATTTGATGGGTTAGCAGGAAAGCATTTGCCAAAGGAAAGTTTTTTCAGGTTTTAAGGGTAATTCTGCAGTTACCATACTGACTTTATTTATGTTTCCATTAAGAAACAAAATTGGATATTATTTTTATGGTACTTTTGCAAGGGGAGCAAATGTTTTTGGTAAGCAGAAGAGTCTACAGTAAGCAATATAAGTGACTTCCGATATCTAGAGATTTAGCTTTTCATTCAAATGAGTTCCAACAAAACCTAATTGCAGATTAGGGGAAAAAAAAAAATAAAGTGCAGCTATTCGGTGACTCACCTAAGCATAAGAATTATTGAAAGTTTAAAAGATATAGTCACCTTTGAGTCACCTTTATTCACTCCTATTATAACCTTTATCACCTGTTAAGTTAAATAAACGGCTGGCCTGATATCTGAAGTGTTTAAGAACACATTCCATTAAGGAGAGGAATAAGGAGCTCTGGAGAAGTCCCCTTCAGCTGAGTTAAGCACTGCTTAAATTCACATTGACATAAAAAAAAGTAAAACAGCCACTTTAATAATGAGGACCCTGCCCACTTATAACCAAACTTATCACCTCTGACTCGACATTAAGTCTTTGGATTTGAACCCAGTACGGATTACAGCAACTTGGGATTAAGCAACATCATCTTTTGGAAGGATCAAAAGCAGGTGCTACTCACTTAAACTTTGTACTTAATTTTACCCAGAGGGCAAATTTCATTACATTTCAAAGGAGCTTGTTAGTGTTTTTTAATTCCCACACTCTACTTAAGAGTGTTCAGACTCCAGAAAGCATTGAAAAGGCATTTTGTTTTAAACAGGCATATAAACCGCACCGCAGCTACCTGCACAAAAACTAGCTTATTTGCGATATGCAAAGAACTTCTCTTTCGGTGCTGGTGACATTGGACGCCTCTTTTGTGCACAAATATCTAGAGCTTTGTCCTTGTGCCCCGTGCAGCCAAGAGAGCCCCCAGGCCCGCTGACAGCGCTGGCGCGCGGGGAGGGAGCGCGCAGCGCCCGCGCGGTTGTGACCGGGTGCCGGAGGGCGGCAGCGACATCCGCAAGGATTACAGGCGCCTTG
This sequence comes from Nothocercus julius, assembly GCA_013398735.1. NCBI lineage: Eukaryota > Metazoa > Chordata > Aves > Tinamiformes > Tinamidae > Nothocercus > Nothocercus julius. The sequence goes on along the minus strand of VZSV01000076.1, from coordinate 1,996,011 downwards.
TCACTGCTGCCTTTCATGTCACAGTAAACCGGATCGAGGGAAAACAGAGGAGACATAAAATGTTTCCCCCGCCTAGTGCAACTGCTTCGACGTCGCTCAGCAGAATGCTGCTGCTGCTGCTGCTGCTGCTGCTGCTGAGGGTTTTGGCACCTTCTTGCCAACGTGTGCCCTTGGGCTACTCAGAACAGTTTAAATAATAAAACAAACTTGCCTTCTGATAGCACTACAACCTCTTTTTTTTTTGGATCAGCAATTTCATTAACAGATAAAGCTTTATTTCTGCAATTTCTATGACATTTCAGGGATTTTAAGCATCACGTGCAAGTTTTGAGCTCTCTGTCTCCTTTCAGTGCCGTTAGGATGGCCTCCTTCCTTCCCGACCCCCCTCCCATGGTGGGGGAACAACTGTGGAATAAGACACAAAAGGCAAACAGCTGCAGACACACACGTCAAAGAAATAAATTTGGCATATAATTTTGACAAATCTTTTGTCATTTTGCACCCGATGTTTCTTGTTTCTTCCCTTGTGTGCCCTTGTACTATAATACACTTCATGCGCTCTCCCACGCAAGGCAGCTTGAAAACAGCCCAAATGACTTGACTGGGAGACTTTTTTTCCCTCTGAATTTACCAAGCTTTGGCACTTTGCTCAATGACGCACATTCTTTCAAATCTATGATCTGCCAGGAACCTGTTCCAGGTGGCAAGAAAAGTTCTGGAAAGCACAGACTTACATTTCAGCTCCAGTTTGATGAAGTCCGTGTTCCCCAGGTTCTCAAGAAACACTCCGTCCGAGGCCGACGTCTTGAAATAGAAGGAGATGTCAGCGCTGGTCTCCCCTTGGAAGGTGGAGAAGTGCAGGTAGGAGGAGGAAGTAAAGAAGGAAGCAGCATTCCAGTAGTTCCCTATGGAGATGGGATAGATGGAAAATACAGACACTTGAGTGCTCCCTGGAAGCTATCAGAAAATATGAAGCTTTTAATGTCAATGCATGTTCCAGTGTGGTGTGCAGTGAAAAAACAAACAAACCCCTTTGATTCTACTATCTATTCATTGTTTCTCTGGAGATGGTCTCTTAGTTTTCAAACAGTTAAGATAGTTAAGGTTTATATATTTTCAAGTTCTTAATTTATGATATTAAGTCATACACAAAAGTGTTGTTGAGAAAAGGCTTCTAGACAGTAACGTTAGTCCCTAACTCTAAGCAGGCAGGAGTGACACTGAAGACACGGGAGCTTAAGCACATGGGCAAAACACCAACTTGGTGACTATGCAACCCCAGGCACAGGTTTCACATTCATACATTGCCTCATGTATAATTTATCTGCCTTCAAATTTACTCTATACAACTGCTTCCATTTCTTCTGAAAACCCAGCCAAGTTTGTTGCAGGTCCATTAATATGTATCACAAAAAAAAAAAAAAAAAGATAAATGAAGTTAAGCAATATAGACAGAATGAATATATACCACGCAGCCCCCTAGTACATTTCCAGTGGCGAAACTCAATTATTAATAATATTCAAGCATTATAGCAAGGCTTTTGCAGTCAACATTCTGTGCAAGGCAGCATCCTGTGACAAAGGAAAAAAAACCAAAAAACATAAGGTATCGATGATATACTACTGATGATATAGTAAGTCCAATGGGAGAGTGAAAGAGCTTATTGTACTTCACCAGGATGCATATATAACCAGAAATATATTAAAGCATCATTCCCTAACTCACCATAGCTGAGTGCTTAGTATTCTAGCTAACACGCACAGTAAGACACTACTTCCCATTCCAGTCCAAACTCCGTAAGATCAGTTTTTTGTTATTTGATTACCAAACTAGGTGATAACAATTATTTCTTCAGTCTGCACTGGCTGAATACAAATGAACACAGTGAAGCTTAGTAGCGGTTATATAACCACACTGGCCCACACCCAGCAGTCAGAAGTGCTAGAATTTGTAAAATCTATTAAAGTCTATTCAAATTGAAATTGAATATCTGAATTAATAAAAGAAGGCTTTAGGTTGCAACACATAAATACTACCTCCTTCCATATTTCTCTTCTTTGCTTAATTCCACCTCTCTCAAGAATGCAGATTGAGTGGGTTTGAAAAAAAAGAAGCTGCTTTCCATTTTACTTGAATGAATCCCAGGAGGAAAGCTGCAACTGAGAGTGTCTGGGTGGTTGCACACATGTGGGTGGTGAGAAGGGGCCCACAAACGCTTGGTGCAGTAGAAGTGAGTGTAACACACTGAGATATAAAACTCTGAATTTATAAGGATCTGTCAAATGGTTTCCAATTAAAATGTCATTTGGCATGTATTACTATTTACAGTATTTAGACAAACTGACAATATCTGGATTGAATATTAGCGATGATTTCTAAAAAAAGGCAAATAATCTTAGTATCACAAAAGAGCTGGGGCAACAAATGTCTGTTAATTAATTACAAAGTCTTTCTCTGAAAACACACTCAGTGGTTTGGCAACAAAGGTAGATATACCTAGAATTCTCTTTTCACATATTAGAGTGTTTACGGTGTCAGCGCATGCGCCATTTGGCTGTTATCTCCCTTGGAGCATGGGATCCAGGTGGAATCTGGCTTAACGCGCCCCATACTAACACAAACCCTGTATATACCAAAGGAGGTGTAAACTACAGCACTATGCTGTGGTAAAATCTCTTGTGGATATGAATGCAATACAATAAATGAGAGGGGGAGATGCTGTAAGAAGCACTCTATTTATTTTACAATATTTTATTCATAACTTATTTGCTTTGCAAGCATGCCAGCATTATATGTAGCTTAACACACACACTCATTTTGCAGTGCTGGCGGTCTCTGTTTTAAATCCTTAACTACAAAGCAGAATAGCCAAAGCACAGGTTTTTCTTTGATATTAAATGCATCGCCTTGAGATCTGCAGTTGTACCTGACCATCCCTCTTAATTTAAGTATAGGAAAAAAACTCACTTTTGTAGCTTTTCTAAGGTAAAATATAGTTTGGGAGAGCCTTGAGAACCAGTATTGCTTGTAGGTTTATCCAGCAGGGCCCTGGTATAGGGCTAAGACTTCTAACGAGCACCACGGTACATTTGCAAGGAGGACTAACTACTGCTACCAGCTACAACTACAGCACCACAGAGGCTGATGGGGTTCGTGTTGACATTCATGTCTCGATTTTGTTGAAACAAAACCAATCAATTTTTATTTAGTGCTAGGTCTAGCCTACTGAAGAGGTTCGTCATTAAGGAAAGATTTAATATTTCTTTCGAAATGCTGTTTTGACTCTCTGCAGAAAGCCTTGGCTGCAGATGCTACTTGTGAGAGGATAAATACAAACGGTGCAGATTGAATGGGAAAACTTGCAGCTTGAGAGGAAAATTGTTGAAGGCTATGCAGAACAAAATCCTACAAAGATAAAAATCTCTTGCCCCTCCTCCTTTTTTCTTTTCTTTGCCTTTTTATTTTCTTTTTCTTTACTTTTCTTTTTCTTTTTTTTCTCTCCTCTTTTAAATACCATACACATCCCAAATCATTTTAAGGGAAGAAAAAAGACATTATTGTAAGAGTACAATGGGAATGTTCTGCTAAACATATATAATGATTTTTAGCATAAAATGGTATCGCCTGATAAGAAAGGGGCTGCCTAAGGAAACTGCTGTTTATATGCAAGACTGCTGTTGTTGCTTGCCAGGAGCCTCAGTTGTATGGGAATGCCTCAAAGTGTGTGTCAATAATGTAAAAATAAGGAGGGTTTTATATTGCAAACACATGTTTCTTTGGCACATTGTCATATTTCTTTCCTCAAATGGTTTCAACACATGGATCCTACAGGCATTTTTCTCTTGACTTAGACTGAACAAGGACTAGCTGGAAGAAACTGGGAAGAGGATTTAAAATACAGCGTAGATGTAGTTTAGGTCTACAAACTAGTAAGACATACGGAGTTCACTTAGAAGGAAGATGCTAAATGCTAAGTTATTAATCCATCCTATTAGTATTTATTATGTAAGAATTAATGTCTACAAATGTTTGGACATTACAAAACTATGTTTATGGGATATGATTAAGAAAGTCTTGCAAGAGTTCGGGAAAATATTCTGGTTTGCCATAAGGACGCTCAGCCTAGGAGGGGTAGGCTTATTAGCAGAGGCCACAGGCTTGGAGACATTAAGTTAGGGAAGGAAGAAAGCTTCTGTTTTGAAGGCGTGAGAGGAAAGGAGGTGCTCAGATATGCACTGTCCTTTCCCCTTTCCTGCTCCAGCTATCGAAAATATCTCAGAAGCTAAAGGAGACTTTCATTGTACAGTGTAGTCTGAAAACCAGCCTTCTAATTTTATTTGCTTCTTTATAATCTCATTTATAATTCTCTAATCAAGATCACAACTCTGTTGCGCTAAGTCTATCTTTGTTTTAAGCCTGCTTAGTGTTTAAATTTGACTTAAACAGACTGAACAGGTACAGGGCATTCTGCTGTCACAGAAGCACAAATCTAAATAAATTATGATGCCAGGCAAGCCCTTCCAGTTGTTGGCAACCCAAGACAAGTGTGCAGATCCTCCAAATTGGACTGTGCTTCTCACTAAGCTGCAAGGGTGGCAACTGATGGCAGAAAGGCTTAGGATGCATGGGTGCAGAGGGAGGCAAGAGAAACCACCCGTGGTTCCAGGGGAAATTCCCTAACGGATGTCTGTCTGCATCCAGACAGGGGTTGGAGCCGTAGTTGTGCTGGAGCTGCTTCAAGGGTAACTCTTTTGTGATTCTATTTTCCATTTATGTCAAGGATGCTTACGCCCCTGCTTCGGAAATTAAAATCCAACTCACTAAGCCCGTGCAAAATAGCCTCACCTCTTTCTCATTAGCTTTTCTAACCCTGAGTTACTGTGTTCTTTCCAATTTTTATGGTACAAAGCATCTCTTCTGCTCCTTTATCTCCATAAAGCCTCCATCGTAGGCAGAATGCTGCAATGTAATTAGAAAGGTATGATTTTTACAAGCAGGATAGTCCATAGCCACAAGAAATCACTGAGACTACGGACAGAGACTAATGCGAAGGCATAACTTAAATTCCCTGTAGAAAGCTGAATAAAGATTTCAAGATATTTCCCATGAAGTCCAACCTGAGGGAGGAGGAAGGAAATGGTTGCCATAGTGCTGAAAGGGACAAATGCACCTCTTGCTGAGTTATGCAACATCAAGAGACATCTTTTTATGTCTGGCAGCTCCATAACCTGATAACACAGAGTCAGGGGGCTCACAGCAATCAGCCTTTCAGCCTCTCCCTTGTGGTATTTTTTGCCCGGAATTCCCTTGCTAGCTTCCATCAATATCTTCTTTCCTTGCATGATTGAAATTCATACTTTTAACACCATCAATTTCCCTTTTACATTTAAACCCCACTGAAATGTATAATGGCAATAGCAGAACTGTAAAAGACGTCAGTCCTTTTAGCCCTGCTAGGCAATAGCACTAGAGAAGGAATGCTGCAGTGTCAGACAGCTCTTATGTATTACGATAGACCAAAAACCTCCAGGGCCCTCATCTGCAGCAAAACAGATTTTCTATCAAAACCATTATGTGAATAAAATGTAAGAATAGTCTCCTATTTCAGAGGAGATGGATGTGTGAATGGAAAACTGCTCTGTGCCACAAAGTAATGGATTGAGATTATCCATACAATTACACTCAACAAATCAAGTTTCCTCCCTAGCCCCCCATTCCTTTTTTCTTTTTTTCATGCTAGCAAAGAGAAATCTACACATGTACCATTCAGAGCAGTTTGAGCGTCTGTACAGCACCAACCATGGCTTTGAGACAAGGATTTAGATCTGCATCTTGCAGAACTTGCCCCCCATGAAACCTAAATTCTAAACCCTAGGTTTAGGGTTTCTAAACCCTAGCGTCTTAGAAACCGTGAAACTAAATCTGTAAATGAAATAAGAGGAAAAAGAAGGAAAGAAACTTCAATCCAAAAATAACACCACAAGTCAACTAGAAAAGAAAACAAACAGTGATTCCCACACTGAGTTGTAAGCTTATTTTCAAAGGTCTAACCAGAACCTCAAAGGGAGGCAGGTCCTGTCCTGTTACACTGAAATTCCTTATATGAGCAAAACTGAAATACATCCAAAATGTAAACCAAGAACTGATTGTTAGTATCAAGACAATCTTAACAGACTAATCAGAGAATTATTATTAGGAGAGAAAATGAAGACTCTTACAATTACTCTATAATAGTAACAACACAGTTGGACTTGTTCTTCACACACCTGCTTTCAGTTACCCTGTGCTCACCCTGGGTCGCAAGGCTGAAGGCACCAACCTGCACGGCACTGGGAGCACAGCTTCCAGCTGAGCCAGTTCAGGGGCTACGGGGAGTCCTCAGCACCTCCAGTGCTTTGCTGGGAGGAGTACGATGTCGATGGAAGGGACTTCATCATACTTGACATCATTTTTAGGCTTGCTAACATGCATTCACCTCTCTGCTCGGTCTGCATTGGTCTGTAACTCCACATCCCATCCAGATTTACCACATATGGTGATCTTTATATTTGTTACTTGTTCTTTTTGCTACTCCGGAACCTGGTTTTGCCCAGCTCCAGGTTTGCATTTCTTTAACTAACCACTGGGAGCTGTTTATAACAGCAGAGTCCCCAGAGACAGCGTGTGCCGCAGCTCTTCTCATCCTCTCGCTGTACTGCTCTACCTGTCCCCTCACATTTCAAGGCACCCCCTTATCATGCCAGACCTGTATTCCTTCACACCACTTTCTTAAGTTAGAGTTACCAACATCTGATACAGCACAGACTAACTGCTTGTTACTATTACCTCTACAAAAATTATAGTTATACCACATGAAGATAAGCTAAAGCAAACTTAAAACAAAACAAACAATACAGTTAAACTAAATAAAAACAAAGCTTGAGCCACATCAAGCGAAACTGTAACAGAGCAAGCCTGAGACTCCTCAGTCCTGTGGCCTTGCAAAGGCAGTACAATATCGGTGGCCTGATACTAGCAATGGCAAGGTTCTATTTGCTGAGCTACAGGGTACCAATTTGTCATCAACATGGCATATTTCCTTTTGAAAGGAAACATGTAAATTACTGCTTAATTTAAAATTATGATGGTAGCATCTTGATTTACTTAGTCCAGGCGTGAATCAAAAAAAAATAAAGTGAATTGCTACAGAAGATGCAGGTTTAATGTGTCTTGACAACACACAAGAAAAATAATCCCCAAGTCAACAGATGAAGAGTTCATTAACACTGGACAACAGCAAAACTGAATTACACACTTCCAGGCTGAATAAAAATATAGGTTAGATTTCAAATTGAAAGATAAAACTAGCTCTAAATCTTTCAACAAAGTAACAAATGGCTGCAAGTACAGAATAAAACCAGCTGAGAATATCAACATAGCTAAAGATGGGTTTAGATTTAACAAAACAGAAAAATTATCTCTGCTCTGGTGACTGTGATATTAAAGACAATTCACATTTTACAAGATAAACACTAGGCAAAACCTAGCTTTTAGAGAAAAGCAATCCTTAAAATAGGCTGGTTCAGAACTAGAATGCTGTAAAATAATGCATTTTGGTCTAACTCTAACTAGAACAAAAGCATTAAAAATTCAGAAAGACGGGCAGAAAATGGTAGAACTGGTAAGAGTCCACCTTTGTTGCTGGAATTTTTAGGAAAACTCACAGATATCCAGTTTCAAGACCAGGAAGATATCAGTATGTCCAAATGCAGGCAAACAACAAACTTCACTGAACTGAAAAGCCAGGCTTACAGTTCCTGACCTCTTCCCGTCTGGTCCTGCACCTTAGACTCAAAGGAATCCTTTCAGGCCTCTCTCCTGGAACTTCATTTAATGCATTTTTGGTGAAAGCCAAATACTAGAACTGGCCGTGCATGTCTGCATAGTGATCTTCCCTTGATATCCTTGTCTCCTACAGTTGTGGGACATTCCCACTCCAAGTTAACACTTTATCAACTCTTCTGCTACTGACTAGAATTGCACACCTACCACGGCTGTGACAAGGATGGCTCTGATTACAGAATTTCTCACCTTGTGACACAGGTTCAAGCACAAAGCCTCTTATACAGAACACTGCTTGGAGGAGGTGGTAACAGTGTTTCGGGAATTACAGATACCGCCTAGCCTTAAATTTCATATTTAGATATGAAGGATACTTTATCCCGTTATCCTGGATCATCTGCTATCTTGAGCATTATGGTCAATAATGAAGGGCATATAAGCTCTTACATTAAGATGCCAGTAGGATGGATAGCAGTTTAACACATTGTCTTTATAAATTACCTGCCTTCATATAGGTTCTCAAGTGACATAATGCTTAGAAGACATAGATCAATGGCTGTAAACACAGATGTTAAAGTTTGCTTTACTCTGCCAGTCACCATATTTGCTGAGTGAGGAAAAAGTGCAACCACTTGAGGAAAAAGCGCACTCACATTTATCAGTGCAGCGCTGGAGTCAATGAAACAGACTTGGTCACATGGAAAAGTTTGCAGCGCCTGCTGTGTTACTGGCAATCATCTTTGGAAGACCATTTTTCAAAAGTCTTGCCTCCTGGTCACAGCGCCAATCACAATGTGTGCCCTGACACTGTTAGCATCATTACGTTCATCCATCTAAAGAGGGAGAGGTCCTGATCTGGCAGGGTTTACAACCTGGAGCTGTGTAATGTGCTGATGGAGCTTTAATGATGCATGTAAATTGGTGTTCTTCCAAGGGATTTTCTTTTTTTCTAAACAATAACTGACCTGCAAACATCAGCTTGATCACCTCGGTGCCACAGTCAACACAGTGTGCAGGAACCCTGCCACGAAGCCAGGACGGTAAACATTAAATACAGAAACCTGCTGTTAACCACTCAGGATATTACAGAACTAGGAGCATCTGATTCTTCGTTGTCTTATCAATACGGGCGGGCGTTTACGGCTGGGCAAAGCGGGTGTAAACATCTACCATTCTCACCGGGTAACAGTACATAACCACTCACCGCGTTACTGTGCAAGACATAAGGCAAAGCGCCAAGGCCAGGCAGGAAGGAGACATGGACCTTTCCCAGCTGCTCAGTTCCCAGGGGGCACTAAATCGGCACCCTGCGCTGGGGAGACGAGCTGCAGCAAAGGGCAGCGCCCAGGCCCCACTCTGCTCTCCGCGTCTGGGGCTGGATCTGCAGACAGTGACCGGCAGCCTCAGAGCAGAGGCACAGAGCCGTGTGCCCTGGCCCACTGTCCCACTGCCATGTGCACAATATCATCCACCAACCAACCATCTGCACTTCTGCCATTCCCATTCGCTCTTCCCGGTATGATTATTTTATAAGGAGGATGTGTTGAGTAAACTCTTTGCAGAAATATGTGCCCACATTTTCTTATTTCTGTAGGAAATGTTTCTTCAGGGCAGCATTTGTGGTCCTACAGGTGGTGTCAAAGTTGTGTCCAGTGTTTGGACATGGATCTGCCCTCCACATCACACCAGGGGTCCTGGCTTTTTGACTTCCTCTCTTGTGGTCCCTTTGAACACCTTCGCTTTCACAACAGCAAAATGTTTTTCAAGTTCAAAATATAAAATATGATTTAGTCTTGCAGAAGCACATATATTATTCTTCATATCATTGATTCCACAATTACCTGTTATCCTGAGATCATCAAATTATTTTGCTTCATCTTCTATTACTAGATGGATCTCAAACAATTCTGAACTATAAGTGAGAAAATTTAAGTCATGAGATCTGATGGAGTCCCTTCATGAGCCACAGTCCTCTGAGCTTTGATGAACCTTATGACTAAACTTGGCTAGAAATTGCTTGAAAAATTAATTTTGTTCAGCAGGTACTGCTTACTCACAGAAATCTACTTTTAATGTCTGCTTTGATACACAGGTATCATTTCTTGTTGACTGCTACTGCCAGAAAAGCTCACACTGTTGGACTTGAATTGTGTATATAGACAATTTCCTGAGACATTTAAATACTTGTGCAACTTTGGCTTTTGCTGAATTGCTGCTTAAGGAGTAGGTACAATAGTTATGTAGCCCCTGGATCGCAGAGTAAAGTTACATGGCAAAATTGCCCAGTTGAGCTCTTTGTAGACCTGGGGTTGCCACTCTTCAAGCACTCTCATCCATATGTTGCAAGCAAATGTATGTAGTGTGACAGTGAACCTAATGCGGAATCATATCTATCATCTTTAGGCTAAATAGATTATCATATTGAGTGTGGGGAAGGGATCTACTGTAGTCCTCGTGCAGCTAGTAGTGGAATTTTTAGGGTCTTCAATGATAATTCAGGAACTAGATGCAGAATCTTAAATATATACATGCATAGAAAAGGCTGTTAGGAATTTAATGAGGATTAAACTAGAGTTTACATATACATATAAAAAAGACTCCTATATAGCACTTACAGATAGGAAATTATGGCTTTGGCATTTCACAAAATTAAAAAACCACAAACAACTCAGCTAGCACAAACAAACCAGTGTTAAATTTATCTGTGCTAGATATATCTTCTTTAGAAGTCCCTTTCAGCCTCAATTGTTCTGTGATTCTGTGAAAGGATGTACGATGATTGAGAAAAAAATTCTATACAAATCGATAGGTTCTGATTTGTATAGAAATGGCAAGGGAGTCAATCTCATCCTAAAACTGCAAGGACGTTAATATTTCAGAGGCATGAAATGACTAGTGAAAGCAAAATACTTTTCTGATTCTGACTGCTTTCACACCATTCCGGCACACCGGACCTGTGCTGCCCATGGCATTACACTAAATTTGCACAAATCTGAGAAAGCATTTACTCACTGCTTACTTCCTAAATCTTTTTCCATCTCATAAAATAATATGCAATAAAAGGGAAAATAAATGTGAACAAGGAGTCTCAAAAAGACAGAAAAATCC
>VZSV01000076.1:1959961-1980362 GCA_013398735.1 Nothocercus julius | reverse complement strand
AAAAAAAAAAAAAAAAAAAAAAAAAACAACACTTGAAAAAAATGTGGTGCCTGCATTAATAACCAGTTTGGCCCTCCAGTCATGCCTGCCAGCTATCAAAGAGAGGCCCAGGATGGGAGACAAACTCAGGAGGGTTTAGCCCAGAGCAGGAAAAACAAATGGCCACGTTGAAAAACAAACCCAAAACAACAAAAATCAAACCCAAACCAAACAAACAAAAAACAGGCAGAAAACATTAGCTCTTGCAGGGAGAATAATTCACATCAGCAAACGCCAACTCTGAAGCAAAGCTGATGACCTGCTCTTGACACCTCTGTTTCTGCTTTTCTTGCTCCCAGTTTCCTCTTGCTGTGAAGCCATCTCCTGCCAACAGAATTTCATGTGCAAGCACCAAAGCAAAAAACTGGAACTCATTTCTCTTCGTTCTGTTCATAAGTAATGATTGCTGTGCCCCTTTTGTCAACCCTTTTTCTTCAGCCTCAGTGATAACTATCTCCTGCTTTAAAAGTTGTCAAATGACACTTAATCACATGCAAAACTCTATTTTTTTTTTTTTTTTTTTACAGATTTAGAAGTGCAATCTTTGAGAGCAGCTAAAAATGAGCATATTTTCATGTGGCTAAACAAAATTCAATCTGTTATTTTACTGGTTGCTCAGAAAGGTTGTTGGAAGTTAACTGGCTGTTGCTATCTTCCCAGCAATGTTCTGCTCACTATGAGCTGTTACTGATTTCTCCAGTTTGCCACAGGATACTAAAACCCTAGGTAAATGAAGAACAGCAAATTGTTGGAAACCAATGCTTTGCAACAGCATTTATTTAAGTTTTTACTTAGGTTATCTGCAATGCTTTTGTTACAGGCCTGTAATTTTCAGTTTGTATGTGACCAACCCAGCTTCAGATGCAACTTGAGAGGAAAGTGCTTCTCTCTGCACCATCTCCATTGCTGACTCTATACCTATTCCTCTGATCTCTGTCATGCAAGAAGTGTGAACATTTGTCTCTGGACAGATAAGTTGACTGTATCTGCTATGAGCAGCATTGCTAGTTTGCTTTGTTTGTTTGTTTGTTCTTTTTTTATAGCCTTTCCTCTTCTTACTTCTCACGCTCCTGCTGGATGGCTGCGTATCTGGAGAAGTGTCATCTTATCTTCTTGCTCTGCAGAACTGCTATTAGGTAGTCATACAGGGATCTAGGGAACTAAGTTACTTTTCTGAGCAGCATGACCCACCTTGCTGGCCCTGTGTGCAGGAGCTCATACTGTACTGTGACTGGTACACCTGGCAACAGTATTTCAATGTAGATTAATTCTGTATTAGGTAGCCTGAAGAGCTTAAGAGAGCCCTAATAATGTGCTGTCTCAAATAGGTGAAGCAGTTCTTCATTTCCTGAGTACGAAAGCGCAGGCTAATAGTGACCTCTCTGTGTATTACAATAATGAAAGGAAAATGGTGTGAGGGAAGAGCCCGTGAGCCCATCTGCACAACACCCAAAGCAATTATGCAGAGGTAACTCGGGCCTTAGCCCTGTGCTGTGTCACACACCCTCAGCGCCATCGCTGTGTGACCTTGCAAGTCTGCTCAGTTACTAGGAGCGTCACCTCATCAAGCATCTCCGTTTCGCGCCGCAGACATCACAGTTTCACCACCAAAAGGATACGCACATACAAACATTACTTTGGTGTCCACAGTGCAGCAAAGGACTGGCTGAAACTCCATCCTGATTTTGCTTCGTGAGAGACTCAAGGAGATACTGCTCAACACTTTTGAGGCCAAATTCGTACGTGCAGCCACACCTCTCCAGCTAGTTCTCCATAAGTGTTTGCAGTAAATAATCCCATCTTAATTAGCATGGGATACGATAACTCTTATTAAATCCAAATTGAATGCGTGTTAGGGAGCTTAAATTTCTAGTATTGCCCAATACAAACTGCCAGAAGCAGCAGCTTCCATCCCATTACTCAAAGTTTTATCGCCGCACTCAAACTGACCCGCTAAATGGCTGTCTTGGGTAACGCATGATGCCATAAAATTAAATACTGATTTATTACTTAAATAAAAGACATCAGAGATCATCAGGGTGTTAAACATTAGAGATAACTTGTTTTGCAAACCATATTTAATAGCAGACCCAGCTGGTATGCCTTAAGTGGATCTCAAGCAAACAAACAACCTGTTTTCTTTTCTTCTCCTAAATAAAGGCAGACAAAGGCTAAAAGGGGATACAGGCTGTTTAGAGGATTTTCAAATTTTTTTCCACAACACGGATGGCATGATAATAGAGTGAATATATCCACTGCTGTCACTGGTGACTGAAAACATCATATCTGCAGTAAACAAAACCATTAGTTATACAGATCACCTCCTGGGACTGGTCGTTTAAGAAAATGTCCTGTCTGTTGTCTTCCTACTTTCAGTCCACTGTCTGCTCTTCTTTATTGCTTCTGATTTGTGCCAGCTTTCCTGGCAGACTCATGACTGATGATACCCTTTCTAAAGCCAAGCGCAATGCTCCTGCTGACACCGGGCACTCTCCAGGCAGGATCTAACACTGCTTTCCGTTTCACTGCTGTTTACTTTTCTTCCCTCCTCCTCAGCTTCGTGCAGAACTGTGGCAGGTCCAAGCATCAATCCTCCACCTGCTCCGTACTTGAGCAGCAAGACAGATACACACAGTCACAGGGTTGTTGCCAGGTAATCCATTTTTCCCTGAGCACTGGAAGTTAATGATACACCTAGCCCAGAGGCCGGGTAGGTGGCCCCAGAACCGTCTCCCTGCTGAACTGCAATTTCGTTGCGGGATTGCGAACTTCGGTGTCTTGCAGCCTTCGTGTTTCTTTGCTTTGACATCATCTATAAACCTGATGTGGCCCAGTAATTTTTATTTTTAGAAGAAAACGCCAGATGGCAGCAGGGTACAAGTTTTAGTAATGAGAGACTAAAAAGCAGGACAGGAGTTCTGGCTTTGCACCTAACGCAACACACAGTTTAGCTTTTTGGATCAATTATTTCTTATCTGCTGGATTAGCAGAAAAATGGCCAATATACACATACGTGCTACACCAGGGTTCCCGACCGCGCGTGCCATTCCTGGTGACCCTCTTCCAAGCGCCCCGTGTGTGAGCTGCTCCGCAGTGGCGGCCCTCCGAGGAGCCGCTCAGCAGCCTCTCTCTTGTGTGCTTTGGCAAGGAAAGTACAAACCAGGAAAACCTTTCCACCTCAGAGACGGAAGTGCGAAAACATCTCCAAGATCCACAAACCAGAAGTGCATATAAATAAAGAAAAAGTGCATATAAATAAAGAAAAAGTGCATATAAGTAACCTTCCAAGATACTTAAATCTGATAAGCTGGGGGGTGTCAGACGTGTGCTGCAGAGCATGGGGGCTGATGAGCCTCCTTTAAGCTCCAGTTCAACCGAGAGCCTTGGCCACTGAACTTGTCCTTATGCTGTGCTTTTCTCTGGAAAAATGATTCTGTTCCCAATCTGCAGTGGGGCTTGCAATGGCAGCAGGAGCTTGTCTTCACTGCCAGCTTTTCTCATACACAATAGTTTCAGTGGACAGAAAGATATTTCTTCAGTTCTTAAGAAAACTTTCCGCATTTACACAGCATCGAGACAGGGATTAGCCATTTCCCAAAAGAAGAACAGTTCTGTTAATTCTAACCAAATACGCAGAGTGATCAAAAGGGGGAAAGACAGCACTTTGGATTAGTAAACAAAAGCCATTATTAATACCTACAACCTGTAGCTTGCATTTCCTGACCATCCCTAATGTGAGAAGAGCAGCTCTCTGAGCATTGGTTATTATGAGCAAAATCAGCACACACTGACAGTTTTCTAAGCACCATGGAAAGCATTATTCATTCAAATAATACTTAAATTAGGGAATTAGCAAGCCAAGTCATTTCATTAGAATGAAAGGGCAGAAGGAAAAAATTCTAGATAGATGTTTCGAGAGCTTTCAGGGTGAAAGGAATCCACAGCCTGCAGAAATAAATATTCATGTGAATTTACAAGACAAAAAAAACCCCAAAACCTCTACACTGTAAATGGAAGATGAGATTCTATGCTGCCCCTATTTTCCCTATAGGGTTAGAAAAAACATTTTTCATCCATTTTTTATTCTTTATCTCCCACAAATCCTCTTGATGTCACCCATGGGAGGGCTGCTGACATTTGAATACTGGAGACAAAACCGATGAAAAAAGGGATGTGTTCAGAAAATATGAATATGACAGCAGCAGAAACATACAGCATATCTAACTCAAAGGTATTAAACTGCATGGGTACCCTAATTTTGCTGATAGCTTTATTTTTCTGTAATGTCAGAGTGAAGTGCCAGTTACAGGATTCCATACACTTAATTTTGAAACAGGTGTCATATTCCTAGTCTCTGATTTTTAAAGAAAGAAACCTCAGCCATCACTATTTTAGCTCTCATTTGAACATCATTCAGTCTTTGGACTGAACAAGCAGTAATCTAGGTGGCACAGGAGGTGGAATTCTCTCTTGAACTGGACAGTAACTCAGTAATACTGAGAGATACTTAGGCACTTAGTTCCTATGTAAGCACTTCCGCTCCTTTTCACTTCAGTGAAAAGCTCTAAGTCAGAAGTCGCCCCACTGCCCTAGCTAGATAACAGCCCATGAATTGCTACTCGTTTGGATGGATACGTGCTTAAAGAGGAATAAATTATCTAAGGACCGCTGTGGATGTGAGCATCGGAGCAGGACATGGGCCTGGTTTGAAGACGCTGAGCGCTCACAGGCAAGCATGACGATCCTAGTGAACACGGGTATCGATAGTTTTGCTCTTCAGCTGCTTTCATGTCTGGTTCATTCCCCATCAGACGTCAGCTCCCAGCCTCAGGCCATGTTTTCTTTTTCTCAAAATCTCTCTCGACCTGCCTGGCCCGGCATCTCCGTTACCATACCCTCCTTTGATTTCCTATCATTTACACATCGCTCTCAAGCTCCCATTTCCAGCACCTGATCTTTGCTTTTAAAAGCAAGAAACCACTCACACACGGGCCATATGCTGCGCGTGCTCATTAAGCAGTTCTGGGAGCGTGGCCAGGAAGGGGAGCGCGGGACAGGCCGGGAGGAGGGAATGTCCCCGCCGCCCGCCCCAGGGGCGCTCACAGCCACGCGTGGGGCTCCAACGAGGACGGAGAGCTTCGGGGAGGACTTAAAAGCTGCAAGGAGACGACTTGATTTTATATCAGCCTTTTGGGGAGCTGACCGTGATTTTAATAGCTGGTTTTACCATGCTGGACTGAATTATTTCCAGCTCGTGTTGTTGATTTTTCCCCCACCACCTATTTTCCTAATGTTACTTTCCAGTCTATAGTGCATTCTAAGCCTGCTTTCATTTATTCATTTCATTCTGCCCTCAGCGATACGCTTCTTGCAGTGTGGCTACCCTCTTTGCAAAGTCAGGGAGTATTTGAGCATAACAGTCTCCCATTTGAACTCAGCCTGTCCCTAGCCAGTCAGTTACAGAAGGAGAGAGCACTGACTCCGAACATTTACAAGATTGATACGTACACAAAAAGGGTAAAAATGAATGATAGGGGAAAAGCAATTTGACTGAGAGATAGTTAAAAGGAAGGCAGTTAAAAACATTTAATTACTTCTTTATTGTCTGAATTAACATGATGGCAATGGTTCCAACCTATTTTTCTTTAGCTGGGAGAGAGTTTGTTATGTGCTCTGCCTCCATGAATCTCTCCAGCACGTAAATAGAAAGCCTTGCAATCGCAAAGGGTAATTACTCCCGTAACATATGCACAGGCAAATCTGACTGCATTATCGTTCCGTCCTTAATAAGACCAGTTTACATTTTTTGCAGTTTCTGATACACCTTTTTTTTTTCTCCCTTCAAGAAGATATTGATTTGCATGGTGCTATTTTTTTAGAAAAACAGAGGGTAACAAAAAGAAGAGTGGTGTGGGTCAAGCAGTCAAAAATATACTCAGGATCAAATTATAGCATTACTAATTACCTAAGGACAAAAAGGAAGAAAGCATCCATATGAGGACATGGCTGCCTCTCTGAGTCACCAAGAAGACCCCTCAAAAAGTGGCTGTTATGTCTCTAGAGAACGGGAGGAGGTTAGATGGTGCTGAAGCAACTCCAAGCTCTTTCACGTGTTATTGGGACTGCGTGTCAGAAAAGGTCTACGCCCGATAACCCTCCTGCGCTACACTGGTGCCCTGAGAGACTAGACAGTAGATGATTCCCAGTCATGACATGTAGAAATATATACAAAAGTTTTTAGGAACACAGATGTATGTCTGAGCCTATGATGATTACATTTTTTTTCCACTGTGATACACTGTAATTTTGTTGAGTTTCTTTTGCTGAACAGTGTGAGCAAATATGCTTGGGACACTGGGCCTGTTCCAGCGGCTCTGGTGTCTCTGGAGCGGCCTGGACTCAGGGCGCAAGCTTTTCAGCAAGTTGAGTGGGAGGAAGAGATATTCAGACAGGATTATAGATGGACTCAAAGTGAGTAATTCCTGAGTATCTCCAGACAGAAGTGAGCACATTAGTCGAAATAATGCACTTCTGTTTGATCACAAAGAATTACAAGTATGCAGAAAAATACATTTAATGTAGGTAATTAGCAAACTGTCTTTACAGGCTTAGTTTTAAATAGATTGCTAGGTGATGGTTTAACAAAAGCTTCAGTCCTAACAGCTAATTCTCATTGTTGCATTGAGTCACATTGAGCTCTTGTTTCAGTGTGTCAGAATGATGGAACACAGAGTCCATCAAGCTGCCAAAAATGTGAAGTGTGGAATACAAATAGGTGTTTTTAGTATCACAGGTGCTGCTGAATTATCTGGAGACATATTATTCAAATTTGCAGATAATACTCCATCCAAACCGTCCAGAGATCACATTTTCCATTGTTTCTGAGACGCACCGCCCTGGAAATTGTTAATATTACTGGGCTCACATGGGAGAAGGAAAAATTGAGCAATTTGAGATTGGTCTCTTACCCACCTGTAACCAAACATAAGATCTCCTTGTGCTATTAGATTAAGCTTTTCACATTGTAGTTTTTTACTTCCCCCACTGTTGGGTTCTTTCAAAGATAAAATGGATTCTTTCTTCTGGGTCATGCTCATATTTACACCATGGTGACACCTGCCTTCAGTCATTTTTCAGGTGTGATTGAAACTATGGGTTGGGATAGTCACTAACTTGTGCCTGTGAGATTGGAACATATTTCTGCTATGAGATCATGCTACTCTACAGTTTTCTACATGTCAAGCACCAGAGTATCCCCTAAAAATCATTCTGGCAATGTGAAAAGGTTCCTCCATGCCCAAATTCAAGTCTTCTTCACTACACTTCCAAAGAATTGTGGCACAGACACCTAAAACAGATCTGAAGTCCCCATTTAAGCCAATTAAACATTATCATCCCAATTCCATAGTGAAGATGGGAGGCACCTGGCACAGAAAGCACAGTCTAACTGCAGCAAAGCTGCAGGATACCCTGAAACTTTGTCCCTCCAATACCTTCTTTCCACCAGGCACCGCAAATAGGCAATAATCAATAAAAAACGAGGCTTAGTCTATAAAATTTTATAATCCTTGCCATACCCACCCTATGAAGTCCAGAAATCGCAAGTGAAAGACATGCTGACATACTAGCCCTGAGTTTTAAACCTCCGGCTTTCATTCTAGCAGCTCTTCAATTCACGTGTTAGTAAATCAAAGAAAAGAAGCAACCGACATCCTCCAAAGTCTTAATGACACAGCCCATGCGAAATGGGAACAGACCAAAGAGAGATTAAATAAAAAATAAAAAATAAATACTCCCCCCCCCAACCTGGTTATTATTCTCATTATATTGCAGTTATTAAAAATATGCTGCTTTTAAAACATCTGCTTGTTTTAAGTCTGAAAAAACAATGCTATAGTAGCATCTGAAATCAGAAAGTAGAACTACCAGGAATGAGAGCCTGTTCTGTATTGCTATTATTCATAGAGAATGAAATCAAAGAGTAAATAAATGGTGAATGGGGGAAAACCCATTGCTTTCTTAAAGCTGACATTGTAGTAATAAGTGCTATCAATAACAACAGGAAAAAAAAAATCAAATCACGTCCCTTGTTCCAAATGCAGCCAGCAGTGGCTTGCACCCGCACGGACCCTGCCAAAGCCTGGATTGCTACAGCATCAAGGAGAGAACGCAATTCAAGTTGTGACCATTTTCCACCCTGTTCGCATATTTCCTCCATGTTTTGTTAGTGCCTTTGGACTCCAGCACTTCCACATCACTCTTCCAGTGCATGTGGAGGCAGTCCCTATTGAAATCTTCGAGAACGGCTGTAATATCAACAATTGCTGCTACTAAATAACTTTGAATGATGTTTATGTTGCAACTATGACTTGTGCCTGTGTATCTAAGTACCATTACATGAGTCATTTTCAGGGTCTAATATTACACAAACTTCCTTTGCAATAACTCTAACCCACAGGTACACAACCCAAAAACCCCAAATGCTAAGCAAATAAATAAAGCTTTTAGGACATTTTTTAAAGACAGTTCCTTCTCAAGTTGGCTCAGTGTTTTAGATTTCGAATCCGTTTTTTCCCATGGGCCTAACTTAAACCTTCTTCTCACAAATTGTGAATGCAACTTGAGTGACACTGCAGAGATACACAGTACCCCTGCAAGTTGTCCAGATTAGGTATGATTCAGGTAGCTGCAGTTTGACCTTTACCAACCTACAATGTTTTAACTCCGAGTGAAAACATATTTTACAATTCCTCTGGGAGGTCAATTGCTGTGTACCCTGCACATGTTCTCACTTAAATGCTAATAAAGACTCTAGATTACAGGAGCATTTGAGAGTTCAAGGCCTTCAGCTCCTCAGGGCATTTGGTTAAAAGAACAGAGGAGGAGAAAAAATAAGATGGAAGTCCTGGACATTGCTCTGGTATCTGTATGTCATCCATCTTTCAGTTTAAAAAAATAAAGAAATCATACTTTAGATCCAGAATGTTGCTTAATGATTTATTTTGTCTTATAAATATTCATGCCTGTTCATTTATTTTTTCCATAGGTTTCTTTGAAGTGCATTTCCATTCTTAAAATGGTCTTGCAAAAACAGGCGTTTTATCACAAACAAAGGAA
Source organism: Nothocercus julius (assembly GCA_013398735.1). Classification (NCBI taxonomy): domain Eukaryota; kingdom Metazoa; phylum Chordata; class Aves; order Tinamiformes; family Tinamidae; genus Nothocercus; species Nothocercus julius. The sequence goes on along the minus strand of VZSV01000076.1, from coordinate 1,971,206 downwards.
AAAATGACCACCAAACCCCCTCCCCCCCTTTTCTCCCCCTCTCTTTTGCCAGTCCTACATATCCAAACAAAGCCAACTGCACTCTAACTGGCTCCAGCTCCGTACCCTCCCCGGCGAGTGTGGCTGTCCAAGTGCTCCTCGCGCTACATCTGTGCGGCCCTGCCTGTGTTCGTGGAGTTGCCGAGGTGTAATTAAGGACCCTTCCGTAATTACAGAGCAGCTCCTTTCCCGTGCAGAATGGGGTGCACAGATGGACACTGTAATGGAAATTCGTTAGCAACCTGTCAATGATGGATGAGGTAGGGAGGGGCCCAGCTCTTTCCCTCACTGGGGTATAGGTGCTGTTGGATCAATCCCACGGAAAAGAGGACAGGCAGCGGTTAAAAGCGCGCGCTAGCAGGTGCATCTGATCAAGCAAATCTCCCGAGTGGGAGACGACATTCCTACATAATCAGTAGTGGGAGACGACATTCCTGCATAATCAGTTTTCAGACTAGATTTGCATTTAGGTGGAAATTCTTTCTCTCTGAGAGACAGAAAGACGCAGCAAGAAGCCCTGACCGTTGCTTTCAGCCTCAGCAAGCCACACGCGCTTGAGACAAATGCGCGTCCCGATGCTCGGAGGCTCTCTGGGGAGGTGCTAATGAAGCCTCAGGGTCTCCTCAAAGCTCATTTCTGAACTGCGACCCAGCACAAGGAGCGCAGACTAAGCATCCGTGCCAGGGCACGTGGGGACGCCTGTATTAATGACCCAGCGCTGGGAACGTCACCAATGGATCCTTTTTATTTAAACAGGGAAGAGAAAGGAAGGGGTGAAAACGAGTGCTGGAAAGGAGAAAAACATGCTTAGCTCAGCCCCCCAAGAACAAGGAGTGAGAAAAACAATGTTTGTGTTTAGCCTAAGGGATAATCCAAAGGCATTTTGCCTTTGCCTTTCTGTACATATAAAACAGTAACGTTGAATATAATCAGTAGGGGCTGGAGTTCATTAGTGTCTAAAGCAATGTATAGGAAGCGCACTTGAGTTCTGCTGCGCACGAGCTTGGGAATGGAGCTTCTGACAAATGCAGGATTATTTCTGCTGTGTTTGAATAAGACTTCCACTACCTGTAACCGTTGGTTTTAGTTTCCTCAGGGAGAAAGAATGAACTTTCACAGTTAGGAACTTCTGAGATTTTTGTGTGCATGATTCAGCTTTTGGTGATACAAGAATATATAGGAATTTTAGCTTCCTTGAAAACCAGCAAAAAAATAAGATAATAGAAAATGGTCCTAGCTTTAATTGCACGGGAATATTTTTGAAAATATGACATTCATACTGTGAAATCAGGAGGCAATTAAAGAAATGTATCTTAAAAAAACCCTTCATGATACATATGTCACTCTCATGATTTATTTTACATAACTGGAGTTACAATATTGTAATATGCTAATCTGAACGAAAGTGAAAAGAATTTATAGAATATGTGCACAGAAGCAACTGTAGCCAGCAGACCTTTATTATGCAACTGTATATAGTATATTGTAATACAATATCAGCTGTTTATGCTATCTGAACTTTTCACAGCTTTTCCTAAAGCTCATGTCTTTCCTAAATGGGATTTAAATCTTCCTATATATCGGAACTGTAATAAGGCATATTTATACTTATTGTTCTGAAACTGCCACCAGCAAATGTGGCATAAAGAAAAACAAAAAACAAAGCAATAACTAATATGCTGTTTAATGCAATAAAGAGTAAATTAGAATGTCTTTACTAGGGCTGTTACTCCAGCTACTTAGGATGAATTTATAACTGACATTAAATATATATTGGCACAAATTTGGAAACTGCCCATACAGCTGCTTTGCTCAGAGTTCAGTGTTACCGGCCTAGAATAATTGAAAAAGAAAACTCACAAAGACTGCAGCATCCACTAAATTAACATTTCCTATCTGCTGCCCAAAAGGATGTTCAAATCCCTTTGTACTGCCCAAATTCTTTCAAATGAGTATGTGATAAAAAGCTGAACTTTTTAATGAATACAAATGTAATGCAACAAGTGATGAACTATGCCTAGCCATTGCATTAGCAGACTCAGCCCATAAAACACAGATGTCCTAGATTGCTTGGTCAATATTACTTACTCACACTTGCAATCACATTGCAAATTTCAAGGAAGAGGTATGGTTTGCATTATATCAGCAAAGACCAGGTAAATCTGTTCTTATTCTGAGAGGTGCCCTGTGATGAGCACAAGGGAGAAGACCAACAGGTCTGTGTATCTGCCTGTGTCTCCTGAACACTGTAGTGCTGGAGGGGCTCCGGTGCTCAGTATCATAAATTAAAGCCGTTCCAGGGCCTGCTGCTCACATCTCCCTATGAAGCTATTCCGAAGCCCCAGTTAAATCCCTTTCAATTTCTCCCCTGCCAGGCTCATTTGCAGGCTTCAGAGAGAGCAGCAGGGAAGCAACACCGACCCCCTGAGATTGTCCTTCTAATATCGCTGTCCTGCGGGCTTTCCCTCAAAGCACTGCCCAAAACTAAGGACGCCCTTCCGGGGAAAAAGCTCTGGCTCCTCATACCAAGAAAGTTAACAAAATAATACTTCTGGGTAGAAGACAACTTCCAGCAAGTGCTGCAGGGTATATGACCTACAAGTTACATTAGGACTTGATCCATATGATCTATAGGATTAATGCGGATTCAAAGTATTTCCCCTAAAAATGACTTTATAAAATAGCAGTATGGAGATTATTGCCTCCAAAATTTCCATATCAAATGTGTTCTGATATATAAGAGCAAAAGAAAAATACATATTACTTTTCCAAACAACCAGGTCAACCCAAAATATGAGGAAGTGTCTACCCTTCTTTCCATCAACAGGAATAAGGAAGACTGTAGAAATTCATCACATACTTACACCTGCATGTTCCTATTGTTTTCCACTTACACTTCATTGTCACTGCCATAAAAACATTTTTTTCACTAATTTAGTGTACACTCTACCTCATTTGTTTGCATTTGTGCCCATTCTTAGTGTTTTGCTGGGACACACACACGTTGATTCCTATGTGAGCAAGCATTCCTCTAGCTACTGGGATTTAGAAATGAAAACCGCTAGGGTCAGCAACAGAAGGGAAAGGAAAGAAATAGGCAAATAAAAAGGGTGCATCCCTGAAATGCAAAAGACATGGAGTGAACATGGTGAAAAAGGAGACCTCATTGCCTGTACTGCAGCATTCTAGGAGTCTACTGGGGTTCAACTACATCAGGTGCAAACTAAGCTGACATCTAAGGCAAACCCGTTGAGCTCTCCCCATGGAAGAGAGAGCCCTGAAAGGCTCTGAAACAAAGCTGTCAGCAAGGGCAGGCACAGAGAGGAAGGCATGCGAGCAGTGTAGCTCTACCCGCACACACATCCACATTTCTACCCAACAACATTTCAGAGGCAGAGCTGACGGCAGCAGCTCTGAAGATACAGCATCACTGATCACTTTTACTGCGGCACAGCGTATGATGGCCTGGCCAATATGTTGCTTCACAGGAGAGAAGAACAGTCTGTCTTCGCTTGTCACTCTCCTCAGCCCCACTCCCTTCAGTTTTGCTAGAGGGTAGGGGAAAAAAAAAAACCATAAAATTAAATGTACTGGATTCTGAATGACCATCAGTTTGTGGGTGTATATTATATTTATTTATTCCAAATCAGTTAACTGTAAAACCTAACTAGAAATTGAATTTATAGTATTAATACTTGAGCAATTTTAAATGTCTTCTAGAATAAGCAGAAAAGCTCTAGCAGTTAGAATATATCACTCTCTAATGCCTTGCCAAAAGAGCTTCAAGTTGCATATAGAAGTAAATGATATACTCTATCTTGTAAATCAGGGGCACATTCAAACAGCCAAATGCTTCTGAAGTGATGCGGTCTGATGTGATCTTGCCAGATCCGAGCAAAGGAGAAGCTGGCTCAGGATCTGGGAGAGGGAGCTTTCCCCAGAAATGTCGGCTGCTGAAGGCTTTCGGTTTGGTTTTTAGTGTGGCACTGTGATAGTCACATCAGCAGTAAACAAATCCTTGCGGGCAATATTAGAAGGCAATGCTGGAGTCGTTGCCTTTAAAATAGGACTTAAAATGAAGGCTTTTGACCATTGTAATTATCAAGGCTTGAGAAAAAATGATCATTGTGTAAGCCTGCAATTAAGCCTAATTAATTCCAGATAAGGATGGGCCAAAGCACATAGTTTACTGCTTTGATGAACTAGCCTCTAAAACTTTTACAGCATGTTTTTCTAAGCAAGGACGTTAGTTCTCCCATCTAAATGAGACACTTGAATGAGGAACCTCTATTCTTCCTACACTAGTTCCTCTCCCTTCAGTTCCTAACTTAATTACTATGGGCCACTGTTACAACTGAGAGTTAGAAGGCTGAGGATTTTCAGGCCAGACTTGAATTAAAAATAATGTCTTTCCTCCTCTTCTATTACCTACTTTTCTCTTATGTAAATTAAGTCAGGAATTCTTAAGCTTTTCACAGGAAAGACTTCACTTTCTGCAGACAGTATGAATGATAATCTACTTCTCCTTTTCACTGTTTGAAGCTGAAGGAAGTAAAACACACTCTTCCTGTGAAGTTGTTCGCAATATAGTAGATGGGTTCTCAATCATATTTGATTTCATAAACTCACATAGACATCTTGCTATAATTTCCCACATTGTGTTTTCCCAAAAGCCCTTGATGAGGAGTACTACTCTTTTCGCTCATTATGGGGAATGATAAATTTTCCTAAATTGGCGTGTGTGGTCATTCTTTGCAATGCATTTAAATTACGATGACAACAATATCAAATTGTTTACTGCTGAGGATGCTAATTATGCATATGTACAAAAGCAAAAACATTTAAGCATGTTAACAGCTTTAATAACAGCAGCTTCATAACCTGTATTTTGATCTATTAAGATTAAAATTATATTCCAGCTTTAAATTTCATTCTCTGATTATGCCTAGTTTGTTATTAACAGAAGCAAAATGAGGCGCTCAGTATTTGGGAAGTTTTGATTCAACCCATTCACGTGTTAATGTCAATGCTTAACCCCAAAGGCCTTGCTGAGAATGATTTACAGGATTAATTCATTCTTACTATTCTTACACTGCTCCCATTATCCACCTGTAATTCTTGTAACCAAGGTATGCATTCTGTGTTGTTAGTGGCCATTTCATTTTCCTCTACGGTGCAAGTATCTCCTAATTATTTAGGAAGGAAGCTCTTAAAAACAGAAAGAAAAGAGGAAAAAAGTCCTCAACATCATCATACTACAAAAGAGATGAATTCTTAACTGTTAGCACCAGGGACACTTAAACTTTAATCACTGACTGGGTAAGCAGCTAACACCATATAGATTAGTTGGCTAAAATCCCTTAAGGCATACCTCATTTCACCCACATGAAAGTAGTAACCTTTTCTTAAATGGACAGCTGACTCCACAACATTTTGAAAGGATGGTGGCATGTCACAGAGGCCCAAAGTGCTGCGGGCAGTAAACACTGGGGTTCTCACCTTGAAATGGCTGATTCCTGGTTGAACGTGCAAACTTTTGTTCTCCAGAATTTCACAGGAGGCCAAGGGAACTGATCTGCTGCATTTCAGTCGCAAATCTAATCTATACCCAGGTTAGGACAGGATCATAGAATCACAGAATCATTACGGTTGGAAAAGACCTTTAAGATCATTGAGTCCAACGATAAATCCATCACTGTTGTGCCTGCTAAGTCACATCCCTAAGTGCCTCATCTACATGTTTCTTGAACACTGCCAGGGATGGTGACTCCACCACTTCCCTTGGCAGCCTGTTCCAATGCTTCACCACTCTTTCTGGAGTAGAAAGACCTAACCTGAACCTCCCCTGGGGCAACTTGAGGCCATTTCCTCTTGTCTGTAGTTATTCTGGAGAAGAGACTGACCCTCACAACACTACAACCTCCTTTCAGGTAGCTGTAGAGAGAGCTGTAGATAAGGTCACTCCTGAGACTCCTCCACGCTGAACAACCCCAGCTCCCTCAGCGGCCCCTCGTAAGGTCTGTGCTCCAGCCCCTTCGCCAGCTCCGTTGCCCTTCTCTGGACGCGCTCCAGCCCCTCAGTGTCTTTCTCGTACCGAGAGGCCCAAAACTGCACAAAGGATTCCAGGTGCGGCCTCACCAGCACGAGTATTTGGAAGATTCAACACAATCCACCGAATGTGAAAGTCTGCTATTATGTGAATACATTAAGTCTTCAACTGAAACAGACGTTAAATCTAGATCTGGCCTTTCTTGCACACCACAGTTGCCAAGAGGAGACAATAAGGAGAGCAAAAGCTACACAATCCCACATTCATTTACTTTTTTTTTTGTGCAACATATTCATAATAGATGAGATACATATATATAACGCACCGTAATTTGACGTTATTCATTCTGCTTAGGGTAAAATGAGCTGGGACACAAACACTGCATTCTCCTAGGGGACACTAAAGTGCAGCAACTTTCCAAAGAAAACCTGCAGGGAACACTACTTTTCACAAACCTGAATCCCAATTATTATTCTTAGAATTAGAAACGCTATTATAGTATCACAGGTTTTTGAGTCCTTATCAGACTCACTTAACAAATTTCACTGGCTATTTAGTAATGAACCTTGCCTCATTCTTAGATAAAAGATAAAACAACTGTTGTGGGCTGTGGAAGAATAAAGAACTCCCTTTGATTATGCCTGCTCCTTAAAGGTGGGGTGAACAGAAGGAATATATACTTTAAATACATTGATTTCCTTAAATATTATTTATTACTACTCACAGAAAGTGAATTGTTAAATGTTGTTATAATAATAATAATAATAATAGTTAAATGTTATTATGTACTATCAGATTATCTTTACAGATATGGTGCATCTTTTAAAACAATAAATCTTGTAAACTAAATTAAGAAAAAGGGTGCTTTTCCTTGTTTAGGACTAGTGCAGTTAGCTGTCACTGTGTTTGAATTAAACAAAGAAAAATAGCATTGTCAGCAGGAGCAGCAGAGAAAGGTAGCCTGGTGCTTAATTTGGATCAAACATTCACAGTGAGATTACTAATTAAATTGCTCATTTAAAGCTACTGCACAAGGAAAGAAATGTATTTCTGATAGGTCACTAGAAACTGAAATATAGGTCAAGTGAGTTGTTTTCTTCCTCCAAACTAAAACAGCAGTGAGCTCCAAGACCTAGTTCATAACACAGATTTAATAAGAACTGAAATCATCATTTCCTTTGGAGCTAAATAAAAAGATATTGCTGGTTTGCAAAGATTCTACTTTTAAGATTATTAAAACTAGTTGAACCAAAGAAGAGTTATAAGCACACAGGCCAAGGACTGTATTTTTATTATTAAAGTAGTACTAGTACTTCACAAAGAAATAATTATAATAATATTAATCCTATCAGTTTGCTAAATCATTATATTCTAATTTAGAAGATACCATTTAAGATTGCTTAATGTTAAAAATGCCATTAAATATCCTGCTGTAGTAGTTCCAGTATTATTACTTCTAAGGTGCTCAATTTAAGACGACCGCTCCTGTTAGAGTTTAGATATAAAAACCGGCAAGAATGGCTGCAGCATGTCAGAGAGAAGGTCCAGGCAGCTTCACCTCCTGCTTCTGCCTGGCCTAGGGAAGAGCACAAGGCCAGGACAAGAGGATGCTAATACTCACTGTGAATATTTTAATAACCCTGGATATGGTTTTCTTCTGTGAATTAGTTCCTCCCTGGGTGAACAGTGAAAGCTTTCAGCATCCCTAGGTCCTGTGGGAAGACACTCCAGTGCTGCCTGAGGTAATATTTTTACTGCAGTTATCGCTGCTAAGGGTCATTCTAACCCGGAAGATACCTTCAGGAAGCCTAGGGTCCTTCTGTAGTACAATTCCAGCTCACGGTTATAATCTATCTCCCAAGCATTACCTCCATGTAGCTCATCTGACTTAAAGTTCTCTGTATGCTGTTGAATTCTGTAAAATACAGCATTGTATGTCAGCAGCAATTAAACTTGTTTCTGTTTAAAAAATAGCTTTTGAGTGCTTTGGAATGAAAGCGGCAGCTTAAAAGTACAAAACTATGGCTATTGTTTTGCTAACAGTCTAAAAATCTCACGTACCATTATGGAGAGCATGACTTATGTTTCCATTTTATAATTCATATTGAATTTTGCAGTTCTGGCAGCTTTTGTTATGTTTCAGGCAGTTTTTGTGAGCAAAAAAAATAAAAATACATATTCATCTATACTTGTACAAAATGTGATTAAGTTCATATACTACTCTGGAAGCTCTTTCACAGTAGAAACAGTAATTTTTTTAACATTTAAATTATTTCCACATTAAAATAAAAATCGTCAATTTACACTCTTATAATCTAAAAGACTGCCAACGATTTTTTTTTCATGCATTCACCAGTCCTAAACAAAAAGAAAAACAGCAGCTTGGAACTGAGTGATTTTCATTTCCTCTTGACATTTGAATCCTAACCAGCTTCAGTTTGAAGTTGCATTTGAAATGTATTAAAAACATCAGCAATTGAAAGAATCATTCCAAAAGTTCTGCACAAAGCAGAGCCGTCTCGATGACGTGCCTCTGAAGCCTTATGAACTGAAAGTAGATTTGATGAGAAAACAGTATGGCTATACTTTGCCTCTCTATCTGAATTTGTTAAAAAAAAAAAAATTACTACTGGAAAGTCAAAAATATGAACCCTAAATTACATGGTAGACCTATCTGTTGAGGGCAGTCTGAAAGAATTTCCATTAATTGCTAATCTGCATCAGTTTACTGCTGAACACTGTGGCTATTTATGCCTATCTTTCATAAAGACACAGGTGCAAGGAGTAAGATGGTGCTTTCTAGCAGGCAGCATGGAAGCAATGGGCTCTGCCATCACATCTTGTACAAAATTACTCAAAATTACACAAAATTATAAATCCTTCAGAGTACAGAAATAGAGAGTCAGGTAGACTAAAAAATAAAACTCACTGACCTGCTCCCTGAGCTGGTCCATAAAAATCAAGAGTATGTAGGCTGAATTTTTCCTATACAATCATCATCCCCATGTCCTGCAATATGATTGTGTGTAATGGAAATATTCAGCAATGGCTAGGATGGGATGAATCATTATCTCAGCATCCCATGCCATTAATAATTGCAGTGAAGTAAAATTAGATTACATTTGAAGTAAGGCACAACTCCCTAGATTTGATTTGCAGAAAGGTTTCTCTGGCACGCAGAGCATTAGTGAGCTGCCATCACTGTGAATACAGCCAGCAACATAAACAGTTTCTTGCAGAAAGGTAAAGCAAGTTATACTTTCTACAGAAGAACCATGGCTCTTTCTGTCTGCTATGGGGGCAGAACAACACAGCTCAACTCCTCCTTTAGGATACATTGTGAAATTATGTTCAAAGACATAATTCTAATCACTAGTCTGAGCAGGGATGTATTTACACTGGGAAACCTTCATGCTGCCTATTAGAGGCAACCCTGTGACTCGGGATGCAGGGAAGGCTCTAACTGTGAAAAAGAACTCTTTTGTGAACTAAATCTTCCACATCTTATTTTCAATCAATCACTTAGGTTCTCCCTACAGCATCCCCATAAATTTCATCAGGCTTCCTAACACCTGTGCTTTTTAAAACTGTGAATTCAACTTTTAGCTTGCTGGTATTAGCAATCTTAACTTGTGCTTAATGGTGTTTTTCATCTAGTAATGGCTATTTGAGTTCCCCTGGGAGCTCTTCTCTATCTGTATTTTCAAAGCTCCAATCTCTTCTGGCTGCCTTCATGTCATGAACAGTGTTTTCTCTGTTCATTTACAGCCTGCTGTGCAGAAGTAGCCTCCGGAAAGAGGGGCAGTTGGCTGGTGTGCTGCATATAGTAGTCTACAAATCCGATACAGAAAGATACCATTAAACCTTTGAAAAGCTACAAGAGCCCTGCTATTTGCATCTGTTGCTGGCAAAGGCAATCTGATGTTCTTCAAGCTGAGAAGTTAAATTTCCCTGGTGTTACTAGATGTTAATGCGCAGATATTTCCAATCACCTGTTTGGTCAACAGTGTAAAATAATATTTCTAACCGAGCACTTACGGGCAGGTCTATTGCTCCTGTATGTTTTATGAGTTAGCTGTTCTACACCACTGACTCTGCCCACAAAAATATTAGCGGGGAGGAAGTACAGCAAGGTGGTAGGTAAGGGAAAGGGGTGCAGAAAGAAAACTTCCTTCATGTAAAACTTCTCATCTATGGGAATGAGCTGTGGCAGGTCAATGCTCACGTTCAGAAACGAAGGGAGGACTCGGATGGTTTTGGTCCCATTGCACGACAAGAGCGACTGGAGCGCTATGCGAGAGGTGGACGCCCAAGGGCTCCTCATGGAGTCAGGGCACAGCCCGAAGGCTGAAGAGCCCCAAGGCAAGGCAGTACCTGAAAGCTGCGGGAGAGCTCATGTTGCTCGCTTTATTTCAATACACCTGATAATTCAATTTCCTGCCCTTGACTGCAGGCCGTATGCGTATTTGTCCTCGCTGTTCTGCCCACAATGTGTGTTTATTCATTACCCACTCAGCTCTCTGTCTTTAATTAGCTCCTCAGCTGAGTACCTCAAGCTGTGCTGTGCACGTCTGGAGTGATTTTTGTTTTACTAATGAATTTAATTTTGGGAAACTCCTTGATCATAGCTCAGTCACTATGAACTATTGACTCCCCATGTGTAAATGAAAGGGAGGGGATGTGGAGGGCCCCAGGCTTGCTTTCCGTGATAAGTGATGATGTTTACTTGCCCAACTCTTTTCAAGAGAGCGAGTACAACTAGGAGAAAGGAGAGGAAGAACAAGGCAGAGAGATAAATCTACAGCAAAAGCCACCATTCCTCTAAAGATCTCAAGGGAAAGGTCTAGCTTAATCATTCTTCCTACAGTGCATATTTAATACAGTCAGCAGAGTTCAGAATTCCTGGAGCCCAGAAAATAAATTTTTCAGGTGGACTCTAAAAACATCTGATGTTATTTATTAATAATTTTGCTTTTTTTTGTATGTTGAGCCCAGAAAAAAACAATACTGTGTGGTAAATAATGGAGTACTTTTTTCTCTTCCCCAGTGCAAGAGGGATGTGGAGCTGCTGGAGAGAGTCCAGCGCAGGGCTACGAGGATGATCAGGGGCCTGGAACATCTGCCCTATGAGGAAAGGCTGAGAGAGCTGGGCCTGTT
>VZSV01000076.1:1854899-1959706 GCA_013398735.1 Nothocercus julius | reverse complement strand
CCTGAGCCACATGCTGTAGGTGACCCTGCGTGTGCAGGGGGGTTGGACTAGATGATCTCTAGAGGTCCCTTCCAACCTCAAGCATTCTATGATTCTGTGATTCTATAATATTGCATAGAATAAGGCCAACACAAATTGAGCCTTACATGTTACATTCAGCATCAAAAAAGATTTGTAGGATGCAGGAGATTCTCTTGTTACATTCTGATAAATTAGTGATCATACATGCTTTTTTTTTTTTTGAATCTTTCTGAGTTTGTCATTTTGTTTCTGGATATAGGTGAAGATTACTAGCCTGGTTCTCTCGATCTCTAGCAGTAGCTCAGTTCTTAATTAAGAAGTAATAGAAATGCTTGAGATGATGGTCAATATCAGTTCTAACCTTGGTCATGTAGAAGCACAATGATTATCCTGTAGTATGTGAATGATCTGAATACAATGGATAGCTCTGGTCAGATTTCGATGTAAGAGCAGCAGTGGGAAAGTCCAGCAGGATAGTCAGAGAAAGGAACCTGTGTTTCGTGAAAATAGGTTAAAGGATTTTGTCTAGTTAGTCTACAGAGAGGAAACCATGAGAAGAGACATGACACTTCATGAATACATTCTGGAGGTAGCGATTAGGAAGGAAGGAATATTTAAGCAAAAGGATAACATAGGTATAAGATCAAAAGGATACTGGTTCACATGAATGCATGTTGATTGCAAATTACAAGTTCTTTTTTAATCACCTGAGGAGTGAAGTTCTGAAATAATTCTACAAACAGGAAACTTATGGGAAGTTTTAAGATGGGATTTTGATAAATTTACAGAAGTGATTTGAGGAGAATTGATGGAAATAGAAAATGCAGCTCCTGCTATATGTCCTCAACTATCTTGTTTGTTAGAGTGTCCATGAAGGGTTAAAATTTGCAAAATATTTATATTGTATTACTTCCATGTTTTAAGCTTCCCACTAGTAACTACCAGGAAGGAATGGAACTACTGCTCCAGGACGGAATTGGGGTTCTTTTTATGTGATTACTCTGAAGTACTATAGGTGTGGCATGGCTAGACACAAATGCAATGTTCCAGAGCTTTGAATGGTGCTAGTCTCTCAAGGGCTTGGCTAGCATTTTCTAACCAGATTTAAATCAATTAAGGATAAGGAAGGGAGGGATTCTGTCCCCAGAATAGAGTGTTTCTGCTTCTCAAGGATGACCTTAGTGTTTTCCATATTTAATTTGTTATAGCAATAACCTTGGATAACGGTAATGTCCTAGGCACTTTCTCCTGCATTCATCCTATCACATTTTTTAGGATTTGGATTTTCATATTTATGATGGTTCCCAACTTTGTTATAGGCAAAGGGGGAATGTTTCATGGCCCATAGTACTGGAGGACAGTTTGCACTCCAGTTCTATGGATCCTTTGGAATACCTATCTACTACCTAAGCCTCTTCCAGTCAAGGATCAGAACTGTGTCCACCATACAAGCAGTCCTAAATAGTCTTTTCAGATCTAGCAAAGAAAAGTTGTAGAAATTAAAAAAAAAAAAAAAAAGCCTTCCTTATCTGACTTCTTTTCAGCAATGAAGTACATTTCCTTGGGTATACTGAGTCAAGAAGGGACCATGTGAAAGTCACGCTCCTCAGACTATTAAGAATTTTTTGATCTTTGATTTGAACTCGTATGAAATAGGTGTATTATTCAAAGAAATTATATACAAATGCGGTAGCTGTACTGGAAAGAAAGTGAACTGCTGCAAGACAAATTAAGGAGTGGTAGACAGTAAAAAACGGAGCCTAAATTCCTATTTCAGAAAGAGAAGAAATCTTTCAGGAAATTCTCATTTCCTCTATATTGTTAATTTAATAGAACTATTCTGCTCAGGTTCTCATGTTGTATTCATGAATGCATTAGTAACTTGACTACCATATGTTACGTAGTACTATTTTTTTCTCAGTCATTTCCATGTGGGAGAGACAAGCGAAGTGGATTCTTTCATTTTCTTAGTGGTATATATTCCGACTGAGGAACAAAGGTCCAAAAAGCACTCCTTGCAGAAGAGAGATTAGTGAAGTTTTTAGAGTTGTTTCACTCCTCCGGTTGCTCAGCCCAATCAGCCTCAGTCTGGTCTCATTTTTTTAAACTCTATGCCTCTGTCTTAGAGACAAACTTTCCTGCATGGATTTGGAGTCACCTGGGGATGTGGTCAGACTCCTTCGATCCTGCCCATTTGGCTATCTTGAAAACAGGACTAAGAGCAGGAACTTGCCTGGGAGGGAAGTGAGTTCGCAGTGGAAGGAGCAGCCCTTTATCCCAATCCAAGCCGTACTCCTTTGGAAAATGACTGCCAGCTCTTTATACCAGCTCTAGTTGCCTAAGTTGTAGGATTCAGGCTCAAGAATCCTACATTGTTGCAATCCAACAAGAGGTGGAGAAAGCATAAATATTTAAGAGATACACACCTTCTAAATGATACTGGACAGAAGCATTTACATCTAACACCAATGTAACCAAAAAATCTGAAATAGTCATACAATACAGACATAATTTACTAATTAAGGGTGAAACTTTAAGTCCTATTCTGTGACTGGAAGGTCTTGACAATATTTATCTTCAGCTAATGGTCCTCTGGCTATAACAAGTTATGCAAACCAGAGACCACTCAGGTATGGTGATTTGAGATTTGCAGTGAAGAACACAATATTAACACATTTAAGTATCATTCGCATTTTGTTAGAATCTGCATCTTTGCTATCTGGCCTCTGGCTACAATACAGGAGGTAAAAAAGATGAGATTCTTTGATACTCTACAATGGGGTAAAGGAAATGCTTCCCTTCACTACTCAGAGGATGTATTCATCCAAGAATGAATCGAACTGTTAAAAAGCATCTTCTGGGATCTTGACAACATTTGCCAATAAAATAGCAGTGCCACAGTCAATTGCACTGACTGCTGCTGAGGAGTCTGTTCTCTCTAGTGGGAGCATGAAATGTGTCAGTGCTAGGCAGGACACTAGCTCAGTTGAACTTGCAGATGACCTCTTTGCTAACCCTTCTCGTCTTGCACAGAAACAGAAAACTTGAAGGTTGGCAGTAGTTAGACAGAACTGCCATATGTGGAAAAGACTCCTTAGTGTTGCTTGGACTGCTGCGCGGTGGAAAGGGAAAAGATTTCTTCTTGGACTAGTACCAGCCATTGGCCATTGCCTTTGACAAGCCAGGAAAAGCAAGGGCTTGACTTGCAAAGCTCAACCCATGAAAACCAAACAGCATGTGATCTTTTCACCTTCCTGGTTCCTGAATCACAAGGTATTACATATTTAACAAGCATTAGGGGACTTTTACACATGTAACATACGAAAGGAGTTTGAGGAAACTTGCTCATACTGAGCGCTTGGGGGGATCTAATTGCTGCCTTTCTCTAGCTTGTGCATAGTTCTCAAGAAGATCAATCCAGACTCTCGTCACATTTGCACAGCAGAAGATTCAGAGATAACATTCACACATGTTTCTTTTTTTTTTTTCTCTATAATTGTCCTATAGATTTTCCATCAGAAAGGTGGCATATTCTCTCTACTTTTGAAATATTGCTTTACTGCTGTCTTTGAAACTGTTGGCTTCTTTGGACAACTGTCAAAGTTTTATTTTCTCTTTTTTGTATTTTCCCCTTCAGAAAATATATTCAGTAAAATCAAAAAGACTTGGCTAAAGAATTTTATCAACTAAGAGCAAGAAAGAGGAAGAACATAATATGAATAACAAAAGGCCAGACATTCTGATTATTTAAAAGGTTCATATAGTTCATGGATTAAAGCAAAACCTCATTGAAACACAAACCTCATTGAAACACAATTTCATTCTGGCTGCCATGAAAAAGCTTTTATTGTTACTAATGATGATGCTCATGTCTGTTGAACTTATAGTTTCAGATGCTGATTTCCATTTTTCTCAAATCCTTTCTATTACTTTAGACTTCCTAATTTTATTTGCTTGTATCTTGGACAATGATGCATTCTTTGAGATTGGGACAGATGCAATTCAATTATTATGATAATAATATTTTTATTTTATTGCTGGCTGTCCTGATGGGATCCCAAAGTTACCTTATGATATGGAGAACAATCAGATTAGCCACCTGAAGTTCAGTGTGCGTACAGAAAACAGGGCTAGACCTCAGTATCTTGCCAAATGTGGGTTGGATCTTCCTCTGCTTGCATATGAAATACGAAGATAGAGTAACAGTCTATAATGATAGTTTGTTTTACATTTTATCTTATCATAGCAAATCTAAAATAAATGGTAGATTAGGGAACTGGACATAGACACATGAATAGCTTAAGAACTGACTTTTAGTGATTTTAGTTCCCCGTTTTTCAAAAGCTAAAAACTAAAATGATATGGCAAAATGTTTCTGTCTCTAGGAGCTCACGAAGCCAAGGTTAAGTAATAAAATACAAATACAGTGTGCATGTTTTAAAACTGAGTAGCAAAAGGAAATGCTGAAGAGAGGATTTTGAAAGAATCAGTCACTGTTGCCTCTCTTTCCACAGTTATTTCCTTGAAAACTACTCTAATGAAAAAATTTGCTCCTCTGAATTAGTCCAGATCAACTGTACAAATGATTCTTCACAAATGTAAGTTTAAGCTCATAAAAATGCTAGAATTTGCTGCTTAATATTGTAAAGCTGAGAGCTTCGTGACTCTGCAAGCTTAGCTAAGATCTTCCATGTATAGATTACTGTAAGCTCCTAAGAGTAAATGGCTAGAACTAGCTTGAATTGATTTAATGAGGAAAAAAAAAATGTGTAAAGCAAAGGATTTTCCACTCATGTCCTTTCAGGTCTATCTAAATTAATTCAAAATTCAAAACCTTGACTAAAACTATCAGCATTTCCAAATCTCTTCCTTTTTTTTGCCCTCTAGGAACCTAGTAGGCATCCCACAAAACACAATTTTCAACTTTTTAGTACAGAAAGGTGGAAGAAGGAAGAAACTGCAAACTCTCCGCTGAAACCTGCTAAGTATCGAATACATGGCACTTTGCGATTTGCAGCTTGAATCTGGAAGCCAGCATAGTCATAAACATAAGTTTTATCATAGATGTTCTCTAAGACATCATCAAAGGGAATGGGACTAAGTAGTGCATGCTTCTTCACATTTCTCTTACAGTTTTCTAACTACTTTTTTAGTGTTTTGAAGTTTTCCAATACAAGATGAAGGCAGAAGAAAGCATTATAAAATGAAACAGAGCAAAGAAATGAGGGCTTAATTTTTACAGTGCATACAGCTCCATCTACTTCTCTCAAATTACTGTCATATTGCCTTTCCCCAATTCAGGCTGTCTTCTATTCAGCTGCCCCAATTCACTGCTCTGTGCTAGTGCTCTGCTAGCACTAAATATTTTGGGCACTATGTCATAAAGCTGTGTAAAAAATCTAAAATGCCATGCTCCTTTGGGCTGGAAGGATCAGGATGCCACCCTCAGAAATTTCTGTCAAGCTGTAATGGACAGCCCAAATACTGTGTATATATGCACAGTATGACTTGATGACTCTGTGTTTTCAACAAAAGCTGCCTGAATTAATCTCTCAAATTCAATTATGGGCAGAAAAGCCACCTGTGAGATGGAGAAACTTTAAAAAGTGCAGCTGAGGTTATGGAATACATGGCGGAGTTTCTGTTTTATTCAACCATTGGATAGAAAAAGTTTAGCTATTTTAAACTCTCTTGCATTAAGACGTAATTAGAGCTAACTGGCTTCCCTTAGTACAGAGATCATAGGCGCAAGTTTAACGAACAGCACAGGCCCTTAAGCTCTTTTCCTTAGGAGGGGTCCCTTCGGGTGGCTGGGCGCTCGCGAGGGCGAGCGCGTCCCCGGGCGGAGTGCCAGGCGTGGGGCGCCGCGCGCCTGCAGGAGCTCCGGAGAGCACGATTTCCTCGGCACGGCTGCCACGCACTTAGCTATGGCTAAATAAGACTGCATTTGCATGACTCATACATAGTGATGAGTTACGAGCTAAGAAAGAGCCTGCCCTCACTCTACTCACCTTCAATCATTTTTTTGCTCCTTTTTCTGCTCTTTCTGCTCTTTAAATATCAGTCAGTGCTGCAGGAATACACAGGCCGAAAGTATTAAAATGAGAAGAGTTATACCTGAGAAATGAATATAAATGACTTCTCCCATTTTAGACCTCATTTCTGGGATTATTCAGATTTACGGGGTGAAATTTAAAGGTGACTTGCCATTCAGAGGACGAGATCATAGCCACTTCTCAGTCACTGGTTTGGTGGCAGTTTCCCTTAGTCTCTTATCATTTCACTGACATCCTCCTCCTCCTCACATCTCTATGCACTGTGGGTGTTTTTTCATCTTCACATCCTTAGATTTTGTACCCTGCACAATTTCTTTTCTTGGCTACAGGTAAGTGGTAAGCTATTAATATACATTGTAATCACATAGATGGTAAAATGTTTGAAATTATAATTAAAGCATAACTTTAACAGGATTTGAGTTTAATATGAACAGCTATTCCATGTCATCTATCAGACTAATGAGTCTTTACTTAAATTCCCTAGGAATTTAGAAACAATACTTCATGTGAAATGCTTCAGATACTTCTTTTTGCATTAAAAAAGGTAAAAATTACATGTAATATAATCACAATGAAGAGGGGAATTTGAATAAAATCAGCTCTTAATTGCTTTTGAATTCTATACCTATGAAACATAAAGCTCATAAATTCTCTATGAAGTTTCAGGTTTTTTATTTTACTATTGGTGGGAGAATAGATAGTGGGGATTGATTGCCAAATATTTTTATTACTTCGGCAAATATACAAAGAGGGTATGCATTAAAATTTTTAGGACTTTGAAGTACAAACGTCCTTCTTCCTGCACACACATATGCATATGTAACTATACCAACATATATATTTAGCTAGAGCTGAAGGCACGTGAGAACCACTGCCACCACCTGATTTAAATTCCAGGAAGAATCTGCATGAGTAATAACAGACATAAATGGTGAAACTTCCTCCCACCAGTACTGAATACTCGTGTAAAACACATGTGGCTTACATCCTTACAGACAGTGAAGAGCGTACAAAAAAAGAAATTGGGAGGAAAGCCTATGGTAAAGATGACGAAAACTAAATTCTCCCTCTTATGATAGATACTCTGAGCTTAAACCCTTCTGTCCTTAAGAAAAGGTCTCCAGCAATGTAAATTGAATTAATAATGAAAAAACACAATAAGCGACATTTAATTTATAATGCTTTCATACACCAATAGGTACCAGCAAATGTGTTAAAGGAGCTTAAGTAGTGCTCTTCTGAATCAACCACCCAGGTTCTACCAGATTCTGGCACAGCTTGAACAGGATAGAAGAAAACACTGTTGGTTCAACTACAACAGGATCCAAGGCTGGCAGTTTATAATGAATGCATGAGCACATAAATCTCAGCGATTCCTTGCTGAATTTTCAAGATCATACCAAAAGGAGCTTGCAGTCAGGGCGATATGTAGAAAGAAATTCTCAATGTTCTCATCGAACCTCACAGTGCTCTACAAACTATTTCCTCCCAATCTTCCAGGCCAAAATACGTGCAATTAAACTAACATAAAGTAATACAAGCAAATGTCTAAAATGATTAAGTCAGATAAGAAGAACTGAATCACAACGGTAAAAATTTTGGGGGGAACTAAAATAGTTCCATCTGTGCAGGTTCAAATGATTTTATAAAAAAAAAAAAAAAAGCAACAAGCAAACAAACCAAACCTCAGCACAATTACAAGCTTATCTGGACAAAGACATATGAGTCTCATCTTTTTTTTCGGGTACTGTCCCCCATGGATCATATACAGCAGAGTTTATCTTATTGAAAACTTATATAATGGTAAACTATAAGTGAAACTCAAAGGTTGCAGATTTATGATAGCAGAGAATCCCATTTGAATGCCATTATAGAACTTCCCAGCACCTGTTGCAAATGAAAAAGTACAACTGAATTACCAGCCAAAATTCCAGGATTTGGAGCACGTTGCTGCCTAGGAAGGATATAATAACACCTGTAAGAGAAGCCAAGTGCTTGGTCTTGTTTTATTATTTTTTATATTTTTATCATGCATATTGATTTTCCCCTTGATAAAGTGTTTTCACTTTCAGTAACCTGTAAGGCAAACCACAATATTGCTGGAACACTGCCTAAGATACAGTAGGAGCAATTCCCTGCTACTGCAATTCAGCTGGGGTATACCAGTACACCTCTCTGATATATTTAATAACAACATCACTGCCAGTCTCATTAGTCAACACATTGCATAGCCTTCTTCACAAATTTAAGCACATAGCTGAAGATTGCAAGCTCACGATAGGGTAGTGTTATTTTTTTCTGAACTCCAAGTAGTGCCGTGGAAAAACAAGTTCAAGACATTGAAAGAACACAAGTGTGATGATGAAAAGAAAACTTTTTCAGCGAATCATTAGGTCATCCATGCTAAATAGACTCCTTTTGATGTAAACCTATGCTTCTGGGCAGCATTTGCTTCATGGGTCTTGCGTGACAAAGACTTATAGTACTTGCTGCCAGATAAAGCAAGCACTGATAAAGAATGATACTGAATTACTGAAAAAGAGGTTATCAAATTTATTATGGGAAGCCCAGCTGAAAGTAACAGGAATGGATTCCCTGTTCCCAGAACAATCTGAGTTTCATTCTGCAGTGCTCTGCTAGAAAACACCTCCTCAATTGGGAATGTAATGAAAAGGGACAAAGCAGGCATACGAAACACTGTGTTTCCTGACAGCTGATAATCCTGAGTTTCTAACCTGCACATGAGATATGAGGGAAGTTCTTCCTTTACAGAGTGCAAGAACACATTTCAGCAAGGATACAGGCTTGTGAGCACTGTCCCCTGCAGAGACTGCTTTTCTTAAGATATGTCTCTAAAGAGCAGTTCTGACATGGACCCAAAGTCACCAAAAATGCTCATGTCCAAACCACAGTCTGAGTTATACAGCTGGCATGATAAGAATGTTCCAAGAGGAAAGAGAAGAGTAACATAAAAACAGTGATATTTAGAAGTGAAAAAAAACACAAAGTATTAAGTCATGAAAGGAGTAAGGATGAGCCATAGCCAAAATCAATGACTGGAAGAGCTCAAGGTTTATTTCCCTGGAGAACACACACATGTGCACGTGCACGTGCACACAAAGACAAAATCAATGGACTGATGGAAGAACAAAGTTTTGATTAGTTTCTGAAATTCTGTCATCAGCCAAGGAGATTTTTTTTTTTCTCTGTCACTGTGGATTCTCCATGAACAGTGCTGATATTGGACTACATGAAACCCTAGCGTAGAGAGAACCACAGTAAATGCAGCTGCTCCTTCTTCCCCTTTTTGAAGATGAAAGATCATAGCAGTAAAACACAAAAAGTGATTCATGGCTCAGAAATCAAAGTCTCACTGAGAAAGTAAAAACTGCACACCAAAGCAAATGGAAAAAATATAAATCTGAGATGTGTAAAAAAAGACACCTCTCTTTAAATTCTGCCTTTCCTCCAGTAGAACTAGGACAAAAGGAAAGTAGACTCAAGGAGAAAGGCAAATCCAGAGCAGCATAGTTGGTCTGTGCCCCTTGGGGCTTAGAAAGAACACACTCACGTCAAGTCCTTGGGGAAAAAAAAATGCCTTGGATATTCTTAGCTGGCTACAAATACAGAAACTTGAGAACACCAAGGATTTTCCTAAGGGGACTGAAAAGGAACTTTTGAAGAGGTGTCAAATGTCACAAAAGGAATTTTGATTCAATATGATTATTGATGAAATCTCTGTGGCAATAGCCCAGAGTTTTGTAATCAAAGCTGTCCAGCTCGGTTTCACACAGGTAAACAGCAGATCCATTTTAGCAGCTTTCAGCTACAACCTCAGTTGAGTCTTAGATCACAAACCACTTTTTTTTGTCCTCTAAATGGAAATTCTTCATCAATATAAGTGCTTTGCACCACGATAAGCCAGGACCATACTACAATTCTGAGAACACAGAGTTTAACATATTCCTAGAAACTTTTGAAGTCTACCTAAAAAGGACAAAACAACACTACTGAAGCTACCACTAGAGCCCATCCTCAGATGAGAAGCTGCAAACTATGGTTTAAAATTGTATTACTTTTCTGGTCACATTTATGGAGACATAAGGAAATCATGAACGCTGTGGAAAGAACTACACAGTGGACTGGAGACCATGTTTGTTAGATATCCTCGTGCAACACCAAGGTAAAAAGGCACACACGGAAGCCACAAGGTGCTTTAGGTTCTGCTGCAGTTCAAAACCCAGGTCAATTAAATCTGCTCTGATAACATCACTTAAAAGAATAAGTTACTGCAGCAGCAATGACAGCTCCACATCCCTGGAGAACCTTCATGCCATAGATTATCCATTATCACAGACTTCTCCAAAAGTCCCTCACATTATTGCTGACACTTGCACATCTGAAAACACATCTCAGTTACCCTTCTTTATTGGCATCACATACTCTGCATATGGCCTCTGGTTACTCTTAGGCTTTTTTATATAATACAACTAAAATATAGTGTTTCACAGGATTGTCTTTGGAATTTTGGAATGGCAATAAGTGAAGCATCACCAGAGGACATAAAAACAACAAATCCCAGGTTACTGGAGGACTTTTCTGGGACTGGTTTGCTTGTATTTGTCAAATATCTTTATGGGTTTCCAAACTGTTCCTGGAAAAATGTTCTTTTTTTTTTTTTTTTTTATGAACTCTGTACTTGCTCCCTTTCTAGAGAATGGTCTCTCTCTGTTCACAGACTCTAGAAATCATCTGAGCCCTGCAAAATCATAAGGTAGCTCTGAGCACTCCTTGTGATCCATCAGAGAATAAAAGAGCTGATCAGCTCAGTGTGTTGATCTAAGCCAAAGGGGAACATGTGAAGAGATGGCAATATTTTGGCTTTTGCTTTAATAAACCTTTGGAAGCCTCTACTGCTGTACCTGGGTTTGGTTTTATTTCAAGCTAAAGTACTCATTGTAAGACAGAAACATCCCTGAATTGGTGTTTTTGAGGACACCAAATTGTACATGAAAACAAAAATCTAATTTCCCCTATTATGCAAGGCTATTAACAGAATCAAATTCATAAAAGCAAAAGGACAAACTTTGTCCAAATAAAAATGTCTCATGATATCACTCAAGAACGGCTTTTAGACTTTGGTGAACTTCCTCTGCTCTCATGGCTATCAGTCCTGGGGCTGCTGATATAATGAAATCGTAGTGCTGACATTGAACACCGTCCTATTCTCTACCTTGTTTTTAGCGTATATTTGCTTGAGAGAGTATTTACTAATGCAGAAACTCTGTGCACTTTTGTGGTGGCAGTCACACTCTCTGCCTCTGAAAAGACCTGCCCAGATCAGTCATGTACAATCTGATCTGGGCTTGTCTGTATTTAAAGGTCCTAGGAAAAATAATCAGATATGATCTCAGATTTTTTTTCCTCATTAAAAAGGGACTTTAACAAAGAGATCACCTAGTCCCAAATGGGCTGTGCATGCCACCTGATCACGCTGAATCTATTATGACATGGAGTAATTCGCCTGAGGAGTTGAAGTAGAAACGGTGTGGGCAGAAAAAAAAAGAGATGGGCTAAATCTGTTACTGGCTTGGACAATGCCAAATGCAGTGGAGCTGAGGACTCTGCGCGTCACTGTATTAATACAACTGCAATATGTATGTAAAGTGGCTGTAATCAGTGATGCAAAGACACTTGAAGAGTAAAGATGATATACAGTGGCTTTTCATGAGCCAATTTTATATCTTGCACAGAAAACCCTCTCTTGAGCAAAACTCAGCAGTCTGCATTCCCCACACAACCATGGAGTCAAAGAACGGGGAACTGCCAAAGTTACATAGACACTTTGTCTTCCCTGTTTCTATTTTTGATGGCAGTTCAGCTTAGAGGAACTTGAGAATCTCTGTTAATAATTTGTCTCTGCCATTTTGTAAATTCAAGACTCACAGAGCACTGGCAGGAAGGAAACTTTTCCTTGAAGTCCAGATAGCTTTGACATTTGCTGAAAACCTTTGCTTGATCTTTAGGTGCAATACACTGCCAAAATAACACTTTGCAGAATATTGTGGTTATGCACCTGTTCTCCATAATATTGGATGAATCTACCCTGCTGTTAGGATTCCACTTAGAAAAAATCAAGGGATATTTAGGAAAGGTTTCTCAATACCGAGGTAACAAATGGAAAGCAGAGACCCCGGATATTTTATCCAAAGCACAAGACAGGCCCCAGGCAAGAGTCAGGCTTTTTGCCACAATGACCAGATGGATATATCAGAGTCATCATTCTGGTGGAACAGTGTACCTGAAGCAGATCTTCAGAGGGGTACAGAAAGCTTTTTTTGTTGACTATTTTTTATGATGTAGATATTGGCTTGTGACTCACAGTCAAAAGCAAAAACACTTTTGCAACACAAAGATGACTAATCACACATGGCCAAGTTTTCTGATTTTAGTTCCAACAATTGCCACGGTCCAAGCTTGCCCAAAGCAGTTGTAATCAGGTCATAAATCAGGAGAATAGAGTAATGAAATTGTCATTTGTGGGACCACAATAAAATCTATATTTCTGAGGGAAGAATCTCCATCTAGTTGTTTCTGCAATAGCAAAACAATTATAATTCAGCAGTAAGTGCACTACATTCTTAATGTTTCATGGTCTGTGTCAGGCAAATGGCAGTGAGATGAATGATTTTCGGATTTATTTTAGTCAATCAATAATGTACGGATGGTTAATTAGTGTGGTCCAAATTGATAAATTGATTTTTTAAGAATTTGTGTCTTTCAAAGCTCTTATACTGCTGCTGAAAAGTCAGTTAGTCTGAGCATAGGTGCAAGAAAACCACATGAAGCAACACATATTTTTGCTTTCTTTAATTCTCCTTGCCCTCCAATACCACGCTTTCAGCTTCCTGTCCTTACAAAGGAGAGCAGCTCTGCAGCTTGTACTCTTGGAGCTCTCAGGTACGGCTGTGCCTGAGCCTACGTTAGATATCAGCGTCTCCAGATGTGACACCGAAGTAGCAGTGAACTTGGTGGCGAATGATGCTGTCGTTCTGAAGTGAGAACGGGGCCCCTCACGTGCTGTGAACTATTTCTGGACTACATCACACGTACATTGTTGATACATCACATGCCACAGACAACCCTCAGGAAGTATCTTCACAGGACTGGCAGGCCCCCACTGCCTTACTAAGACATCTTCCTAAATGGATATATTTTTATTTGCCTGGTAAGACGTTCTTATCTTTTCCACCGTCTTTCCAAACAGACTAAAAATCTCTATTTCTTTCCCTGTCTTCATACCTCTAACTGAATTTCATTTACCACTCTCCATAAATGACACAATGATAGCAATGTAAAAATATTTGTGATTAAGCTTTAGCTTCTTTTGCAAAAGAGTAAAAAACTTTAGTGTTAATAATGCCATGTTTGAAGAATGCAATACATGAAGACATGGATTAATTCTGTTTTCTGAAATCCTTTATAAATTCAACATTTTGCCTCTTCATTCTCTTTGGAACAAAACACATTTTGAAATTTTGGTATTTCCTGCAGGAAATTTTTCCAGTAAACACTAATCCGCGGTGAGATAGTACTGGCCTGAGGTAGAGCAGCTGTTATATACAGTCAAGAAAGAACCAAGGAGAATGTGTAGGGAATTATATGGGATTACCAAAGCTGGGCAATGACAAAGAATTTAGGCTGAGCAGCCAACACTCATAAATGTTATTAAACTGTAGCCAGCTGGGGCGATTGTCTTGAAAAAACTTAAACCAGGTTCTTGAACAATAACATATTGTCATGGAAGTAAATACAAATATTCATTGACAAAGCTTTTTTTAGACCGTAAGTCATATCTATGAAGTTCAAACGGAAAATTCAATTAGTTGGGGTGTTAGGAATACACTCATTCAGGTTCCCAAACGACTCTTCCACTCAGTACATTCTAAAAAAGACTTCTGTTAGCTCTAATGAGGTTCTATTCCCACTGATACTTAGAAACGGCTCACATGCTGGAGATTTGTATTTATAGTAGCACTCATGTTCTGCATATGAGGAATACAGGTGCAAGAAAGATGCTATTTGTCATTTCTTAGTCACTGGTTGTAACAGTCTATTACAAAAATGCTTGCCAAATATAGTCAAGAAACAGGCAAGCAAAAAAGTGAACCGTGATTAGTCAAACACCAGAAATAACAAGCATCAAATAGGAGATGCGAAAGTTCGCAAATATCCCATGGAATTTGTGCCTGCTCATTATGTATCAGATTCATTAACAAAAGCTGGAGGGAATATTTGTGCTACCCAGAAAGACCATAACTGGAAAAACAGGCTAAGCATGTTCAATCACATCAGTGAGCAATGGCCTATGGTTCCAAGCATTGGATTGGGACCCAGAAAATTCTCCTTTATACAGCCAGGATGACTTTGAGTACACCATTTCCTCTCAGTTCAGATTAATTACTTTAGCTTAAAGCAGGGATAATGATGCTGGCCTCCGTTATAAAGCACCTAGAAACATGCAAATGGAAAGCATGCAGCTGTAACTGGGCAGAGAAGGGAGGACAGGCCAAGCCCCTGTTGGATGCAGTTTAGATCCATGTTGGTCAACTGAAATATATTATGCTTCTCCCTCCAATATTTTTACATCACTGCAACGTCACAGGCAGACTTACAATACTCTTTACCTATATCTTAACACAGACTATGCAAATAGTAGTTACTCTAAATGAAATCAGGCAACCTTTCCTCATTGCACCTCGTACAACAGCATCTCATCCAAAAACACAAAATGAGTACAATGAGTGCACCAATGGTATATAGTTTAAGTTTCTCAAGCATGGCTGAAAAAGACCTTAAACAGTTGCTCTGAGCTCAGCAGTGAATTTCACCCTGTGATATATAAAATAGATCGAAGAAACAGTACAGCTCTCTTAACTGCATCCCTACATTTTTTGCCCTGTGAAGTGGAAATTTCATCCATTATACTGATTTACTCTATCACCTGCTGCTCAAACTGGAGGACACAAACCTCCAATTCAGCACTCAACCTGCAAACAAGAGATTGCTGCAGAAAATAACCCTTGTTTGCATGGAAACGTCTAGCCCTGATATGGATAGCACTCGATAACAATCTTGTCAAACTTTATACAGCTGTAATCAAAGTTTACTGTGATATGCTTTGCCATCCTGCTACTATTTATATATCTATAAACATTGTTTACAGTGATATACAATGTTAATGGCCCTGACAACACCACTCAACAGAAGCACAGATGTTGAGAGCTGTGCTTATGCAATCTGTATTACTGTTTTATATCTACAGAAACTTAGTTGAATAATCAAAGTTGCCATATTTACCATAGAAGAAAGACAAATATCCACATTTTAAATGCAAAGATATGCCATTATGCATGCCACTTTATATGCAAAATTTCTCAAATCACATGTCTGAGCAGACAGCTACTTCTCCAAATCTACTTCGGGTGTCTACAAAGTCAGCAATTTACTACTGCATTTGCTTTCTACGCAGAAGCAAGGGGAAGAAGAACAGTCAACTCACGATCTCCTTGACAACGCACAGGACCCACAGATATCTTGGCTTCGGAGCCAGGTCGGTCGATGTCTCCCACCACGACTTGACTCACTGGGAGGTGCTCTTTGTATGACAACATCCCGGTGTCTTTTCTCCTGAATTACAGAGAAGGAGAGAGAGAGAAAAAAACAAATTACTTCTGAAATATATAAGAATACATAAAAATGTTTTCCTCCATTATGATAATAGTCCAATGGCCGAATCACTGAAGGAATATAAACACAATTGCAATACAATTTTATCCTCTAAAAATGGGTCTCAAATGGCATCTGCTTATCTACTATACCAATAATGGTATTTTCTGAAAAGCGGTTGGACAGCAGCTATTGTCACATAGGAACAAAGGCCAATTAACAGCTTTCATTATAGCCAGGCCTCAGCTGAGCTTGAATTCTATGTGTCTTATGGCTTTCTAGACTGGCCTGCTCTGTATTAGCTGGGCAACTGGTTGCTATTGTTTTCTTTGCTGGTGTCTTGTGAGAGCAAAAAAAGAAATGCTAACACTTTCTAGAAGTCTGTCTAGTTTGCTCCACTATCCTAAAGATGCAGCCTCACATACCAGACAAATAGCACTTTCATTGGATGCAGTGTTTTTAGTATTATACTAATAAAACAGAGAAAATAAGGAATAATTATATGGTAAGACTTATCATCTTAGTCCTAGCATTTCCAGCATTAAAAGTCTAGATCCAAAAATCTAAATTCATGAATCTAACATGAGTATGTAGCTGTGGCTCAGTCCTTGAGTCTGACACTTTAGTTAGCAAGACTCCTAAAATTCAATTTACAGTCATGTCTAGAAGCTCCTCATTTCAACAGCACTGAGCAAACTGGTACCTTTTTCATGCCTAGACCAAATCACTACGCACAAATATATCATTTTTTCTTTATCATTTCAGAGGCTGATTCCAGCTGGCATATTGAAGGCTGCTCCTTCCAAATAGAAAATAAAACAAAGCAAATGTAATTAGCTACCTCTCAGTCAGGTGCCTTTTTTGTTTATTTGTTTTACATAAACATATGGGAAGCCAGAAACAGCCATACAGGAAAAGGCACTCTAAGTATCAAGATGATCCATGTTGAAGTAGAAGAAACTAAGAGGAAGCAAATGAGTCCTATTCTTCTCTCTTTTTATTTCTTTCTTCTTAGTCGTGCCTTGCCATATTATTTAGTGTCTAAAGTAGCCAACTTTTGGATCTAGAAATTAATTCCCTTGTTCAACAATAACGTAAGAAGAGGGATGAATTCAATTCCATAAAAGATACTGAAATGCATAAGATGAACATGACTGGGCTTTGGAAAGGATTTCAGGAACCTGAAAGTCTTCCCTGTCTCTGAGATGGATGGACTCAGTGATCTGTATCATCAGGTCACCGTTAACTGGGAAGCACAGCATGTATTTGTGCGACCTGCAATAGTGCCCGGGGGTTTCCACTAGTCTGGAGATGCTGTCTCCAGTCACCAGCCCCACTGAGCCCTTCTGAAGAGATGGAAGATAAAACATGCTTTTTAAAGGAAAAGTAACAGAGCTAATTAAGAAAATAACCATCACTTTTTAGAATGACAACTCATTGAACTGGTGTCTGTTCTCCGTGACGGAGAGAGTAAGTAGATTTAATTACTACAGTTTCGAAAAGGTCAAATGTTTTTAGAAAACAGGAGAGGAGTATTTTCTTAAATCTGTACATTTTTCCCCTTCAGAGCACTTGCCTGTCTCCCTGGACCCTCTGTATTGCTGAGATCATTGACTGTCTGTGACCACAGACGGCAGCTATGCTAGATGCTGCAAACAGAGGCTGTCACAACTGCTAAAAAAGAAGGAAAAAGAAGAGCAGTAGACCCTTACGGGTTTCTGCTAGGTTGTAGTCTATCACTTTTCATCTATAGGTGGCAACGCTCTTTGCAAAGGTATCATTATCTTCATCTTGCAGACAAGGTATTTAAGAACAGGGAGATTAAAGACTTTCTCTTTAAGAAAAAAAAAATAAAAAGAAAAAAGTCAGAGTGAATAACACAGCCAGGGTGATAGTCCTAGCATCCCATTCCTGCTGAACACCTGTATCTGTGGGACCCACTCCCTTTTAATAGAGGATAGATGTAGGTCATCACTCCACTCTTCCTGAGATTTTCCTCTGAGATCGGCTTTCTCTGCTGATTGCTACTCTTTCAAAGAAAGCTTTAAGGATGGGGACATCTATTTAAAATAATGAATCCATCAAAGAATGGCAAAAAGAAAACTACTAGCATTCCACTTCTACCCTTCCCTTCTCACAAAATGAGCCAGTATTTCAGCTCTATATAAGAACGCCAAAGGGCAGTCCTCTTCCTGTCACCAGTAACTTTCACTGCTTTGAAGGAAATAAAAAGTAGTAACGTTCCCCTCGCCCCTTTCTTTAATGAGCATTTTCCTACTTGTATTAATGGCTTATTTATGTATTTAATGATATGATTACTGCAAAGCTATTGTCACAGCAATAAAACTAAGCATTATAGTTATTTCCAGGAATAGCCTTATTTTCTTATAATTGGTTACTTGTCTCATCTTTATAGGAAAGACTTTCTCCTCTGCAGAGGAGTCACCGAGTGGTGCGAGTACTGGACTGTGAGCTGGGGGAACAGAGCTGGATTTTCTCTCACAGGACCCAACCAGTTCATTACTCTCAACAGAAAAGGGTAACAACAGCTTTTGCCCCGCATGTGCACTGACAAGACAAATACACTTGAGACAACTGCGTGGCTGTATCAGGCTTTTCTCAAGTCCTTGTAGTTCTCTGGACAAACTGATCAGTGCTGACAAAGTCAAAAAAAGTTATAAGCCAAAGACTGATTAAAATGCTTGACTTTGTGCTACAAACTCAGAAATAATCCCAGCTGGAACACTCAATTCCTAGAAGTGATAATGCTTCTGCTGGTATTTAAAGACTTTGCACATTAAGAGGGTGGAGAAAGTCTCTGAAGTTTTTCCTCACCAAAAAAAATCCCCTTAAGAGAATAAAGATTGAATTCAGAGTGTGTCATATTCCTATTAATAGCCAAATGGGAGATGAATGAATCTGATCAAATCCTGTAATTATTACCACGGGATATTGATGAAATCTCAGTGTAATTTTCTATTTCTAATTTCTGTTCCTATATATAAAAGTCTGCAAAGTGCTTCAGGGTCCCTTTGAATGAAAGCAGCAGATATTAGTGTAAGATTTATCATTGTTTTCATTAAGATCAACTACTTACTCTTTATAAGCATTCTGTGGTATTTAAAAAAATGCATTATGCATATGTCAGCAAATGACTTATTCAAAGTAATGATAATATTTTGCACTGCTATTAATTTGTTTGTATAATGATTTTTATATAAACAGACTTCTGATGCAGAAGTCATTAATCTTCTCCAGTTTTGTTAGACATCAGTAAAGGCACTGCACTTAATTATCAGTTCTGCCCTACACAGAAGAACACATAAAGAATGTACAATTAGGAATAGATTTACTTTTAAAGATATGCTTATATGACCTGAAGAACTAGAGATGTTTTGAGAATACAAACCGGACACCTACTGTATGGAACGTGCAGTACTAAGCAGGTATTATTTAATTACTAATAGTGATTTGAAGAATGTAAACTCCCGAGTATTTCCATTCTAAAGGTATACCACAAGATGCAACCTTTTAATATGGAAACATCTTTGCTGTAATCCCTGAATTTCCATAATCTGAGAGAGCTATAAAGCAGTTTAGTCCAGCTAATGCCTGCAAATGAACATCCATTAAAAAAAAAATTGTATTGTGGAGGGTACAGTTGCACAAAGTATTTGTGTTTTTTTCCTTCCAAAAATATTTGGCAAGAATTTTATTTAAATTAGAACTGCTAAGAAGAGTTAATATTACAGAGACTTTAATGAACTACGCAATTTTGGCAGTAGCCTTGATAATCTGGAAGCTAGTTACTGGCAGATAGCTAAACTGTAATTAACAGGATTAAAAACAAGACAAACAAAAGCCAGGATTAAAGCAGAACTAGCTAACTTTTGAAAGGTTCTGATAAAAGGTACTTTTTTTTTTTTTTTAATGTACGAACTATGCAGCAGCCAAAATGTACTTCAGGATTCTGCCCGTTCCTAGGGCTCTGCCCTTACAGATTGAGAAGTGCCAACCATAAACAGCCAGTGGAGAACTTTCCTTGCTGCTTGAGCTGACTCTTCTCAGGGATTCAGACATATCTCCTGCATGTCCTACATGTCTTGTCACCTCATATCCCCTCACACAGTAAGCTGGAGCTAATGGCTCACCCTTGATCTGGCTGCCAAGGGGTGTTATGGAAAACTTCTCATCGCTACTGAGGATCATAAAAATGACAGGGAATCATAACTCACTTCTAGGTTTTTACCACACTGGCATCAGAAGGGCTGAGGCTGTGTTAAATACGCTGTTCTTATAAACCTAGCAACAAAAAAAGGAAAATTTGAACTCTTACCGTGAAAATTGTTCTTATTTCCTACACTGTTTTATTCACCAAAGAGAGTTCACCCTTTCTTCCACTATAATGTAAATCTATTTTATGGTTTTATTGGGGGGTGAGCTCCCTTCCAGTATTGTTTATGAGTTAATGTTATAGGACACTAAGGTCCCGGGTCTCAAAACGGAAGCCCATCGAGCCACGTACTCAAGTGCTTTTCTGCCTTGGGTCCTCCGTGAAACCCAGCGAGTGGATTCACTTCACGAGCACAGCGCTTCTTTAGTGCAGTGGCCTCCAGCACCCAAACTACCAATTTAAACAAGTCCATCCTTTGACGTGTTTTAGTAAAGAGAAATCATATCAAAGATCTGATGCTGACTGTGCAGGAGACATAAGTAATTCTTGTTAGAAATTTAAAAAGATTGTACAGATTAAAAGATCCTAAGACATAAGCATCATATTCACAAACAGTCCCCCTACAAGTACCAAGAACAAAGTTAAGATTCCCTTAATGACAATGAGTTGTGCGAAAAATCATTGAAATTTGCATTTAGTACAAGTTACTCCTATACTTCGATGTGAACTTCCGTGTTTCTTCTTTCCAAATCGGCCAGTTTAAGTTGCATGCAGAGACAGGTTTAATTTGCATTTTATCTCTGGGCTAGAGACTTAGATCTCCTTCTTCCACTTTAAGAACTGGCCTTTAAGCTGAAAAAACTTTAAAATTATATATTGTAAAATAAATTTTCCCCTTTGAACACCCCTCAAATCTTGTTGTAATCCTTTAACATCACCCCTATTAATTAAATCCAAGTTAATTTGAATTTTACAAACATCCTTATGAGGCTTATATGTTTTAGTAGTGATCAGAAAATGAATACTTGATGACATACAGAGTATATAATTCAGAAACTTGGTAATAAAATTCATAATAATATTTTTTAAAGGTAATAAATTCCAGATTTTGTTTTTATAAGAATCTTGGACATCATGAGCCTTTTAAAGACAGCGCAGCCAAACAACCCTCTCCAGAATGATCAGGCATGGGGGACTGAACAGAACAGATTCTGATACCTGGTGATCAAAGTCTGTATCACTGTGGAGTGTCTGAAAGGGATTCTATGAAAGCTTTGCAGGAAAGAAGCTGGCATGAAGCCTGCTCTGTTTCTTTCCTCTTCTCTGCTTGTCAAGAGATGGGACATTGAATGCATTAGAATTCAGAAGGAACCTCAAAGTCCAGAAAACAGTCCAGTGAGCTCACGTATCAGAAAGGAGATTTAGATCATTTAGATTGTTCCTAAAGGACTCTTGCTTGAAAGAACTGCTTGGACTTTCCTTTCAAATGAGAATCTCTGAGAAACTGAACAACCATTGCAGAATGCAAACTGGAGATGCCTAACTCGGCTGCCTGCTCTGTGGAAGAATAGAGCTCAACTACAGGGAAAATTGGCCTTTCCCAAGGATTTGTTCACATTTTCCTTCCAATGAAATGGCAGAGATGGGGGGTTCTCCTTAAAATGGAGCAGTTCATCTCAAAGACTTCGTTCTTCGGAGTTCCTACTGAAAACAACAACAACAACAAAAATAAAATTAGGGACTCTTCTTCATTTCAAGTCCAATTACTCTTCTGACTTCACTTATTTCCATACCTAGACATTTTAAGAATGAAATCTAAGAAGCCCATCATAGTGTAATTGATTTCTAGCACCTCTAGATCATTGCAACTGTCAATGATTTAATCTTACTTTTTGTCTGTTTCAGAGTCTGTGACGTAGGGCAGGAAAATTTTCTTATCAAAGTGGTATCTTCTTTGGGAGAAATGCTAAAGCCTGTACTGTGCTGTCCCTTCCACGCTGGGTGATCATGAAAGTAAGATTATTTGAAATTCAGTTGAAGCCAAGAAAATTACATTTTTTCTCTGAAAGTAGGGCCAAAATGGACTTTTACTAGAATTTTACAAAAAAATTTAGGTTGGACTGAGCAAACAGCTTGCCCAAAAACCTACATTTTAAAAATTAGCTAAAATTTTCCTCTGGTATTTTCAAAACAGCTTATTCTTTATCTCAAAATATTATACAATTCAAAAGATCTCTTGAAAAATAAAAATAAAGCAATCTCTCTCCCCAAATCCACAATGTTAAAAATATCCAGTAAGAAATCTTAAATGCTTTATTTTATGATGGAAACTTACATGGTTTCAATGTTTTAAAAATTCATGTTTTAAACAGGTGTGATCAGATAAAGGACATAAATTAAACAGCTCATTCAATTATTCCGATGTTTTAACCTGTTTTACAAAATAAAATATCTGCTCCCTTATCAGTGTGATAGAGCAACCTGCACACATTCCATTGTCCATTCACAAATCCTGAAACTTCTGATAAAACAGCAAATACCTCCGCTCAGAGGGAAAACAAACAAACAAAAACAAAAAGCAAAACAGGAAGAATCCCACTAAGTATTACCATCTGTTTCAAATGTTCTCTAATTTTATATCCCCAAGTATTTCTAATTTGATTTTTTTGTACATCTGCATGCATTATACTTAACATCATGACTGTCACTAACAAAAAGTTAATATTTTACTGTGTGCATACCGAAAGTGCTTATCTAATGAAATGTATATTTTTAACATCTGCACTATCATATGTATTCCTGCAAGATTGATGCAGATATAAATGATGAATTCTTATGAATTCCACAGTTATCCAAATTACTAATTATCCCAAACATTTGGATCATGTATCAAACCATCACACCAAATGTGCTTTTGGCAGCATTTTTTAAGGCACAGGAATCTGTACTGGAAGAAATATTAAAAATCTCAGAGCAGCGGCTCGGAGGTTTCATTTCTTGGGAGCTTCTGACAACTTTGGCAGTTTTATTTCATATGACTGAAAGAACTAAACAAAAATAATTGAGTACGGCACAGCAAAGTAACAGATGGTTATATTTCAGTCTGACTTCAGTCCATCTACACCTATTCTTTCAATATAATAATTTCAATAATAATTTCAATAATAGGGTACTAACATGCATCAGTTAGTTTAGAATATGGACCACAACATTTAATGAAGTATGTGACTTCCTGCACGTAGGAAATTTCAGAAAAATAAATAAATAAATAAGGTTCTTTAGACATCTACCACCCCTCCAATCCTTTCACTGGAAAATTGACAACTTATCTGGATTGCTTCTGCACTAGGGAACAAGAGCTACCAAAGTCTTTCTCATACTACTGCAAGAGACTGCAGACTACATTGCACAGCACGTTCTAGCTTTGGTACTCATTTGCCTCAAAATCTCTCAGAAAGTTCATTTCAGCCCTTTTCCCTCCACTTTTTCCCTTTTAACTCTCCCAGACATTTTCTTGCAGAGTTCATCCTTATGCATCACACCCATGGATATTCCTCCAACAAGACTGAAATCTACCAGGCAGTTCAACTGTTTCCTTCCTTCCCTCACTCTACTCTTGCCTCCTTAGTCTCCATCTCATTTACCTAATGTCTATAGACCAGTTTAACACGGAATTGGTCTTCTCACGGGGAAATCTAGTGCACATGATAATTAAATGAAGTCCATGAGGAAATGCTGCTAATGATAACATGGCTACTGATCCCTTTCTTATAGCCAGAATTACTTCACCCAAAAACACCAAGATGAACGTGACTGCTGTCACTTCTTCAGCAGCTTCTATAACTACAGCAGCCTATAATGTGGGGAAAATGTAGGTTGCAAACTGGGGCAGGATATTTGAGTAGATAACCTCACAAAATCTCCTTCATCCATATGATAAGAAGATCTTCCAAATTTATATCTCTTGGCAACACTTTTCTTGCATACTTTCTCCTTTGTCTTTATGTTTAAACTGTAGTATCAGTTGTACTTGTTTAGTCTTAATATAGGGGATATTGGAGCCCTTCTTGCCTTTCTTTTGGGCTTCTTTCAAAATAGAGCTTGTTAGTAAGCACGAAGCTGTCTCGCATGAAAAATATTCAACTCTGGTGTGTTGGGTTCTATTTTCTGTAAAAAAAGAAAAAGCACTTTCTTCCTTCTGTATCATGGCTGACATTTTGGGAAATACAGAAAAATGATGTTACTTGCTAACCATCACATGGGACAAAACCATACAAGATGCCAGTATCCCTGTTCTAAATAATAAACTAAGGAATTCATAGAAAGACAACAGGTGGGAAAAAAGTAATGTCACATACTATTACATGTAAAAACCTACGAGAATGAACTATTCAGCTATTCCTTTCCTTTCCGTAAAGGCCCCAGCCCAGCCTGCACTGAACTTTAAGAAAAATGTAGGTATTTGAGTCTATTTTTCAGTAGGCTCTTTCTATTCTGCCGGAACCCAAGCTTTAAATATAAAAACACAACATCTTATTTTCTGTAGCTACAAAATGCTCCCGTTCTCATTCTTGCAACATTCTATTTCTACAGTATTACATACGACCTAATTGTATCCCTTCAGAAGAGCCAAGCCACCCATTAGCCACCATTCAGAGGTAACTCTCACACTGTACTTCAATTTTCTCTCCAGCCCCATCCTTTAGCCCCAGGACAGTGGTTCCTATTTTATTCCTGGGGGTGAGGGGACAGACGGAAAAACCACAAGAGTGACAACTCCCTCAAAAGGTCACTTATGACAACAGGATGGGAAGCCAGTTCTACTGATTCCCTATATGTGCTACTCAGCTAGTACATACGTTTGGGGCTTCTCACTCGACGTGAAGACTTCTTAAGCTACTGTTGCCCAGAGTTGGAAATGGTCAAATGGTTACTTTTTCTCTTCAAACCCACCTAATAATTAGATTGTTTCTAACTGTAAAATAAATGCTGCCTTTCCCTAACTGCTTACAAACATCTCTTCATAATGTAAATAAAAGCCAGGTTAATCCTGCCTTTTTTTTTTTTTTTTTTTTTTGAACTCTTTAAACCAACCTATAACTTTCAAGAAGATGGGGAACAGCTTATTCAAACATCAAGCGATGCCAAAGCCTAATGGAAGAAAAAATTTATAACAGCCATGGCTAAAAAGCACAAATCTCAAAAGAAAATCCAACAAAAGACCTTAAAGGATTATCTACAAATTTTTCTATAAACATAAGGCATAACACTGCTACATCTACTGAGGAAGGAAAGTGACGCCAATTATCATGAAAGCTCTTTAGTTAGAAGAAGAATTAAACATCCATCTATACAACATTTTAAACACACCCTCATTCATCACAAATAATTATTTGGAACTGTCTGCTCCAAGATGTACAAGCACATTTAAAGCAATGGTGCAGCATAGAGGTAATTAACAGATGTCATTTTTTTTTTTTTTTTCATTATGTGCTATAAGGCACAAGCAAAACATGGGTATTGTTGCTTTGCCTCTGCTTGCAAATACAGGCTGATGTCGGTAAGAATTAATTTCACTTCAATCAGTCTGCTTTTAGCGCTTTTGCACATGACCCTGTTCTGGAATTAAATGCTACCTGATCCATGGGTTAAACTTTTCACGGCCTTTTCATGTTTTTGTGATACCCTTACTTGTTTGTGTGTGTATAAGCCCTCATATAGATTGTGTCAGTAACAGGGGAAATCAGCCAGGGCACTAAAGCATGGGCCTTGGTGAAGTTTTAAAAAATTGCGTTCCTGCAATACATGTGACTGCGTCAGATCAGGAGGCTGACAGCTTCTGCAGTGCAGTTAGGGAGGCTTCTTTCCAGGCATTGCATTTACCAGCACTTTGAGACAAGAGATCCTGATCTCACTGAGATCCGCACTTGGGCTATAGGGAAAGTATGACCATTTATACTAACTTGGTATTAAATATCGGGCCATATTCAGAAGCTCTTGTTTAAAAAAGTCTTAGACTGTTTTGCTGCAAATCAACTGACTGTAGAATAGCAATTATTTCTCTGGCATTTTTTTGGCTATACTTATATAAGATTAATGACCTACCAGTTAGCCACATTGTTTTATTGCTTCCATGGATTTCCACTATCCTTTTTAGCCTTTAAACTCTTTTCTTCTTGTATTACACATAACCGCTCTTTTAGCCACTGAAATAAAGTTAGCAGAATTCACTGTTCATTTCCTAACTCAGTACCCACTGAGCTGAGCCCTCCTTTCCTTAGCACAATCCTGAAGATGGATGAAGACTCCCCAGATAAAGAAACCTCCCCATAAGACTTCTTGCATTTGCTGCATGCTGCCGTGTTAGTGCAGTACTTGGGCTGCAAAGGCTCTGGCTCCGTGTCTACAGCAACCCAAGCTAGGAGGGGCATGGCCAAAAGAGGAGGAGGATGAAGTGAGTGTGAAGTCCTAATTCCCTTCTATCCATAGCAGTCTTTCGGGATGATGATGATAATAATAATAAAGAAATACTTTAATTTGTGAACTGTTAATTTTTTTTTTTCGTGATGGCTTAAATGACGTTAATGCAGATGCTTCTTACCTTAAAATTAAATAGAAGAGTCAATGAAATAAAAGTTACCCCATGGACATGTTTATATGGCAAATCTGTTGCTCCTACCAGTGAGTGAAGACTATACAGACAACTCTTGCAGAGACTGCAGTAACTGAG
Organism: Nothocercus julius; assembly: GCA_013398735.1. Taxonomy (NCBI): domain Eukaryota; kingdom Metazoa; phylum Chordata; class Aves; order Tinamiformes; family Tinamidae; genus Nothocercus; species Nothocercus julius. The sequence goes on along the minus strand of VZSV01000076.1, from coordinate 1,932,996 downwards.
GTCAGCTCTGTAGTACTGCAGGCAGCAACACTGCCTAATCCTCTTCAGAAACTCAGCACGTTTCGATTTGGAAAGCCTTGTCTGCTCTGCCCCAACACTCACCTGAAATCTGTTGTGGAACTGCTACACTGGCTAGACATCCTGATTTCTAGGTTTAATACATTCATAAATAATACATTCATAAATAATTGACTCACAGGCTATTTCTTTTAGTGCTTGCCAATGTCAGTCAGCATAAATAGTTTTTTGCTCATGTTTACAGAACACATTTTCAGCGAAAATGGTATCATCACCTTTTAGCACGGCAGGATGGAACACAGCACAGCTGCCACCAGCCTATCCGCACAGCGCTGTGCAAAGGCCGGCCCCGAGAAGCAGCCTGGCTGCGCTGGCGAGGATCATGCGGGAGCAGGGAAGCCTTGCTAAAAGCCTTCTGGAAAATGGAAGAACCAAAGAGATGGCCCACGCAATCACAGCAACGGGCCATCCACCATCAAGGGCTGATGCTGAAGGTGGGAGCTGCTACTCAAGCCGGCCCGGCCACCTTCTGTCATCCATTCACCTTTCACTCCCCCATCAGGCACCAGCGTTGGGGTAAAAATGTTAAAGGGCTCATTCCTGCCCAGTAGAAGGTTCTACAGAAAGTTTTAAGTAAAGCTTGGTAGGAATGACCCCGTGATACGCTGAACTCCGTAAGAACTGAACCACTTAGCCTAACCTTCACTCATCATTAGAGAAACATGTAATAACTCCTAAAGAGGCAATGTTACCAGAAAGCAATGTTACCAGAAAGCATAACACTTCAATGTTTCTTGAATTATTGGGTAACATTCATATTTCTTAAAAAATATATATCCCTGACACGTAAAATAACATCTTAGGGGGTTGCTTTAGTTTCCTGCAAAGAAAAAAAGCATGTTTCACGCAACCTCAAAATACTCTGCTGTTCTGCTTACACAGGCAGTCTGCTATTTCCATCACTCAGTTTATGCCGCGACAAAACTGTGGCAATAGACCGCATCTCCCCATTTCTCTTTCTTGCTCCCTTCCTTGACTGAAGGTGAATAAAACTAGTTTCAGCAGAGTAGGAGATTAGATGCTAATAAACAGAAACTTTTAATGATCCCATGAGACTTGCATTTTCTTGGGATAAAGTCTTTTCTAGCGAGTTGCGATGAGCCGTATGTATCCTCTATCAGGCATTATTTGAAAAAAAAAAAAAAAAAGGGTAGGGGGAGAGGATGGAGGAGGAAGGGACAGGGGGACCATCTCAGCTTCCAGCAGCTCCCGAATGGCAGCAATAAAGGGCTTCCAATTGTTTTTCACTCAATTGCCCTCACAAATACCCAGTAAAGACAAAATAAGTGCTGGCCCCCAAATGATTGCCTACAGAAAAATAAACCATCTTTTATGACAGGCCTTAATGTCAAAGCAGATCTTGGACGTCTTTTTGGCAAGGAAAAGCTGAGGGTATTTATGTGTACGGATTACACGAATATCTGCCCCAGCAGCTAAAAATCACATTGTGAGTCTAGTTGACAGAGAAGATAAATATGACATCACAAATAAAAAGCTGATAGAGCTCTCCGGCAAACACAGAAATACGATGACGTGTCCATTCGCACTCCTCACTGGTCTAGTGGCCATCTCTCTTTCTTTCTGCACAAATAATAGCATGCCACAATGGTCATAAAATGTCCCACAGAAAATCCAGCCCTGAATGCTCTCTCTCCAAAAGCTCCCCAACTGTGGGAAATGCAGTCCCCCGAACTCCGAGTTCTCCAACTGCAGCAAAGCATCAGTCTCACGCTACTCTGTTAAGGGATTAACCAGAAAATACCTTTCCTTAGAGGAAAATCTGAAACAACAGTAACAGGAACATTGCTCCTTAATAGCTGGCATTTCCTTTTGAACATCCAGTATTTCCAAATACAGCTGATTTGCACAAGTATTTCTGTTCACAGCTATCCTGGGTGTTTTATGGACTGCCTAACAAACGCTTTTATCTAGTAGCAGAACAGTTGCAATGTTTGCTCCCCAGTGAACATAGGCAGTAATCTCTCTATCTGAATCAATCTCTAACTTTCAAATATTTGGAGCTAGTGTTGGGAACTTGTACTTTTAGGTCTAAAAACCCCCCAAACCAATACATGTTATTGACATCTCTTCGACTGAAGCCACCAACACAGTTGGTTTAAAAATAAATAAATAAAAATAATTGTAACAGACTTTTCTAGAAAATAAACAGGAATAGCAAATATCCAACAATGCAATTACAGAGCATTTCTTTGCATGATACTGTTTGCATTCTTCTGAAACAGAGTTAATAAATTGTGGAAGACACCTGCCCCTCCCTCAGGACACTTCTGTAAACAATATATATCTGTCCTGAGACTTCTCCATGAAATATTATTTTTGCATAACAAAAAATTACTAGAAATAAATTACTTTTATAACCAAGATTTATTTTATGATGTATTGTCATTACAACTGTTGCTCTTCTGAGGCAAAGAAAGCACAAATATATTCACGATTATTAATTATTTTCATTTAATGAAATACAGCCCAGGGACCCAGCAAGGATCAATGCTCTATTATATCTGGTGATTCATGAACAGAAGGGAAGTCAGCACTTTCTCTAAAAGATTATGAAACTAAATTGCCTGCTTCCGTTTGTCTGCTTTTCCAGGGTATGTCTATATAATATGATGCAATCACATACAGAAACCATCAAACTAATGCTGAATATGACAGTTCAAGTCATAACGGTCATTTTAGGATGAGTTTCTGCCAAAAGCTGATCTTCCTATGAATGAATTCCCACACATCATCCTCAGCTTCTTGCTCCAGCTCTCCCATTTTCTCCTGAGCCCCATTTCCTTTTCCCTCTTCAGCTCTTCCACTTTTCATCTTTCCCCTAATTAAATCACTGCATTTCCTCTATATATCTCATTGCACTTTGTTGTTCTCCATTATAAAATGGAGATTAAAACAAACTGTTTCTCAGTTCTCTTCATAAGGAGAGTTTACAAAGATACCTTGGATCAGCTGCTGTGGTCTTTAAGAGGAGTCTCCGCTCCCTTTTCACAGATTTTAGGGTTCTGTTGCCTCCTTGCTGGGTCCTGCCTGACTGCAACAGCTCAGCCGTTCACCTCGGCTGCAGGTGCAAAATGACAGCGGATGGCAAGGCCAATATTAAGAATACGAGTTGATAAGGTGGTTGTGCCAGTTAGCAGTTTGGATTTGCTTCCCAAATCTTACAAAAACCCTCTTAACATTTCTGATACCAGTTTCACTGAGGAACATTGGATAAATATCCTGTATTTGGCATGAGACACTTGATCACTGTGGACCGTTGCCACATTTTATGCCATACCCACTAAGGACTGGATAGGAGATTACATTCACTGATAGCATTTTTAACAGTCTTGTTTCATGGGAACAGCAGCTAAAAATAAACACATGCTTTCTCAATGTACTTGAACATTTTTAATCATAGACCTATATTTTTCTATACTTATTGTATTTTTTTTCCTCATCACATCCTCTATAATTGCCAGCAGATTCTGTCTGAAATTTTTCTTTATAATATTTATCTACTTGAGGGGAAACTGGCTTTTTCTTTGTTTTTTCTAAATTTTCATTTGGTTCTACTTTAATGATATAAATAAATAAATACCTCAGACACTTAGGGTACTTCAGTAAAGGTACCTGTATAATGTATGCAGCAACTTCAGCTAATAACTCAAGACAGATCTTCTTTTCTTCAATCTACATTTAATATAATCTTATAAACAATTTCAATGGCATATTTCCTTGTTGCAGTCGACTAAAAGCAGAGCAAAATATAGCATTTGTGATAATGCAAATGAATACACAATATTAGCTCTTCTAAGATAGTGGTTTAGGTAGAATGATTTCTTCCCAGTAATACATTTCAGTAAAATACGAAAAAAAAACAACATCTGAATTCCATTAGTAAGCTTGCTTATTTCTGTTGTGTAATGATATGTCTAAAAGTTGCATGCAAAATGATTTTCAGGGTAATTGCAGAGGATTTATTTATATGTGTATATCCACACAGCTATCCTTAAGGTATACAGGATCCATAGAGCAGTCTAATGCTATTTTAAAGACATTGAAAAGAGATGACAAGTATAAGCAATGAATGATGTAGGACCTGATTTATAAAGTTTTCATTGCACTCTCAGTCAACTCTTAAAAATTTCAAGGGAGCTCCATGGATCATATTTTTCAGATTTACTAATTTTTGCCACTACAGTAGGCTGGGAGCAAACAAAAAGAAAAAGCAACAGTATTCCTTTTTCGGGTGAGGTGGGATAAAAACGTCAAGCCACGACTACTGACAAGATGACTAGAAATCTAGAGGCAGCCACAGATTATGCAACACATACACAAAACAAAACAGGGGACGGGGGTGTGGTATGAACTGGTCAAATAAGTGTCTAGTTCCTGAAATTAATACATGTTGTATATTTTAAATGGATTTTACAAGTCTGGATACAACAAAAAGCAGTTTTTGCTTCTTCTCTTGGTGTTAGAGCCTTTATCACCAAATTTGCGGAGTTTTTGAGAGCTTTGCTTTGGATTGCTCTGACTGCTTACCCTAGATTGTACAGGCAACCTTCCTCTTTAAAATAAAGTAATGCTCTAGACATATAATAATAGTTCCCAAGGAAACAGGAATATTGGAGAAGACTATATTTTTTTTTCTTAAATCAGGTCTTCTGAAGTGCTAATCATCAGCTGAGAAAAACAAGAAAAGAACAAAGAATGATTCTTTTTCTAAAAAATGGGAGTTTTGCAACTGCCTGAGTAATGAACTGATAAAATAGTTTTTGCACGTGGCTCTGAAGAAAACATTCCCATCAAATATGGAACCTGATGCAAAAACGTATCTAAAAGCTTCCCAGGATTTTTTTTTTTAGGCGGGATATATGATTATTTATTCTTCTCCCCCATAAATACAGAATATTTTATTTAGAGGACATATATATAAAATATCCTAACACACTGAAAAATGAACAACGACAGTAGATATATCTTTTGTTTATCCTGTAGGCTTAACCCCTTCAGCTTGATGGACTCATCTGTGATTGTGTTGCAGCTAAAAATACAGCAGCTAATAGCAACGACAGCCAAACAAGCACTGCAGTCTTCAGCTACCCGGCATCAAGGGGTGTCAAAGATTTCACCTTTTCTGCACGGGATCACACTGGCTCTGAAAAAGTCATTGGACCCCTACAATTCAGGAAGAAAAGAAAACCACTGTATTTTCTTTAAGAGCTAAGCAGTGTCAAGCACTGAGTAAAATACACAGGGCTGGCTGGCACTGGTCTCATCTTCGTTGCACTCCAGTGAGGACAGAGTCATTACTCCTTCAGTTAGCGCACAAATAAAAGCTGGGGGAGGAGAAGGCGAAAATAATTGGGAGCTGAAAAGTTCGGTAGTGAACAGTGCTCAGCACACTCTGCCCTTACCTGACAGGCTGGGACAGTAAGGTCATTTTCTTTAAAGCTGACATCGTAAGCTTTTCCTTTGGACTAAAATTCAATGTATTCTAGGCAAGGCACAGCACGTGGTGCTATTCTTGGTCATTTGATTCTTCATTCAAGCAATAACCATTAAATTTAATAATAAAAAGAATACAAATACCCTGGGAATGACATTTTATATCATCTAAATGGTGGAAAAACTTCATGTAACTGCATTTTCACCTGCTAATTCATAAGCCTATCACAAACTACTTAGAATACTCCAAAAACCATCAGGCATTCCTAATAATTTTAAGAATATCCCCAAGAGTAATAACTACAGATAACTAATTATGAAATAATTATTCAGTGCCACACTTCTAGCTTAAAAGCCATTCTGCACCTTAAAGAGATCTGGATGCGATCAGCTGCCTGTGACTGCATGGAAATCAGGTCAGCTGAACGCAGCAGAACTGAACAGTAAGTCTGCGAAGGGAGGTTGGCAGCAGGACAACACACGCTTTTTGTCTCTCAGTGATTTACACAGCAGATTAATAAACATGGATAACATCTTGCCATCACTCTCTCCTCCTCCCTAATGCAAGCGCTAAATGATGGATGAATGTGAAGTCAAACAGGAATCCCTTCCATCCTTAGCACGTTGCTAGACCTCAGCGGTTTTTATGTATGGAGCAAGGGAAAAGCCTCTGCTCGTGATGCACGAAGCAGTGCAGCCTCCTGCACGCTCACCCTGAGTTTTGTAGTGCGAGTGGGACAAACATCATCATGCAAAACAAGCACTTAGGACTGAATATATAATAGCAAAAAAGTGCCTTTTTATCAAAGATAAGGCAGACAGCTGGGCAGTCACTTCATGTCATGCCAATGCCCACGTTTTCTTAGGTTTTCAGTTTTGGAGAAGCTAAGGCTCAGTTCCTCAGCCGCTTGCCTGTTGTCATGGGCCGCAGGCATGCAGGGAAACACTCCCCTCAGTATCAAAAGGTGGGAAGAGAGCTGAATGACAAATGGTTTCAGCTTGTGTAAGCCCAGTCCTAAAGGAGAATAATACAGAAGGGAGAACAGTGACAACAGCAGGAATATTTGCAAGTTCTCACAATTAATTTAATTTTCACCCTGAAACTGTATTATTTCACACTCTCCATCTGCCAGGCTGCATGATCTAAGCATATATGGCTGTTGTCAGTACTTGCATGGAACACTTCTAAAGGAGAGAGAATAACCTGGGTGGATCCAGGGTTAACCACTGGATCAGTGCTGCCCATTGTGCTTTATGTATTAGCAGTAAAATAAAAATTTTAGGGATAATTCTGGGCAGCAGATACTGTCCTTAAAAATCTATGCAAAACAAGTGGCCTGAGCACTTACTGTGAAGTATTGGCTAAAGTCAATCTCTCCATTTTACAGCATCCACGTCCCAAACTCTTAATCTGTGATTATCAAAAATGAATTCAACCTCCTCTTCTGAGAGAAGCAGAAAAGGGAAATACAGAATGACCATATGCAAGATATAAAGTAAAAGAAAACAGGGAATGGTTTATAAGGAAAGAGGTCAGAATACATTCATGGGATGGCTCCATCACTTTAGTCAGACAAATTCTGTTTCAGTACTGCACACCTCTTACTGCTGATGAGCCCCGTGCAGCCTGTTTAACATTCAGTCACTTGACCCTTCTTCCTACCGGTGCAGTCTTAACGGTGAAACTATAACTGGCTGGACTGAACTTCCTGACTCTTGGCTATTTGCTTTTCTGTTGCTGAAAGTTTTTCTGTTCTCATCTTTCCAGTTTCATTTAATGTAAAACACTAAGTTTTCCCGTCAAATCCCTCCCTATTTTATCAAAAATGACTGTTTTTAAAGATATTGCTTAAACGTATGGCTGTGTCATATAAATACCTGATATTATATACAGGCAGTCTGCCTGGATAAATTGAAAATTTGCTCATATATATTGGATGTTGGTAGTCACACATACTCCACACTGCAACTTCTACCGTCCTTCAGGTTCTTTTAGGTGTATTCATGCTCAATCCCTTTTAATTCATTAGGCTCCTTATCTACTACTATAAATACCAACTAAATATCAAGAAAATGTAATTAATTACAGACAATGGTAAGTTCTCAGTCTTTTTTTCACCCTGTACAACGATTAGTCTAGTCCCTTCTGATCACCCCTCCAGTTATTGCCTAGATAGGAAAGCAATAGTTAAAAAATAAATAAATCCTCTTACATTAGTAACATCTTTTAATGAAGGCCAGGAGAGGCCAGTGTAATATAACTAGCCAGTTCTCTCTGTCGCTGGGAGCTCATGTTAACAGACAGATGGATTTTTCAAAATTGCCTAAGAGAGACAGAAACCGAAACACCAATTTCAATGGGAATTAGCACATACTATAGTATAGCATTAAGCCTGGGTGCCTTCCCATGTCTCCAGGAGTCTTCAATATCTTGTATCTGGCTACAAATGACCTGTCCAGCATCAGGTACACTATATTGTCAAAGCTACGGGCCAGCATTTAAATACCCTCCACTATTCCAGCCACTAAAACACCTCAGGTCAGTCCCTGTTTAATTATCTTTTCCACCCCCTGAAACTTCCTTTTGAAACCTCCATGGCAGGAGAAGAGTTTGAAGTGAAGGAGTGATGCATCCTGTGGAGCGTTCTGTCAAACAGCTCGCAAAAATAAAAGGGAATTTTGCAGACTCTGGAGGAAGAAACTTTAATTTCCAAACTGTGACAGAGGATAAACAAGAAAATTAGGCTGCCTGCAGCCATTTGATTTATTCCTGAAGTCAAGACCCCTGATGATAAAGTGGTTCTGAATTGCTTCATCAACAATTTAGTTTTGCCTTAGTGACATACCAGTGTTATTTTCTTTGCCTTGCTCTCCATTCATCTGACAACTGTCTGATTCACGGTTGGCTTTGAAACCACTGCTATTCACACAGATGTTATCCGCACCTCTGGAAGTTTTGACCTTGCTTTTCCCTTCACTTCTCTCCCCTTTTGTTTCCATTGCTCATTTTTTCCCTTTGTCCAAACCCACACGATCACTAAACTCTCCTTCAATTCCTCTCGATCATCTCCAGGGCCATCAAATATTTCTCGAAAGTTTAGCAAGCACATCAGTAGTCCTAAGCGCGGAGTAGGTAACTGCCACGAAAGCAGGACACCCAGCACTTCTTCTACTTCCTAGGCCATAACTAAAAGGGCAGGTGGACAGAGCTATGACACACACAGAGCCCTGCACAGCAGTGATGCCCCTGCTCTGCTCTCCCACCTGATGTGCACCCTCATCAGTAGGTGCTAAAGGAAAAAGCTCCTTATATCATCTCTTCCCAGGAAATCCACTCACAGAATCGTTTCATGCATCCTCACGTATTATGGATGCTACATACGAAAAGGGCCTGTGGAGTAGAATCTTTGATTGAGATTCCCAAAGGAGTCTAGGCACTTAACTCACTGTAGGATCAAAGGAGATTGGGAACATACATTTCTTGCAGATCATCACATTTGTTACTTAATGGGAATAGCTTATCTTTTTCTCCAATGTCATTGATTCTTTAATAAAATTAAGAACCGCCTAAATGGTAATAATGTGTATTTTTAAAAATTTTATTTAAAAAGTCTTACCTAATTTTTTTAGGTCTTTTACCTAAACGATTCATCCAAAGAAAATTTTGTTTAACAGCTTGCCAGGGAATTCCCTGTTGCTGATAAGAGCAATCCCAGTTTATTCTCCAAGGTTGAAGCAATCTGATTTTGATGATTGACAACATTCCCTTCAATAATCTTTGCTTGCTTAGCAAGCAAAATTAACCTTTTTATATAATTTGGTTTGCTTCTGCTATGATTTCTTACTGGCAATGAATAATGGACAATTTCAGCACTAAGTTTTGCCTTGGTGGGAATGCTCTAGGTCTTTGTGTTTTTTTTCTTTTTTTTTTTTTTTACTTTATCCATAAAGCTTTATCATGGCAATTATTAGTACTTAATAGTTACATTGCAGCAACATCAAGGATCTCTTCTAAGAATCAAGTTTCAGTCTGCAAGCAAATGTGCAAATACACACAAATCTGAATTTCATACTTTATACGGGCTGCATGTGAATATGTGCCCTTTGGCCCTGGTACCATCAAGGTGATCTAAACATTAGGCATATGGTAAATACCCATTAAATCTACAGAATGCTCTCCTTCCTATTTTATTTGGAGAGAGAGAACATAAAGGTGCTCAGAGAAGGAGAAAATGAATGTTGTACAAGGGATGAGCTGGACGGTAATTTGAGGAAAACAACTGCAAGCTGCTCTCACCTCACCTGTAGCTCCTGCAAACTAGAGTCAGCTGCCATGAAGAGCTCGCTTAGTCTTTTCTCCGTGTCCTCTCTGCAGGTCTTTTGAAGACACTTTGCTCAATCAACTCAGCTTTCAAATAAGGAACAACTATTAAACTATAGTTTACAACTGGAACTCACAAAAAACTCTCTTTGGTTAAGTGAATCATGCACTTATGCAGATTAGTAAAGCTTCTTATGTTACTACAACTTCACTGCTGCCCCAGAAGTCTATTTATATATGTCAGTGACTTCCTACATCCCTTGTAATAAGGTGATATGTAATTTTTTGTCTGCTTTTCTTCTCTTTGTGCGTATTTTGAGGTCCTTACTTTACATACACAGTTTAAATTGTTTAACTCCATTCCATTTAATTATTTTGTTAAAATTAGCATTTGGGCTTTTAAAAAGCATTGAAGATCAATCCAACCCAGCCTCAGGGTACAATAAGACTATAGTTTAAGGTAGGTCCTGAGAAAAGCAGCATTACAATTGACTCCGTAGCTAGCTTTGCATCTACAAAAAAAAACCCAAAAAACTAGTCATACAAATGAAAGAAATCAAATCAAACAAAGTTAGGGCAAAAAAAAAAATTTGTGCCTGTGTATAGCACTTCAACCTGTTCCTTGTGGCAAAGCACCATGGTGCAGAGTTGGATTGGTCACCATTATTTTTTGCCAGAGGACCCCTGAGTCACTCGGGGGAGGCAGACGACATTCACTGAACAAAACATTATTCTCTATTCTGATTTACCCCATCATTCAATTTGTGGACCCCATCTTATATTTAAAGTGTATTTCAAGTCTTTCTATAATGACAACATTTTCTCATTGGCTTTGCTACAGGGCTCATTACCGTAGGAAACGATTGCTCCATAAATCTATCTATCTTTGCAATATCCCCATGAGATGAACAACTGACATCATCCTCATTCTACAGATTGGATGTTAAGAATGGGATATATAAGTTTAAAGGCACACATTCCTCTTTAGTGCGTGGTGTGAGCTGCTTACAGGCTGATTTTTTGTTGTTCTTTCAGAGTACACAGCATTAGGTAAGTTCAGACAGAGCACAGCTAATCTCACTGGCGCCAGTTGCAGCTGTGAATGTTCAGTGCTTCCACAAATTGGACCTCTGGGTCTCCAGTTAGGTACACAGAAAATTAGGATCAAACAACTAGTGTGATCTACCTTCAAAAAAAATGCCTTACAAAACTCGGTCGGCATCACACGGGTGTTTCTTTTGGGAAGTAGCGTTTGAACCCCCTTCTCTAGGGGAGCATTCTCCTGCCTTCACTACCACATCCTTTATCTCACTGCAATTCCCTCCTTCATTTCTAATACAATTTCCAACTTCTGCAATAAAAATTTGCAGACAATATTCTACTACATTGTCATGACTCACTCAGTCTGACCCTTTCTGCAATGGTTCCCCAACCTCCTCCTTTAAACAGAGTGCTCTGCAATTCCAAATCCAAAACTCTTGGCTGAATCTCTCCCTCCTTCACCTTTCACTCCCACAGTTCCAACTCAGCAGATTTCTTTTCCCATTTTACTTCTTTGCTTCTGGAAACACAACCTGCAAAAGTCCCACCTGGCCTCTTAGCCCAGTTTGGCATACACTCGGCCCTTCTGTTGTAGGGGATAATAAGTTCTTCTAAAATAAGTTCTGATGATGATTTACAGAGAGATTATGTGGCAAACTGCTGGGTTAGTTTGTGCCTCAAGACTTGTTTGCTCAGTGTATGCTGCAAATATCCCTGTACTAAGGGGAATTTCCCCACTCTGCAGGGATACGCACGTATGTTTACTGCAAAGCTTTAGCAGCCTGTGCATTTTTTTTTTTTTGGTTGTGAAATTATCTCGGCTAGTCCCTTCTTGAGGATCCTGGCATCATGTTCCCTTCTCTGCTGTGGTAATGCCCTTAGTATTCTTAGTTTTTATTTATTTATTTACCTCTAAGGATGAGAAGACACACAACAGCTTATGAAACATTCAGAATATATGAAGCTATACAAGGAAAAGCAAGACTCGAACCGATGTGAAACGTGCCTGGACACCACCCCAGTGCCCCTCTGAGCTTCCTAATGGCCTGCTCCATCCCGCCCAGACTGCTATTGCTCTAACTAGTTCTGCCCACTGGTACCAGTACCCCCAAAGTGCTGTTGCTGATGCCCAGGTGCAAGCCAGGAGCTGTTTTGCTGTCACCAGCCCTGCGCACCGCTCTGCTGCTGGGGCCCTGTTCAGTGTTCTGGCCCTGCTAAGGAAACCCTGCAAGATCTCTCCAACTCTGGAGCTCACTCGCTTTCAAGGTGTCACTCAATCAGCTTTGCCAGAGAAAATTCATAACTAGGTGTCCTCAAAATAATATCCAAGAACAATAGCCGTGACTTTGGAATGGGCTAGATTCTGGGAAAACTAAGCTAAAAAAAGAAAAAAAAATCTTGATTAAAATATCTTTTCAATTACAATAAAGCTTTCGTTTCTACAGCTGATTGTACACATTGCAAATTAAAATGTAATGTTCAGTCCTATAACCTTTTCTCATGAAATGCCCACATTTCTCATGAAATGCCCACAATACACAGCACAGTTTTCATGAAAAGAAACTGAAGCCTATCCAGAAAAAAATACAGCTTTATAAATGTCTTTCTCAGATGAAAATGCCTTCTTGTTTCAAGTTTTGAATAAATAGTTGTGCTTAGGAAGGAAGCACTAATAGATGCCATAAAATCTCCAGGTATACCAGGGTCACAGAGGCTATTAGAAAAGATTATTGAGAGAAGAATGCTTATTAAAATATCATCTGTGGCACTCAGAGAAGCCACAAGAAGAGATCAAAAGTCCGTGTCATATCCCCCATGAATTTCCCTCAGCATAAAAAGAGAACAGTCAAAATATGGCACAGAGAGACTATTATTCATGACTACATATCCAGTGCCTCAAGCAACAAAAAACATAAGTGCTCCTAATTATTATTACAATCTCTTCTTTTTATCATAATATTTTTGGCACAAAACCAAACCTACCTCCTGCCACCCGGCTCTAGTGCCTGATGTTTGAATCAGAGTCCTGTGATTTAATATTTTTACCCTTTGCCTAATTCTAGCTCTGAAGTTTCGCACCATGTCCAGCTCCTCTGCCTCTAATACTGACTTCTTGCTCTCCGTGTTTCTCTGGAGTTCATCCTCTTATCATAGCTCATAGTGTTTCTAATTCTAACAGCGACAACGCTTACTGTAGTATCGACTGTGGCAGAGTATTTCCCTGCTTGATTTTCCTGCATCTTCATCTATTATTTTGAATGTCTTGGAAAATTTCCTTTATTACTCTTATTTGACTTTTTATACCTCATTCTTCCTATTTTTTTTTTTTTTTTTATCTCTGACATATCATGTAATTGTTGTAGCTCTACAGGAATATGTACAACTATTAATGACTAAATTAGCTCAAGATGGTTTATGAGCCAATATTGATTCAAATGTCCACGAGCTGCTGCAAATGGAAAAAGTGCTCATACGACTATCGACCCAATTGGTCACTCAGCATTGCACACCACGTATAACATGATATATATATAACATACAACATGTAACACGATACTGCCTGTCAGGGGAAAAGGGACACAAGAGGTTAAAACTCATAAACCCAACACTTGCAGAGCATGGACAGGGGCTCCCACAAAATGATGATGTGTCTTACACAGTAGGGTCATTCTTAGAGCATTTATGAGGAACACCCGAGACGCACATTTAATTCTCTTTTGTGTCTGAAGAGATTTAAATCCACATCAGTTGCCTCATAGTAGGATGCCCCTGTTACCCGGCTGTAAAATATTCTGGGGTAGGACTTCCTCAGTCCCTCTGTTAAAATTGTTCCACCTGGGATGAATCAATAACTATTTATTAGGCTAGAACCACGGTCTCTCACCGTCTTTCCCAAATGGGCTACAGGTTTGTAGTTGCAACCAAGAGGGCAATGAATATTTAATTATCTCATGCAAAGTGCCATAGCTTCATGTGAACTAGGGGAGAGAGCCTGACTCCATAACACCCTCTAAACCTTGTCCTTAGCATTTTTTTTCTCATGCAAGATGGATAATGAGGGTGGAAGTCACTAGGCAAGAACTTGAAATCCTCTCTCTCACAGCCTACAGTCAAATAGTCAAAAGAAAAAGTAGAAAATCTGGGAAAAATCTAAGACAGGGGCATAAAATTAAATATTGTATCATAATAAATCTGCACGGGGGAGACAAAGTAGCATCTGCAGCCAAAATTCTGGTCTCTCCTATTAGTATTTGTTTTTGCAGCTTTACCATTCTTCTCTACAGTTCATTTGAATTCAAAACATGGACATGTTTCTGAAATCTGAAAATAGCTGACACTATGGATAAAATGGTAATGAACATACAGGCAGATGTTTTTCAGTAGGAGGGATCACAGAAATAATACTTTTGCCTTCATTCTTTGGTAAAAAAATGGCAACATTTCAGTAAAAGCCCATCAAGGCCAGCAGATATCCAAGTTACTGGTTCTGGTAACCCTCGTGCTGCCTGCTTGTGAACTACTCACCACTGCTTGTAGTCAGCATCACAGTTGCAGTAGTACTTGGGGTCGGTACAGTTGCGCTCGATGCCGCAGGCACATTTCTGAATGCCAGGCCCTGATCCGCCCCAATAGTAGTGCTTCTCATTGGCTTTTCCGACCCACCAGGTATACGGATTCCCTTCTGCAAGGGAGAAGAACGCAAGGTTACCACGCACCAAAGAGGCAGAGCTTCCTTAGACATTAATTGGGCTCAGGTGTTTAATTTGCAAACAGCATTAACCACGTATAACTGGACAGCCATGCTGCCTATCTGGCAAACAAACGCAGCCTTATACTGAACAATTCAAAGGGCACCTTTCAATGGGTGAGCGAAACGCATTTCATTTTTTTGTAATTCGCCCTATGTATAGCTATTGAATTAATCAACTCTTTTTTTATCCCGTATGCTCCTTGTTTTGCTTTTAAATTGTTCTCTCTTTATGTAATGAAAATATGTGAGCAGGTTCTGTAACTATTTCAAATTAATTTTGAGTTCACATAGTTAGTTATCAGATGGATTATTCAACATTTGACCACAAATGCTGCACAGAGAGAGGCATTTATTTTCATTCTGCTTTTAAATAACAGCTTTTCATTGGGAATTAATCTGTTTTCACTGAAAAGTAAACAAGTTCATCATGCTCTCCAGCTGGTCCAAAGCAAAGCTTAAACAGATAATAACAGGCTCCAAAAGAAATGTAACATTTTTTTTACAATTAAAAAAAATGATGGTTTTAGTGCTTGAGTAAAGGTCAGCTCATCTTTGTTATAATTATATTCCTTGGCACTAGGTTTGCAACTTGGTATTTTCATATGTTGCTATAAATTTCTGTACATGTGTTTCTAACGTTTTGGAATTAACTAAGCCTCTTCTGCTACATGTAAACAAATATAAGACTAGTATAATTCCAATTTTATAAAACAACCTTATTAGAAAGGCTTATTTTCATACCCCCAGTTCAGCAAGGCACTTAAATAAGAGCTTAATTTGAAGCCCATGTGAATAACTCAGTCAATTCCAACACAGTTGTCTTAGGCAGGGGCTCACAATTAAAAAACACAATGGAACTCAGCTTACAAGCATTTCTTTACATGTATAGCTGTAAAAAAATGAAAGAAACCCATACCCAGCATTCTGTCAGTAAAGCAAATGCAGCCATTTGCAAGTAATTCACTTATTAACACACTTTATGTGCAAAATCCTCCATAACAGAAATTGCATTTTTCTCTCTTTGAAGTAGGACTGAAATATTTTGATAATTTTCTGTCTGTGCACCTCACTCACACATCTCCCAAAACCTGCATCCACAATCATCTCCCAAAGCAACCACCTCCCAATTAAATTCCGTCATCCTGGTCATAAATCCACTTCCTCTAGACGATAAATCTACTTCTATCCCAGAGATATGTTGCAAGTAATCCACACAAATCTTTAAAGAAAATTAAATCCTAGAGAGATGGAGAGGGCAGACAAATACCTCAAGCCACACACACACACACAAAACCCCCCTCCACACTTCTGAAAACACTTCTTTTGTTTAACACTTCTGAATTGTTAAACCTAGTATAAAAACACCGCTATTGAAAACACAGTGATGTGAGTAATTTGTGGTTGTTGGAGGTTTTTATCAGTTGTTACTACTGCTGTGCGGATGGGCCGTTCAAGCCCGGCGCCAATGCCCTGCACACGGTGACAGGATGAGGCGAGTCGAGTCGCGGTTCCCAATTAGACATTTTGGCCCTCGTGCCTTGATTATAAAGGGAGGGAGGGCTGTGAGGTAGGAGAGCTGCAGCAGCATTTCCAAGCAGTAATCAGTCATATCAGGTATGATACTCCAGGCTTCCCAAAGGTTACTCCATGAGAGCCATGCAAAGGGAAGTGTTGTCATTGCCACAGTTAATGACTGAATTCTTTTAATCAATAGAGGATTCAGGTATCGCATTAGTGATATTTGGAGCTGCTATCAGATTTTTTTGTCATCTGTGCATTAGTTTATGTGCAGGAGTGGAAAAACCATGGTTTCAGTCAATATTCTGTTTGTTTCTCCATTTCCTATCAAGCAAAGGATTGCAGGATTCAATCAGCAAGTACCTCACTAAGAAGCAAAATTGTTGACTGGAGTACTAGAGGGAAGTAAAATTACTTAGATTTGTCAA
Source organism: Nothocercus julius (assembly GCA_013398735.1). Taxonomy (NCBI): domain Eukaryota; kingdom Metazoa; phylum Chordata; class Aves; order Tinamiformes; family Tinamidae; genus Nothocercus; species Nothocercus julius. Next base: position 1,916,405 of record VZSV01000076.1, on the reverse strand, counting down.
AAAGGGGATTAGGAATTCAGAAACAGGTAGAAATGATTAAAGTGGGTGAAAGCGATAGCGTAATTACACACCACAGTGACGGGTGCCGCAGAGCGCCACGACAGACACACAGCGTGTTTTCATTCAGCGCAACGATGACTGACATACAGATTTAAACCCAGCATGCTTTAGACAGCTACTTTTCACATCTGTTGTTTTCAGCGTGGATATTCTGCATTACCCTGGCTGGGGATCTGGCCCCGCCAGGGCTCCTCCATTATGAAGAAAACCCTTGCCATCGGACTGAGCAACACAAAAGGCTTTAGGGAGACACTAACACACACGATTAACTTCCAGAAAAGCCAAAGAGGTAACCTCTGGTTTTAAGGGTTTTGCCTTCCGCATTTGTTCTGGGAGCTGTCCCCACCATCAAGAAGCCCCACGCGGATCCACAGACACCTAGCGGCCCTCGTGGATGCTACGAATATCTGGGCTGGGAATGCTGTGATATGCAGATCCATACACTTAACACAGTAGTATTATGGGGCGGACCAAAAGCAAAACAGAAAAAAAGGTTGAAATAAAGATCAGTCATGAAGGCAACAAACCATGTAGAAATACGGACCACACTCTCCCTTCTCCCGTTCTGCCCCGTTTTTCACAGCTATCATCTCCTTTTGAAAGTGTGAACGCTCCTGTTTCACAGCAATTTGTTTATTATAAATGAAGTAAAGCACTCCAGTATAAAGACTGATCACTAGCATACGTATACACACACACACATATATATATATTTATGTTAAGTGTATTGCCATGACAATTTAACACCAGAAGCCTTTTTTTTTTTTGTTTCTGAAGCTATCTTGGCATGGAAGAAAATTTTGAGTCGCTGGAGGACATATATTTTTAAACTATTTGTGGAGGAATAGCATCAGGACACAAAGAAGCAGGAGAGGAACCTTCTATCTGCCTTGGGGTTTTGATTAAAATCCAGTCTTGATGCAGAACTACTCTCTGGGAAGGAAACCACTCTCCTTTGAGGACTGCTGTGGGAGGCTTTTTCAAAAGTACATGTTTACTAAGTGGACGATCAGGAGACATCTTCATTTTCCTTCTTGAACAGAGGACCCTTACAAGGCTTCAGGTGCTTTTTATTCAGTCACTCGGAAGAAGAGTAATCATGCTGTTGGAGCGTGGAGTAATCCATGCATGGATACCAAAAAAATGGACAAACACATCCAGCCCTTGAGGAGGTCCATTAACCTTGCAGACAAAGTTAATGTCTGAGATGTGAAAGCAATCTTAGTGAACGCTGCTGTGAGGGCAAAGCAGCTCATCTTATTTACATGGGGTATGATATGGACATAGAAGTTCGCCAGAGCATCAGCTTCAAACCATACGGTTAGTGATTCAAATCTCACTCTGTCGAGAAAAAGACTTTAACATTTACATGTAATAGAGGCAATAGCAGCTGCAGTGGCTTTGCAGTGATGCATTTTGGTGAAAATTAACGAAAAATGTTAGTTCTTATTTAAATCTATGTGCCAGGTTATCTCAAGTTTGTAAAAATTTCAATAATTTGTGATCTCCTTTTTTTAACAAATCTGGTCATCAGTGTTTTCTATTAAGAAGTGCTCTGTCTCCCTAGAAAATTCAGAAAAGAGAAAAAGACTAAGGACCCTCTTTGTATTCTCACAGATCTCGAGTGTCATAAAAAAGCCATTCCATTTTCATTTCATAAATATATCTTCTTGTGAATCATTTCATTTAATATAAAAACATACCCAGCCAAAGTTAATGTAGTATGAACAAAACTCTTAACAGTCAATAATATATTTATTTCTAACATCACAGAACAGTCTCAGAATACATAACTGTTGCAAGAACATTTTATATTCTATTAAGAAGTTAATAAAACACATTATTTTCAAATGCATCTGATTAAAAAAATGGGATAACTTCAGCATTGTGAGGCTCTTGTTTCAAATCTGCTCAGTACCTATAACTGAAGCAGTAGTATTGAGATAACTCAGATTAAGCAGTTGAATAAAGTGGACAGATACTGCACTATTCAGACATTTCCACAATACAGCCCTTGCATTTATTATCTGGAAACTACCTTCAGCTAAATGTTGATCTTTCATTCATTATCTCTTCCCAATAACAAGGTTTCTCCAGACTCCTCCTCATTCTTTCCTCAACAGAAAATACTACCTTTTGCAACGATAACCTCTACATGCCAGGAAATCTTCCTCATCTCTTTATAGTCTTTAAAATCAAAGAGAATGGTTTAAAAAGAAAGTCTAGGAACATTTTCAAATCAAAGTGAATGGCTCATAACCTCTGAAAAAGAAAAAGGTTATTAAAAACTGCTCATTGGAGCAGTTTACTTTAACAAGTATGTTTAGTTGATCCCCTACACACAATTAAGAGTTAATTTATCGGACTAGATGGCTTTGAATTAAAGAAGTACACAGAAAGATGGAAAAAGGTGTTTGGACAATTGCCTTTTATTTTTCTTTTTGTAACAGGACCTTTCTAGTTATCAATTAACATTAAGGATTCTAGGGCCTGTCAACTATTAAATTATGTGCAAAATTGTTGTTCTTCTCTGTAAACCTTCTTTTGTTCACTTTTTGCTAACTAAACACATCAAAAGAGCAGGAGCTGAACTGATTGCCCAGTTCTTCCTATTTGGAAGGACAGGCCCAAAGCTATCTTTCCAAACGGTTAACCACAGCTTCAGAAGGCTAATTTAACAATAGCTAGAAATGAAAGTAAGATACCAGGGATAACATACAATTATGGCATTAAAAAGAAAAAACTTAAAAAAACATGTGTGGAAGGCTGTTAGAATTCTTCTATGCTTGAAAAAAAACGTATTCTTTACACTTGCATTTCAAATTAAGCCACACTAAAACATACAGTAATTTTAGACTCGCATAAGGCCAACCGTTGGCTTTAAGTCATGCTTTATTAGAGTCCATGCAGGAACTCTCACCGATACTGCACTGAGGAAAGGGGCACTGAAAGAATAATTTTATGAGCTTCAGCACGCCAACAGGGCTCTGTGCTGCACGGTTAACGCTCACCTTGTATCCTCTTGCCATCTTTTTCCCTTGCACCGCCGTGCACCACTAGCATCTGTTCCACACAGGTCGAACCATCCTCATAAAGCACCGCGACTTGCTCAGCTCAGCTTCTTAAAGGCAGGAGAGGCAAAGCTGGGCAGGCCCAGCTCATTTTGTGCTCGTTTGATTTTGCTCATCATTTTTCCTGGGTGCCTACTGGGTCTCTCTGTCACTGATGGGCCTAAGTACCAATCTTTAGCTGATCAGACGCTTTGCAGGTTTGCTGCCTCTGCCTCGTGCCGAAGTGCTTGCCAGCACTGACCTGAACTGAACGCTGTTTCCTTTCCTATGTCTATCCTGAAGCACTTTTTTTCTTTGTAAGTTCACTGAGGAGCTTGGGACTATTTGACAGAACTATTTATTTACAAAACCTGTATAAATTATGTGAAAACTTCGGATTTAAAGTCTGTTCAGAAACAGAACCATGAAATACGTAATCTCCCAGTAAGCTTGTTAATACAAAAATTGATATGATTTGATGCATTAACCCATTGTCAGACTTTTATTACTGCAAAAATACTTAATATTAGACTTTTTTTTCTTTTCAAAGGTGTTCAGAATTTTGTTATATGAATGAAAGACGTTCAGATTATTGTAAAAACGAAGAGTAATATTGGAAGTTAGTTGAGAAAAGCAGAGAAAATACCCTGGATGATTTTACATCAAAATATTCATAAGAACATTTTCAGTTCAGCCATTTTTGCTTGAGAACCATTGACGAGCCCCATTTATAGCATATGATGGGGACCAACACCACTTAGGAACCAATTTTTCCCCTTTTCCTCCAGTGCCTTTGGAGACAAGGCTATTGACCTCCCCAATCCAAAATCAGAGGAGCGTCTCTGACCTCCAGGATCACAATTTGGAGCCGGTGCTTTGCTTACATGCCCAGGAACCTGGGTTCAGGCCTCACCAATGCCCCTCAGGCCTCAGTCATGTTTTGCTGCATCAAGACTGCAGGAACTGAGAAGAGCTTAAATTCTATATCTATATCTGCTAAAGACAAGCAGAAGGGAACCTAGGGAAGCCTCTGAGCAACTAAAACTAGTGTCTCCTTGCTGGCACACATGCCTCCAGTTGATGATCAAGCATTGCAATGCATGAAAGTGTTCCCAGAAAATGTCCCGTTATATTTGCCTGCTAATCCTTTGAAGAATATTTAACGGGTATTTATATACTTATTTCAAAACATAAAGCAGTAAATACAAAATCTTATCCTGGCCATTGGGCATTTGCTTAAATGCAGAACCATATCTTTCCCTTAAAATCCCCTTCCGTGATCAACTAAAATGTAGGTAAAAAAACTAAACAAACTTTGTTTTCCCCCAAAAATTGGTAGGCTATGAGAAGAGGATCTGGAGGGAGAACTATAGTGTTGGTGTCCAATGGCATCTTATGGTAAAGCTTCTTGACAGCTTTATTTTATCATTGGAGAGATTTGCTCTTTGACCCAGCTCATGAAAAGCTAGTACAGTACAAATGATTTTTCCCTTGTCAGGGCTCATATTCCAAGCTGAAGCACTACTAACCAAGCCTGCATTTTTATTTTTCTTGGAATCAAGTCTCAGTGGTGAGATTTAGCTGGGGAAAGCAGCTGTCAGGTGCCCTTGCATGCTCCCATTTGATGTTTTTTAAAGCAAATTCATTACAAAATCACCACAGCCTCTATCACACCCAGCAATGCAAGGAGCTACGCTTGCAGGTGTTGTCATAAATAACTGTGTCCTGTAAACTTACTGAAGCATTTGAGGCCAGAGGATAGGGTCTCTGCTCAAGCTAATACTAAGCAGAAAAGGAAAAGTAAGCACTTTTAGCCAGCAATATGCCATTCAGAAAGAATGTATACGTGCATAAGTAGAAGACACACTTGTTATATTATTATTATTATGATTATTATATCAGACAGTGTAGAGGGTCATTTAAGGGCAATTGCAAAAAAAAAAAAAAATCTGTAAAAAGTTCAGTAAATGATATTCGTATCGACGTTCACATGCTGTGACCATATTTTCAGATCAAGTCCCTTGCTGTTTCTAGACAATGACAAGAGTCAAAACGTTCCTTAAAATAAATTTAAAGTAGTCAAATATTTTTTGTGATCTTGCTTGGTACGCCTGCACAGAGGTGCTCTTAACCTATACAAAAAAGAAAACAGATAGCACTGTTACCTGTTACAGTGTTATCAGATTAAGACTCTTAGCTTAGATGTACCTACATGATTCACTCTTCTGGCCTCACTGTGCTTCCTGCTGCTGCATGTGATCTGATTTGCAGTAATAGCAGTGTACCTGCAACTAAATATTTCAACTCCTTAAGAGCTGATGCCATTATTCTGTTAACAAATCACACACAGCATCACAGAGTGGCTGAGGCTGGAAGGGACCTCTAGAGATCATCTAGTCCAACCCCTCTGCTCAAGCAGGGACACCTAGAGCACAAAATGCTGTGCTGAAAGCTATGAATTCTTGCTAGTTACAATGATATTCCTATGTCACATCTCTGCATCTCCTCTTTTTTTTTTTCTTTTTTTTTGGCTGTAATTACACTGTGTGCATGCATAATTTTGAACACACAGTTGGCACAAACATATGACAAGAGACATTAGCCTCTTTGCATGGTAGCCCCGCTGCTCCCCAAACGCCTGCCATTCCCAGGCTGGAAGGTATCCGATTCTTCTGAAATAGAAATGAAACAAAACATGTATTACCATGACCTGTCATGTGCTCTGTTCCATGCAATAATAATGTACCCGAAATGGATTGCAAATGAGGAAGAAACGACGAGATGAGCCTCAGCATTGAGGCTTGCAGCAGCCCGACTACTGAGCACATTCAGCTGCAAATAAAGGAATCCACACTGCACAAAAAATAGGATGTCGGGACCAATAAAAAATAAAACCAGAGGTCCAAAACCAAACCATCTGTTAGGCAATGGCTATTTGACACACAAATGGAACATGTAAAAGAATAACACTCCCAAGCAGACTCTCACGGAAGAATGAATTCGCATCCCTCTCAAGTTTCTATAGCCCCATACCTTTCATTTTACACGATCTTTGCTGCCTTTGAGATTAATCTGTAAAGCGTTACAGATTATTATATCCATTTATTAAAAAGCAGACAAGTGTATGAATAACCTTTTAAAGGATATTCTTAGTACACACCATTTTAGAAGCTGCATGAGATATTAATAATGCTGACGCTGCTACAGAGAAACTTCATCAAATGCAAATTTCACTGTGAATGGAGAGAAGCAGGGAAATGGGGTAACTGATTTCAGATGTGTTACTTCCAAACAGTGTAATCTGGACCAAGTTGTCCTTGGATCCAATGTTGGGACATGATTAAAAATAATGGGAACCCTTTTCCTGCGATCATTTGTCAAGCTTGAGGATGGCCTTGTGCTTTTTGCTATTTAGACGATTTCTCTTGTAGGCCGACTCATGTCTCATGGCTACTGTAAGAACCGCATCTCTATTGATTTTGGGGAAACAGACATATATATTGATCGAAACAGACAACTGGAAAGGTTAGGTGACGTGTTTTACCTTGTCAAACCACCACCTCCTGCAGTCGGAGTTCAGGGCGCTCTTTTTCCTCATTGAAGCACACAGCTTGCTTCGCTGGTGCAGCCATACACATTAATTCTCACACACGGGTTTCAGATTTCTCCATGGGAAAATAGAAATTGGCTAATGACGCACTTTATTGAGGACCTAATAAGATATTATAATAATCTCCTGCTCTACAGAGTTGAAATGTCATTTCTTAACTATCGTTACGTACTCAGAGGGCACAGGAATTGCACTGATGGAGTGTATGAAGTACTCATTGCTATATTAACAGTAGAAAAAGATCTCCCATTTTACCAGCTGCTGTAATAGTTGATTTTAAAATCTTACATCACAGCACGGATATAAAGAGCAATTTCCCCTGCTTGGTATGATAGAACTTGTTGTAGCCCCACACTCTAGACAGAGAATGACTGACACATTGGTGAAGGTACCCAAATCCAAAGTATTTCCACTGGTCAATTCTTTGGATTCCTTTTGCTCTGGCTACGGTTTTCTTTTGTCAGGGCCCAGGGCACCCTATGAATCACCACGGCGCGGGGTGCCCTCCCGCGCTCAAGGCTGGCAAGAGAGAACTGTGTGAGAAACCTCAGCGGCCTGTGGAGCTCCTCCAAAAAAGCTGGGAAAAGCTTCAGCAGAGGCTCCCCCCAAAACAGCTCTGCTAGGCAACACTTTCTTCAAATAGTGCTATCAGTGAGAAGAAACTGGATAAATTTGATTTGGACCTATAATTTGTACACTGTTCTCTGCATGAAATGAATCTTTTTTCCAGCTGTTTCCATGAGAACATCGCTCAGGCATCTATAGAACTACCGTTATCTCCTAAACAGTGACTTACAAACATGTGCTTAAGGAAACCAGATCACAGCAAACCCAACATCTCAATGCAACTCTGAATTTAGCTGAGAAACAATACTTGATGTGAAGTGAGGCCCTAATTAACAGACTCATACAACACAAAACTGACATGGTTACTCACTAAATGGATGTAAAAAACAATGGATGAATCTCAAAATAAAACTGCAAACAGAAGATTGTCACTGATCAAACTTAAAACAACCCAAAGTAAGGGATAATGGCAAATATCATTGAAGGCAAGTTACTGATACAGACTCCACAAGGCCCCACACGCTGCTAATTCTGGAAGTGAGATGTGGTTTAAAAGTTTGAAAGCCCTGGAATAAAATGTTAAAGAGCAACTTGGTTACACTCTACACACACCTACAAGGGAAAGCAGAATTTTCAGAGGTTATTATGAAATTTTTCACTGCAGCAGACAAAACATAAAAGCAACTCACCAGTGGAAGAGGAAGCCAGGCAATTTAAAGCTAGAAATAAAGTTCAGGGAAGTTCACAAAGCTCTGACACAATTCAAAGAGCTAGGATAGAATTTTCACCACTAAAAATTTGTATAGTGAAAAATGAGATCATTTCTAAGACACATCCTGCAGTTCTACACAAACAGAATATGCTATGTATGTTTTATATAAGAGATCAGATTAAATGATTTTAAAAATCTCTTCTGGCTTTATAATCTACATTGTGAATAAAACAAAAGATACTGGCTACCTTTGAAAACTAGGGAGCTTTGGCGATGCAGGATCTGACTGATTTTTCACATGTACTTCATATGCAGTCTACAAAATGTCTCTTCATTGCAGAAGTCTCTTCACTGCTTTGCTGCGCACAGCACTGGATTGTTGTTTGCTTCTGGAAATGAATCCATCCAGGTGATTGGATGCTGACTTTCCAGCTGGAAAGATGGAGGTTGAATTTTGTGCAGTGCCGCATTGCTACAGTTCTGCCTCTGAAAAGTCACCTTTCTTGTTACGGTTCCTTATCATAATTTTATCCCTGGTCAGTGGACACACATGCTCCAACATGACATGGCCAAACCATACAGTTGCGCCAAGTCTTCTCCTCAGCCTGCTTAGGTTGCATCCACTCATGGTCAAAATTTGCTTCTCTTAGTCCCAAAGAATCATTGAACAATTTAGAGTGGTGGTGGTGGTGGTGGTGGTTGGGAAAGAGGGTGGTGGCATGAGGACATTTGGAGGCCATCTAGTCCAGTCGTCTGCTTAGGATGATCTTTGAACTGGATGCTCATGCAGTTGCATCCACTGAGTTGTGGTCTATCCTCAAATTAAGCCAAAGCATATCATATTACCAAGGATGCATTTTAAGAGCAGTTCAATATCTCAGACCGACTACTAACAATTCACTGGTGGTTTGTAGACTGACTGACCATGAGGCAGAACCCAGGGAAAAAAAAAAAAGGGCGGAGGAGGGGAAAGATTGATGGCTATAGCATATAAATTTCCAGAAGGAAACACTAAAAATCAGCTTTGTGCTGTGAACTTGCTAGATAAAGTCCAAGAAGAACTGCAAGCTGTGAGCCTGCTAATGACTAACTTATGAATTTGATTCTGTACCTGCTATATCACATGTACCTTTTGTTTAGGACTTACCCTGGCAAGATACAGAGGCAAATGGTTTTGCCTCTAGCTGCAGCCTCTTTTCCACATCTTAAATTCTGCCTGTCTCCAGGAAAGCAGAGGTACAATTTGACCTAAAACTGCCTGAAACAGCAGCTGAGAGTCTAATTTATTGATTCATGATATGGACAAAGTACTACACAATTCTCATCAGCTTCATAGACATTCCAAAGTGAACAGCTTTCACTGCTTTGATGAACTACATGCACAAAAGACATCTTTTGGTATAGGTGCCCCTCTGCCAGCTTCCAGGATGTCTAAAAGTAGGGACGCACATTGAAAAACAAATCCTGCTGAAGTACTTCCGAAACTGTGTCACCCATGAAGGAGGTTGTTTCATAGCATGTTTAATTTCCTGGCCTGCTGCAGACTTCCTGCATGCCTTGGACAAAACGTTCAATCTCTCCATGTCTTTTACTTCACCCTTTAAAGCGGTTTTGCAGCCATAGTCATAAAATACTGCATCATTGCTCAGATAGAGTCAGTAAAGCCTGGGTGGTCCTTGACGTAGTAATTCCTCCGTCCCTGTCAACCCTTATAAACAGCAAAGATCCAGTTGCTGGCAAAGACCTTCAGACAGAACCAGTAGTACAAATAACACTCATTCCTCAGATCACCTGACTTGATGAAGTTAAAAGACAACTGAAAACACCCACGGAAACACTAGGATGCAATTAATATCTTAGTGTATTTTACTAAACATGTAAGAACCTTATCTGATCTGAACATCATGATATGAACTTCCTTTAGAATACCTGGTACCTCATAGAACCCTAAAAACTAATTTTCGTCCCCTCAGTATAAAAAATAACTCCTAGACAAGAGGTCATCTTGCCTCAATCTAACTGTGCCTGCAAAACAAAGAGAAAATTCTTTGCAGGGTGGAGTATAATATCTTCCCTGACTACACACCACCGAGATTCATCACAACTTCATGTACCTCGAATGAATTATTAGTTAATTATTAACTATTCTCTCTTAGCCTTCAAAATAATTGTGGAGGAAAAAAAGGGAAAATCTGCAACCATAAATTTCACAGCAAGTCTCCCAGTCTTCTGGTAATTGATATCTTTCATTTCGCATTTGTATATGCACACGGTAAAATGGAACGGACATCTGTTAAATAGAGAGAAAAAGGCAGGAATTGCTTGCCACTTCTAGAAAAAGTTGCAGCTATCTGAAATGAAACCTCCTTGATGAGATGAAAGGTTACCTAAACCTATGATTTCCCATTTACGTTACTTTAACCTGGAGGCTGGTGATTGCTCTATCCAGATCCATCAGTTTTGCTGGTGGTGGAGGAAGCTGCCCCAGGAGCAGCCAAGGACCCCAGGGAGGAGGCGAGACGGGGAGCTCCCTTCACGCCTCCCCGGCCCTCTGCACAGAGACGGGCCTCCCTGGAGGACACGGCAGAAGGGATTCAAAGACCCAGTACAAATAGCGATGGATATGCCTGGGAAAGCTTATTTCAAAAAAAGAAACATTTCAGAAGGAGAAATAGACTTGGCGATGTGCAAGACTTGAGTAAAGTAAAAAAGCAGTTTGCATCAAAATGCAGAGTTTTTTAGGGATTCCCAAGAAGTAACCGAGTGCTCTAGCAGTCCACTGCAGAGCCTCGTTGTAAATCAAGCACTCTTCTTCAGTAATCGACTGTGAGGGAGCTGTGAGTCAAATTCACCCAGAAGAATTTTCTTTGCCATTTTGTACATACTCGAGAACAAACGGCTCAGCTCTACCATACGGTAAGTCTGGCTTACCCAGGAGCAGACCCAGAACTGGATCAGTAACACTGCAAACACATGATTCAAAAGATGCTGATTTGGTCTGAACTCATGCTGCCAGTTCAAATTTGTTCCAAAGACCATTACGGATTAACTTTGTACTCATTTTGGATTAACTTTGTACTGTCAGGCTTTGTGCTTTATCAAGTATCGCCTACCTATGCCACTCCAACCCTGTGCCAGCTCACGTATCATCCAACATCTGTCCTCCTGCAGGTGACAACAAACCGGAATAAGCCCATGAAGCTCTTGTTGACTTCATTATCACGGTCTCCAAAAAATTAAACGCAGGTTCAGCCATGTTCACGTGCCTGAATGAGATCAAATATGCATTGCTGGATCATCCAGGACGGTACAGAACTGATACTAATGACAGGGAACCATCCACAGAGCTACTCTTGGCCAAGTTTCCAAAATTACATTTCTTGATTAGAAACAACAGTGGCATCAATGAAGGCAGACTAGCAGGTTTGATAAATGATCAAAGACACAAAACGTACTTAAAGCTCATCTCTACACTTCCAGAAACATGCCAGATGTTCCTTGAAACTTTTGACTGAAAGCACAATAAAAAGAGTGAGAAGCCTGTTTAAGGCAATGCTTTTCTAGGAAGATGCTAGGGCACATTACCTTCATCATGCAAGCTGACAGCCAGTAATTATTCACCATAATATTACATCCTTCTGTTTTGCTTTTGTGAGCTAACAGCTTTGGAAGAAATATTCAGGTTGTTGGGATGCAGCATATTCTTAGGCTCCTGTAATGAGTAGCAAAGAAATTTGCTCTTTGCTTCATCTTTCAATACAATATTTATCTTGGTGTGGAGATGGCCCCCAATGAACATTGTCATTTCAATTAATGAGAAATAGCACCAATACCTGGAGAGGAAATGCCATAGGGTAAAAATCAAGATTTTCTGTCTGGGAAAGGGTTAGGAGGAGAATACACATGAACACAACTCAGGTGTCTTTTCTACAGGGGGATCAGCATTATTATTACCTGTGATCCCTAGAGCCAGCCATTCATAATGTGTCTTCTCCAAACGGAGCTGCAAGACTTTTCAGGTGAGGCACTAGCTCTCTCTGTACTTCGAGGGAGATGACACAAATACCTGCACAAAGAATTATGGTGTTTCTGACATCTGATGAGTTCCATCAGCCCAAGCAAACCTCTGCATCACTGAAGCATTCGAGGTAGACGATAGCAAAAGATCAAATTCTTTGGACAAGATAATATTTTCTTTTCTGTGCTACTGTGCAGAATGAAGATAGAATATACTTTTTCTGCACAGTTCATGGGCAGTGTATTGGCAAAATCATAACATTTAAGCTTTACATTATTATTTATAAAAAGAGCAGGAAATAAAACTTCTAATTAATGGACACATTAGTGAAACACGCTACCAAGCATTTAAGTCTGTAACTATAAAAATACAGTGGCTTGAATGATAACTGTAATTAATATATGGGTAATTGTTGAATTAATGCCTGCTGAACATTTATTGCTGTAGCAGCTTAGTGCTATGCACATTGAACTTTAGGATTTACTGCCATTTATGGCAATGGAGGATCTAAATTAACAAAAGCTGTTATTACTGTTGTCACCAATTGATATGATTCAAGAGTAAGGAGTGCTGTAATGTGTTCAGACCAACGAATCAAATGAAAACATTTGGCCAAAATAAAATGAAGATCCCTATGCTGAAGAAAATGAACCTTTTCCTTTTTTTTTTGGAAGGCCTCCAGGTATGTTGAGGAATAATCTTATGACTTGAAAGATCTGTCAGATAAAACCTTTGTCAAAGCAAAAAAAAGCAAAAAGCAACTTGTGATGGTGATTGCTGCTTCATATCCTTTCTTGTTCTTTTGGATTGTGCCATGAGTTAAAGGCCTTGATGATGTGAGGTGTTTTTCTTCTCTAGCTTTTCTATTTATAGGCAGGATTACTCTTTGGGCCACGACAAAGAAAACCCTCATGCTGATTAAATATGTTTCATTTCCTCTATTTTTGAATTCTGGAGCTAACTACCAAGTATTATTTTCTACTACCCTTTATTTCCCTTTAGTATTTCTGACAGAATAAAGGTGATAAATAGGAAGGGAATTTTTGGTCAGCACAAACAGAGCAGAGAGGGGAAAAGGTGGTTAAATAAAAAACATAGGAACCTCCAAATTTTATTATCTCTCTGCTTATTTATTTAGAAAACATTCCAAAGTGGGAAAGGAATCCAAAACAGCATTAACAAAATCAATTAAAAAAAAAAAAAGAAACTCTATGTGCTATGTGTGGAACATTTTCATGTTCAGAGACTGGACAGAAAACACAAGAATTCAAAATGGATTTCTGCTACCTCAGTGAAATCCAATATCTATATGTGTATGTGTCTGTATGTGCCACTGTGAATTATTATGTGAATTATATGTGTGTGCATATGTGTCTATACTTATGTAGGTACAGGCATAAACTTATACACAAACACATTTTTGGCAAATGCACATTTCTGGTTTATTTTGTTTCAGTTTAACAGCAATACAGGCTCTCCTGTACGAGAAAAGAAATATTTCTCATTGAGGCAGTTCTGCCCTGCACAACAGCATCTCTCTGACTCTCTCTTCGGGCGGCCCCATAGTGACCAGTACAATAGCTGACAGCCCAGGGAATGGCATTTCAGTTACCATGTTCAGCATGAATAACAGAAGCATAAAACAATTTAGTGAAAACTCGTCCCTCCGCACTTCCACTCGGCCCTCTCAATGGTCGTCTGGAGCACTTAGGTGACAGCAGAGAAAAATGCCTGCACTTCAAGAGTGCATTTTAATTCCTCTTTTCAAGAAGCTGCCTAGAGAGAGCTCAGAATCAATACCTGATAGCTCTACCGTAGGTATTACAACTTCAGTCTCCAATTACTTTTAATAATTTAAATAACAGCGGCAAAAGGCAACGTGAAAATCTTTCTCTCTCCCACTTACAATTCCCAGGCGTCTCCCGCTGAGGACCTGCTTTTGTGCATGGGGGAGCATTTCCGGAGCTCCGGCACGACGAGCCCCTCACTGCAGCTCTCTGTGCTCAGGAGGGCTCCCCGTCCTCACGCGCTTCCTTCGCACGCGTGCAGCGGTGCCTTGCACACACACAAACCCTGGAGCCTGACTACATTAACAGGTTAGGGTGCATTAAGCTTCGGAAAGACATAAACACACACCTATCTAACGCATTGCTGGGCATGGACAGGTGCCAAGCACAAATAAAACCAGGGAATTAGCTGAATCTCGGTTCCTCAGGAAAAGCTGGAAAAGTATGGAGCACAATGTGTGAAAACTGCATAACAGAGCAACCCAACAGGCAAATAGAGAGAGAAAAAGAGAGAGAGAGAGAGAGAAGGGAGGAAGATAAGGAGTGAAGGAAGGAGAGAGGGAGACTACGGGCTGACTGCAGAGCAACCAGAGAAGAACAATGAGAATAATCAGTGGTCTACGACTTGAAAAGATTGAAGATTGACTTAGAAAGAGGTCTTGAAAGACTAAGGGAAGTGCTAACACGTTTTGGATACAAAACAGCTTATTGCAAAGAGCGCATGGGTGCAGTCTGTATTCCCCTCATACAGCAGGCAGGCAAAAAATCAAAACGGGGCACGGAAAACTCAGATAGGACCTTGATGAAGCCATCCAACTGGTAAGGACAGCGAAGTCTTGGAAGAGGCTCCTGGGGAGAGTGCTGAGGGGCCACTGTGCTCTAATACTGGGCCAGAAAGCATCTGCCCAAATGACAGAGGAGCAGCTGCCACGAGAGGGACTGGGCGACCTCCTCAAGTTCTCTCCAACACATCTTGCTACTGCACGTATCAAGAAAGAGACAAAACTTGTAGAATGTGCGGTGAAAATACATGCAAATTCTTATACTACTGAAATTCTTCTTGCTTAAATACTGAGTGATGAGGTTTTTTATCCATTATGATCTGACAATGAATGGATGGCTTTGGCCCAAATCGGGAACACTAACTACCACTGTTGTGACAGAACTGCAAATAACCACACCTGGTCTTTCACTGCTTTATGTGCAGACAAGAGAAACGAAAAAAATCTTTCTGGTTGCTAGAAATCAGGCCTTACCATAAAAATTTACTTCTGATTTATTCTCAGCTAGGAAGCAAGAGTGCCCATGTCATGCACCAAAACCCTTCCTTTCCTCCACTCGCAGGGGAGTGCAAAAGCTGCCTGTCTGGCTGACCAAAATACAAAAGGAAAGAGCTGATTTCACATGAATCCCTGAGCCAACGAGTACCACCTGAACAACCTCAGAGATGGTGCTCACATCTACCGGCCATTCATCTGAGAGAGCATCCTTTCCCCTGACCGAGCTACACCTCCCCACTGGGATTGCACCTCCCAGTGTTAGGATTGCTGATCACAAGTCAAATAATCCTCTCATTCAGCAGTGAGAATCAGAAGCTACCTGACCAAAAAAATTAAAAAAGCACAAAGCCAGTAAGAATACCTTATGTATGTGTACAACCGTCAGCGAATATTCCATTACATTTCTAGTATGCTGTTTAGATAAAACCTCTTCCTTCCCGAAAAGGTACAATAAACACACACCTATTTATATTTGCGTTTTTACAGTTGCCATAGGGGTTAGCACGTACAGTGCTGAGTCGCTTTAACTGCCTCTGAAATTACAGCCATCCTCAAGCAATGCAGCTGCGCCGGGCGCTTCTATGCCGTAAGCCCTCGGGCAGACCCGCTGTGGAGCGAGGGGCTCCCGCTGCCTTTGAGGAGCTTTGAATCCGACCCCAGGGCCGGCAGCCTCACGAAGAGGCACCGCGGCCGGCAGCAGTGACTGCGGGGGTCTCACCTGCGTTCCCAGCTCCGCGATGGGCTGCTCTGGGGGCTCCCTTAGCGGCCCCCCTCACTGCACCTTCTGCTTCCCCTTTTATTAGCAACGGGGCCCAGTTTACTTACCAAGAAGACAAGGCATTCAGATCCAAAGTATTCCTAACAGAGCATCTCTACAGCACCTAGCACGCCACATATATGCAAAATAAGCTATAACTCCTAACTCGGCGGGAGATTGGATCTCCTGAGGTCCCTTCCAACCTGAACCATCCTACAATCTTACAGTAGCAAAACTGACCTTCCACATTTTGTTGGAATATTGTAATGCTGCAAATTTTTGTAGTATATTCCTCACTGTTCATCATTAAGGCTTATAATTACTGGCTAACATGATTAGCACAGGCTAATGCCACATGCTCTTTGTTTCATTTCTGTACTATTAGAGAGTCGTGTCTAAAACATCATATATTATTTCACCAAAGACAGCCCATTAGGGATCTATTCTTTATTAATATATTCCTAGGCTACTTTCTTCTCTTATTAATTAATTACCAAATTAAATTATTACATTTCTGAACTCAGCACAGATTTCATGCTCCTGAAGTCTTGTCAATACTTTTAAAATTAATGATTTATATAGGCTAGCAGAGTATTTAACTCTTAAAAGGCCAAAATCTACCACAGTTTTAGTTTTTATAATCTGTATTTAAAACAAATGATGGTGGTCAGAATGACAGGACTGTGCAGTTAGCTGTGCCCTCAGGATAGACAATTCCCCTGCAAAAAATCAACAAGCATGACATCAGCAAGCTAGATATTGCAAAGGGACCACTTAATAAAATACGACTGCCACGCCCTCCACAAAATGTTGTTATGAAATTTCATACAAATGGAATTAACACAGTTAGTTAGAATAAAGGATTAAAAAAAAACAACTAGCCAAAGCCTAAGATAAAATCAAAGGCAGAGAGACAAGCAAGGTTTATATGAAAGGCATTGACAGGGCTACAGGTTGAAATATGAAAAGCTGCACACAAAAATCCAACTGAGCAGTGACAGAAGTGCCATTACAAAATCTGACCTGTAAAGATGTTCAACATGAATCTTGAGCTGACTCCAGTGTTCCTGATTCTGCATCTCTCCTTCATGGAGGAACAGATTCTATCACCTGCTCAATGGTGGTCAATGTCCTGAATGGTTCTGAGAAAGCATCTTTCTACACTGACTGGCACCGGGAGCATGCGACTCCTTATGCCCAATTTAGAGGAGGGTTTTAGTTGACAACCTTGAACACTCTTTGTCCCTAATGCACTGTGGATTAAACTCCCTTTTTTGTGTTTTTGTTGTTGTTTTTGGAATAGGGCTACCACAAGTGGACTTCATTTTAAAAGCTCCATTCAAATCCTTTCCAGGTCAGATGATTCACAGTTAACATAGTTGCTAAAGGGTGGATTTCACCATGATACCTTAAAGGTTCCTGATGAGTTTCGGCCTTGGCAGAGAAAGGCTGGAAAATTCAATGAAACACTGGTCGACAATGAGAGAAGAGTCCTTAAAAGTTTGTGCAAATAATGTTTTTCTTTGCATCTCCCGTTCCCATTTTTAAGGCTGGAACTGTATAAAGCTACTACGCAGAATTACAGAATAAACAACAACAACAAAGGGTATAGAGTTCTTTGAGCAAAAGGTAATTAATACAGAATATTCAAAGTATTGTTAATTGAATATGCAAATTTTTTGATGAAAAATAGCGTATATTGTTCTCAGAACATTCAACTTTTTTGTTTGAAATGTCTACAGAATTTCTATGCATGAGCATGAAGATAATTTTTCTCTATGGCATTTTGAAGAAATATAAAAGATTTGCTATATTTATAAATACTTCATTTCTTTTACTGTCTTTATTGTCTTGCCTTAAAATACGGACAGACTCTACTATGCTCTTCTCCTCCTCCTTTTTCAGTTCAGTAACTATATTCTGGCATTTTTAGTGCTCAGTCCAGCATGTCCAATCAAAAACGGGCACTTGCAATGTTTTGATCAATGGATCTTTGAATAAATCAACATATATTGCACGTAACTAAATTGTTTTCCGGTATTCTTTTGTTTCAGTGCCTGAAGATGTTATTGCACAGGTGCTCAGCTCAGATGAATGCTGAGATGTAGGTAAAATGACACAGATTCTGCTATATACTTACACCAGCATTAATACGGAATAACCCTTCAGAAGATCTAAAGCAGCTGAAGTGCAGACTCTTCTCAGATAACTGAGAACTTACGACAGGCCTACTCTATGGAGCAAGTACTCCTGAAAGAGCAATAAACCTCAGAATCCTTAAGAATCAACAATAAAATCTCTAAATAGGACACATGCCATTAGCTTTTTACTTCTCATTTGTCACATTTGGTTCCAAAATATTATTGGAACTATTCCTGAAATGACTGTCAGATACCAAATATCATTGCAAGTGCTTCCATTTTATAAGCATAGTTGAACCACTGATTAATTCATTTTTTCTTCCTCTGGGGCTAGCCTTCCCCAATACTATGAAACACCTTCAGTTCTTTTAGTGGTTACTATCACAATCTCACAATCTCTTTGTCTCTCTTTCTCTTGGTTGCAATTACTTTAACAAGGATCACGCTGTTCTTCTCACTCACGGGTTTTGTATTTCACGACACTCAGCTAGAAGTTTCGCTTTGCTCTATACAATTGCTATTAGCAGCATTACAGAGATACAATCTAATTCTTGGTCTGATCTTTGCAAATAAGTTTGCTTCATAAATATGAACCATTTTTAAAGCAGCTTTAGTTAGAAATAAGGTCATGTCCAGCACAATCTTTTCTCTCTCTGTCAATTGGCTCTTTTCTCTTTATAATTAGTTATCAATCCAAATACTTTGCAATTCATCAGCAAACAAAGTTTTAAAAGGCTCAAGACTCAAATACAGCTTCTCAAGACTCAAATACTTTCTACTGGATAACAACCATCTTACCCACCAGCAGAAGCTCAGGAGCATGCTAATAGTGCCATGCTTCCTTCTAGACTATTGGGTCTGTCACAGAAGAGCAGTGAAGACGAAGGCTTGTAATAACGAGAAGCATATAACACAATCCCGTTCATTAATGCCATTGTTTGCAGAATTATGTGTTAATTACCATTAATCTTTTATTGATTCATTCATTTTTCACTTTCTGGAAATCAGACCACAAAATCCTGGCTCCAGCCTAGCTATCTAGTTACTCTTGGCTTGATCGCAGACAAGTTTTTCAGCTAGGATGTCTTTCCTAAAGGGCAGTAGAGCCACTTGCACAGCATAGCACTGTGTTTGGATGTTCAGAATCAAGCACGTGAGATGAATGGATTGGGATGCAATCTGGAAGTATTATAACCTACAAAAGTGCAAGCAAAATTGTACAACACTTTAAAACAATTCTTCAGCATAGTGATTATCTGGACAGTAATATTAGGAAGATATGAGGAAAAGAATGTTAGAAAGAAAGCTCCTGACATAGAATACTACAGCATGCAAATACAATACTTTAGGTCTTCAAAGGACAACCTGCATAGTAACCTTTAGTAAGTATCTTACAGGTACTAAAATACAAATGTTGACTGCCACTATTGGAAAGAACTATTTCACCCTGGCTTTTTAAAACTATGTCTTACATTATTACTGATGGAACACACTTATTCAAAGGAAGATACTTTTGCTTCAAATACTCCATGATATGCTCCAAAGAATCATTTCTCCCATCTGCTTCTCTTTATGAAGCCCAGAAATGTGATTTCTTTGCTGGGGGAGCTCTTGGGCAACTTTCAACTTTTAGATGGAAAGAGAGGAGAAAGATGAGCTGGGAAGAGAGGAGAAAACAAATAAATGGAGCCCTAAATATCATGCTCCCAAGAAGGACTTGGACACTGATGGCCCCCTAGGGTCCCTTCTCCCACCATTCTATTTGAGGAAGACTCAAATATCAACTTTGAGACCCAGAGGAGCACTGAAACGGTGAAAGGAAGAACAGACAACAGGAAGATTTCTTACAGAGTAATTCTCACCATACTTTTGATGATGTTTAGTTAATTTGTATTAGTAGTTGGTGTTGTAGTTAAACATGTATTAGTTAATTTGATTCATTAGACTGCTGAGACATTAGTTGTGCCAACAACAGATCCCGGTCTCCATGAATAATATAGATTTCCTTTTGCTCAAAGCCAGATTTTGAGCGTAACACACAGCGGAGTGGTTCTCATCTGTCACCAAGGCACTAGGTCACCTACTCTAGACCGCAAGCTGGGTTGGGTGCACATGTATTTTATTTCCCTCACTGTGACTGAACTTCAAAATGGGATTTTACATAGGCAGGCAGAGCGAGGCTGCTGCTTCCCATGAACAGCACGTAGCCTTAGCTAGCATAGACTTCTTTAGTTATGGACTTCTCCATGTCTTCCTACAACAAGGGAACCGCAGGCATGCATCTGAAACCCAAGTCATTACTCAGTTCAGCTTTCTGCCTTTCCCCGGATCACACGTCAAGCTTTTTCAAACTCTGTTTTATTTTTCATTTTTATTCTTTAATTATAGCTGTTGCCATTTCCTTGCTGGATAAAATTATCAGCTTTATTTTAGCAGCTGGCTTCCTGCTCTGTGATCTGCTGATAAATTATTTTTTTCCACTTTATTTTTCTGTTTCTCCTTCCTGCCTGTACAAGGACTGGCCCTTTTACCATCTCAGTTTTAAAGACTAATTTAGATCTAACGTGTTCTCTTTTGATTTAACCTTTCTCTTTCCATTCACCTCTGTCTTTTCTCCCCACGTAACCTTTTCCCCTTTCCGTCTTACTTTTCAAGGAAGATTATGTGATCAAACTATAACTTTTCATCTCACTTTATTTCTGATGTGCTACTTAATAGTCGTTTCCCCTTTGAAACCTACATGTTCATACAGAACTTATCTTCCAATATAGCATATAAACATTAAATTTCCATGAGATCACTTTTGTAGAAAGAATTATTAAAAGCTTTGCTTATTTTCACTGCCATCTAGCTGTTCGTCTGGACATATGACGGGACCCATTAGAGCAACAAGATTAGCGAATGGTGGAAGATTTTCTCACTATGAAAGCACCTCTTTAAATTAAACATTGAGCATTTAGAGAGAAGGTTTTCTTTGTTGTTCATAGCTAACAACATCATGAATCTACCCATTTTCACCCCGATATGTATTTGAGATCCATTAGTGATTAGAGCCTGAGCAACAGTTTATTTTGAACAAGGATGTTCGGTACCGCTGTATTCACTGGTGGTGACAAGTTCACAAAGGGAAGAATCCCTGAATCTGCTGCATAGGCCCATGTAAGAGTCAGCTGAACAGTGGGATTTCATCTGGGAATAGGCACATTTCCTAGGATGAGGAGGCACAGTCCAAACCAAGAGCAGAAATAATTCAGAGACAGACTTCCGCTTCCATTTTTCCATTTCTTCAGACATAACTGGCAAAGAAAGCTGGCACCTAGTATCCCCCAGGAAGGAGGTCCTGTTTGGGGAAACTTCTCCTTTCCCAGGGCTCAGAGTTCCTCTTCCCAGAGCAACATTGCGTTACCTCGCTTTACACTGCTCCAGGATGGCAAACTTGCCTCCCACTACGGACAGCTGTTAAGAGGGAGCAGTTTCATGGGCAGTTAACATTTCCCATTAGTGGTAGACGTTTCATAGCTCCTCAGAAGGTAGGAAAGTTTTAAGTTGTCCCAGGAGACAGGTACAAGAGCAGTAACAAGGGCAGGGTCACCACTCCATACTAGAGGGTGCATTTCAAAGCCTTAATTAAACTATATTAGCATGGGCGTTTAATGCTGAAATTAATTTGTGTGACACACAAATCTGACTTCCCCAACTCTCACCTTTGTAACAGCTTCTTCTCATGCGCTCTCTTTTTCCTCCCACATAGCAGGTGGGCATGTTCTGAGAGCAAAACCAAGAGCCTTTCAACTTTCTAACCAGGATCTTAAGTATTTTCTGATAGGCCTTTCTCTTGCAGTCTAACACACATTCTAGAGCCATTTCAATTTAACAGTAGAGGTTTTTTTGGAGGGGGAAGCAAAAGGGAAAGGGCTGGTTGTGTGATTATTCTTCTTCATACGCACTTCTAGCCAGGCAGGCTCTCAAAAACCTATTTAGAATCAAATCTTGATGCTTAAAGCAACGTGCCATGAAAACGTGTGCAAAGCCTCAGCAGGTCTGAACTCATACGCTCGTAGCACCGCGGGCTCAAGCAGGGCTTGGGCAGACAACACAGACACCTTCTCCCTCTCCTGCAGCCTTGGCTTCCAGGCACGCAGCGGTCCAAGGAGGGAAGGAAGCCGGGCCGGAGCAGAGCGCTTTACACTCTGGTTTCTACACCAGCCACTCAGTAACATTAAGCATATCTCCATGCTACTATGAAAAATAAAAATGCCCAAACTGCTTCCAGGTTTTACAACATACTTGCAGGGTTGGATAAAGGGTCAGTGGTTGAAGGAGATGCTGTGCAGTTGTCCTTCACCAGATGCCCTTACCAAGCAGAAGCTACCGCCAACTTAATACTTAAGACCTGTAGCCCCAGATTCAGGAAATTTTTGCTCTTTCCCAACTCTCCCCTTCTTCTTATGTCTTTAATCTACTTCTTTTTTCGGTCTACACCTGCTCGTGGATCTTCCCAAACCAGTACTAATAAGATGTTAAGTTAAATGGCTAGGTGAAGTTCAGTTTGCAACTTCGATGCAGTTTTCCTTCTTCTTGCTCTCATGGGACCACAAATTGCCATGTAAAATAACTCACGGCTAAGACTTGGCAGGTACAATATTCTAATATTTTCCGGACTTCCACAGAGATGCTCTAAGTTCGTAACAGCACCATAAGCAGATGGTTAATTGTTACAAAGCTGCATACTGCTAATTTTGAAACTTGCATATGTTACCTTTTTCAGGGTAACATATGGCTTAGAGAAATCATACAGCATTTATAATAATGCAAGGGCAGGAGGAGCAAAAACAAATTCTCAAACAGTGGAGGGCTACTGCGAGTGGCATTTCTGCTTTTTGTGGCACTTTTTTTCAAAGGCGATAAAAGAGACAAGCTTTCCAGTGAATGCATGCAGTCCCACTGGCCGGTACGAGGTGCTTTTGAGTATTTAAAGACCTGGCATTCGCTCGCTTTTGCTAGGAATGTGTCATCTTCTGTTCTGAAGAACTGAGCAACTGATATGCAACTTATCATTTCCTCCTTTAACCCCCTTCCTTTAAAAACAAAGCAATAACCAAAAAAAAAAAAAAAAAAAAAAGGTATACCCCCAAGTTAAGGTTATCTAGAACCATCATTTAACATCCTAAGAGAGATCATCAAAGGAGTATGACATATTACCCATGACATATTAGAAACATGTATTTGCAAGCCCTCACAAACTTCTGATGATATATCTGGAAGAGCTGAATATTATTTTCCTTATTTCCACTGAAGTTTTACTAATTAAATACTAATCATGGATAGAATGGCTTGATAAACCAAAGGAATAAAGCTCACTGTTGGCCCAGTATTTGCAATACCACAATTCATAGACTTTATTTAGCTCTCAGCTTGGTGATTCAGTCCACCAGTTTCATTCTAATATCTCTACTACACCAACAAATTCACTACTGAAGTATTTCAGGAACAGTGAAAGCTCTCAACTTTGGTTTGCAAGGAATGATTCAGAGCTGTAATTTTAAATTCAAAATTCAAGCAGCTCACAAACATACAAATTCACACATGTTTTACAGCTGAAGTTATGAGTGCTTCCCAGGATGAAATCAAGTTGATGGCAAACAAATTACACTAGAGAATTATGGCATTTAAATAAAATAAATAAATAAACTAAGAGATAGTTCTATACAAATTTGTACTATATATTACTCTGATAAAATGCTCTAGAAGTGTTAGAGATGTAGCACCGAAACAGACTTTTGAACCTTTTTTGCCTTCTATTTGCTGTTATGTTTAGCCTACTGGCGAGACACGCTGAAGACTGCTTGAATACCATGTGGGTTAGAGCAAGCGGTTTTCTTTTCACATAATTATAACCTCCCCTGCGGAGCTGACACCACATACCTCTTGTCATTATTTTCTTTGTAAGATCCTGTAACTATATCAGTATGTGTTACAGCCTGCCTATATAGAAAACAATTTACCTACACACTGTATTTACCTACAATAAGATTATTTATTGTAGGACTTTGGCTTTCAAATGGGCTATTTCTCCTCAAGGAATGTAAACAAATCAAGTCTCATAAAGAGTGTAGTTCCCGATTTTGAGTTCCCCCAAACTGTATGGAACTTTGGCTTGTATCACTTTGATATAGTAGTACAAAACAATCCCACAGTGCTTGCTTTATTTTATTCTTCTCTCTTTACCCCTTGACTGGCCACAAGTATAAAAAGATACATATCTTAGAGAAAGAAAAGCACCAAAAATGCAGCTTGTGTTTCTAAACAGAAGTATATCTACTATATAAAATATGTACCAAAAAAGATGACTCATCTGACCTCATTGAGCCTGTAAAAGGACATAAGAGGTGGTGGAAAAAAAAGACTCCTTTTAAACAAAACTTTTTTTTTTTTTTAAGAAAAAAAAAATCATAGCTAGCAAAATAGCCAAAGAATAGAAAATATCAGATGATAAAGTGGGTTAGTTTGGGAAAGACTCCATTGGAGGGGTGGAAGAGTTAATACTAAAGAAGAAAAAATGAATGTGTCTCTCCAATAAGAAATTGAATGAAACCAAAGTATTTATGTAAAGAGAGAAATCATTCTCAAAGGTACTTGGAACTGAATAGAAAAGGCTGAATAATGTTCCAACTTCAGTCAGAAAACTGTGTTATTGAATCATTTGCTCAATATAGATACAGCTTGCAATACTTAGAAAAGACACTGCAATATGAATAAGTGGCTGGCTTGTGTTTTTCTTCTATGTATGTGCCTGCCGTCCTTCTGTCCTTGCTGGATGTGTATTTCCATCCCTTTAGAATAACTGCTTGGACTTTTCTACATACAGAATCTAAGCCATGTGATGATATCTATTCCCAGGTCCTTGGATCCCAGAGTATTCATTAGGAACGTGATGGAAATCTTCCTTGAATGATGAACTTAACAGATCTGCTTCAGAAGCATCATTAATCTTTCCAGGCATAGAAATCAGTGTACTTTCACCATCCATTCACTATGACAGGTAAAATGAGTTTTTCTCCCAGACTTCTGGAAAACAAAAATGGTTTTAGAAAATGCACTCTGGTCATGATTCTGATCAAGAGAGGGAGCATGATTCATAGGCTGTCGAAAGAAGGCTCGGCAAACTCTATTTTGTTCAGACTTTATTCTGCGTTCATCATCATGAGCATCCGCTCTATTCTCAGGACACGTAGAAGAACAGCTAAATTCTTGGGTGAAAAAGCCACTGGTGTGTGCTTCCCAGCAATACAATCTCAAATAATGACCGGTGGGATTTGGAGACTGTTGACAGGACTATGAAGATAAGAATAAGTGAAGAGAGTTCCTCAAAAATTTAAATCAAGATTGATGTTAGGTGGAATATTTCAGAAACGATTTTCCTCCCTCTTCATTACAATGAATGTCAGAAAAACCTACTGATAGAATATATTGACCTGAGATAAGAAAAAAAGTTTCAAAGAAAGTGCCCTTTTGATTAGTTACAGCTACCATTAATCTAAATCTACCTGTTTTCAGTCGATTTATCTGCTTTTCTTTAAAAACAAACAGAAAAGATGCATATGTGTCATAAAGGTAAAAGGCAAAGCGAGAGGGACGAGTCAAGAATCATTCTCACTGTGCTTCTAGTGGCATTTTTAGCAATCCGGGCAGTTTACCTATTGCTAAGTGAACTAAGAAGAAGAAAAAAAAAAGAGGGAGGGAAACAAATATGGAAAAATAATAATGAAAAATAATGAAAAGGACATATAACTATTTTAGTCACTGTACCAAAAAAACGTCTGAGCAGACTGACCTAAAGCAACAGCCATAGCTCTGATTAAGGCAAGCAAGATGGAATTCCTAAAGCTTTTCTTTGCCATAACCTCATCTGCTATCTAATACTGCATGGTTGGCTTCCATGGTGCAGCCCTACAGCAACTGACCTTAGTTAAGAGGTCCAGGCCATGGAAAATGACCTTAATTACAGAAAAGTTAGATCATCTCAAGCACTCTTTTTGCTTGTAAACTAGACCTGCTGTGATGGATGCCAATGAGACACAGTGTAAAGCTAGTTACCAAGTAACTGGTTTGAAAACTGCACGTATGATGTGAAAATACATCCTAAAATCTTGTCTAACTCTTTGCCTTTGTCCACACTGGTGCGCCCCATCCTAATGACTATGGCAAATAAAATGAACTAATTTCCTAATGAATTTCCATCACTTGAAAATAGAACAATTTGCACCAAAATATATAGCTGAATGAGGAAAATAGGCATAGGCATGCTTAACATATTATAAAAATATATAACATATATAAAAATATGTCAGCTGTTAGAGGTATTCCCACTTTCTCACTCCCAAATGCTCTTTCCAACAAATTAAAAACCTTGAGTTTGTATAAAGCACTACCTAAAAATAGTCCGATCAGGACAAGGAAGAGACCCAGTCATACGTGCCAGGTACTGGCAAAGAACTGTGCAAACTCTCATATTCCATATCGCCCCAGAAACCTACACTACTTGAGTAGTGGGATTTTTAATACTTGGCAAATGAAAATCAATCATAGAAACCTTTTTAATGACCTCTAAAAATAAGGTAGGAATGCAATTTTCATCCTATTTGTAGCTATTTCTAGCTGTATCCGGAATAAATGAACTTAGACAGTACTACAGTACGATCTACTACTCTCAAGGCTAGTGCAAAGCAACATTTTAAAATAAGCTGACATCCATTTTAAGGACATATCAGATTTGAAGTTAAGACAGAAATATTTTAATGGATCACAAAGACTTGCTAAGAAAAAATTATGCCATATAATAACATCTGCCATTAGTATATGTATGTACGTATGTACGTGTCTGTATATATATATGTAAGATAAGATTTTCTGTGCTCAGAGCTTCACATTACATTTTTATAAAAAAAAGTGCACAAGATAAACTAGGTACATTTATTGCCTCATAAATCCAGATAGCTAGGGTTAAATTGAAATAAAATAAATATATATATATGTATATAAAAAAATCCCTATACCAGATAGGAACATAGATTCAGAGAATATGAAAGAATTCACTACTCTGTAGAGGCACTGTTAGTCTATGTCTATATAAGAGAAAGAAATAAATGATGTAGTTAAATCCCAGTCTTGTTTAAACTTCATGATACTATCTCATATGGATCCCAAAAAGTTATAAGATGAATAAAAAAGTAAATGCTAATTTAGAAAATGTCTTGAGAAAGAATACATAGATCTTCAGGCACTGCTCAGGATGAAGAAAGGAAACAATGCGCACTGTAGCAGAGCAAAAATGAACCCATAGAAGAACAGCACCATTACACCTAGTTATGATACCAAGTTTTAAATGGAACATGCAATAACTCAGAATATCCTCAAACTATGTCACACTGCAGCATTTAATTTAGCTACACTTTAGACAACCACTTCAATGGTTTTCAGGTCTTATTTTTTGAACTACATTAGTTGTGTATAACGATTTTAAGGTGCTAAAAAATCACTTGAAGATTACCAAAAAATAATTCTATGATGCTGAACCTGATGCATGGAATCAATGCAACTAAATGCAACTAAACATTTGAAGAAAAAATAAATGATGCATTCAGTACTTCTTGTACAAAGACCATTGGCAGGGTTTTTGTTTGTTTGTTATGCAAAATTATTTATGAATAGTTAAGAAAGATTTTAGTTTTGATTAGAGACATTGGAACAGTTTTTGATGTAACTATCTTTCATCATGTTTAAACCAGAAGCATTTTTTTTTTCATATAATTGAACAGCAAAATTGTTGCAAGTTTAGTAGCTGAAATGAAACCTTAAATGAGTTTCAAGCTTAGAGTGACATGGTTCACAAAGATCACTTTGATGTTTTGGGAGGTATTTTTGCCTCTGACGCTATCACACTTTTCTGGAAAGAAAGCTCAGGAAAGAATGACAGAACGCAAGAATCTCTATGAATGAAAAAAGTGAAGTTGCTTACTCATTATTAACAATAACTTTTAAAGAAGACATGATTTGGGGGAAAAAAAGTTTTTACAAGATCACCTACATCACAACAGATTACAAAATACAACATGCTGAAATTGATGAAGTCATTTATTCTGATCTTGTCCTCATCAACACTCAATATTTAACAGCCACCAGCTTCAAAACATAACTATGTGGATTTGAGGCAATGAGATTTGAATACCTTTTAGGAAAGAAAAATTAAATGTAATATTTACATTTGCTTGACATTCAAAGACGCAGAAATGTTTTAACCTTTTTTTTTTTTTTTTTTCTCCATAGCGAAACTCCCTATGAATTTGGGAAAGGAAGAGTGATGAAACACATAAAACACTCTTGTTTCTTCCGAATGCATGACTGAAGCTTTAAATCTTCTTTTCTTTAAACTTCTTTTATTTTTCCCAAAGAAAATAAATAGAATTAAAGTTCTAAAAGACCTGTTTGTAGATGTTTTGTCTGTAGATCTCCCTCTAAAGTTTATTTGTGAGGACTGGCTTTCATACACTCCCCGTGCACAGGTAGCAATGATCTTTCTGTGTGCCGAATACTTCACTACAAAGGAAGCAGAGAGCTGTCTGCAGCCACCACAACCACTTTGAATCACACTATTTTATGCCACCAGGATCCATTTAAGGTCCACAGACATAACATACAGCATCTTCTTCTCAAAGTGTTATGACAAGGCACCATAAATAAAGCTCCATTTGGACTGAGCGTTCAGTCTGGGGCTCCGTACTTCAAGAGGACACTACAGCAAGGGCAGAGTAAACCACAGACAGCGATCAGAAATCCAGAAAATATTAGATACAAAAAGCACTGAAAGAACTGGGACCATTCATCCTTGAAACAAATAAATAAATAAAAAACTTTGATGGAGGGGACGGAGCCATCAAACACTTAAGAAGCTGTTGGAAAGAACAGAGGAACACTGACCAGAACAAGCGGCAATGTACCTAAACTTCAGAAAGGAAGCTTCGGGCAGCAGTAAAGATGGTGCAACACCAGAATATATGGCCTGGAAAGGCCATGGAGGGTTGTGGAAATCTTATTTTTTTTAAAAAAAGTGCAAAAGGTACATTTTTTTCAGGCATGACACAGGCCTAGTCAGGCCCAGGCCTTTTGATGCGAGCCCCCCTGCAAACGCCCCCCAGCACAGTGGGGCACCATCAGGGCTGCTCATGGCGAGGCTGGAGAGGCCCTGCAGCCGCCCCTTGGGCCCTGCTCGTCCGCAGGAGCTCCTCATCCCACTGGTGCCACCCCGCGGGGCCCATGGCAAGCCAGCCCATGCCTCAGAGCAGGGGGGAGGCAAGCGGCACCACCAGGGCCGGGGGCTCCGTGGGGTGGGACCTCTCCCTCCTACCACTGACCCCACACACCCAGAGGGAAGAGAGAAGGGTTGTCTCCCTCGCCTAACGCAAGGACAAGAACTGCAGCATGAGCCAGCTGCCTGTGGAAGTGGGGACGTCTGAGGTGACCTTGCACCTTAAAATGGAAGCAGTGAAAGGCCCCCAGCTAATGCTCGGGGTGGAGAGGAGGAGGTAAATTTCTTCCAGCTGTGGGACTGAGGTGCTAAAAGCAAAATACTGCCATGAAGAATAGGAGGGAGCAGAAGGGTCTGCTGTTTTATGGAGATAAGACCATCTGTAAAGCAACCAAATTCCTCCTTGTTTACCAGGGAGACAAAGACAAACGTTATTCACCCAGGGGAGCTGGATTTTTGAGAGCTACACACGTTATTCAAGCAGTTACGTCTGGTTTGCCTTTGTTTTCAGTCAACATTATCTTTTGTTGCAGGGTGTCATAAATTACTACTAAAATTGAAAAAAATCACAGAAAAAAGGATGTTTTCTTGAAAGAGGCGGAAGCTATTTTGGGAGCTCTCCAATAATTTTAAATTGCAAGTGAATTCTCACATTTAACGCCCCCTGCCTACCTTCTGCTTTGGCTGGTGCCAGGCCCTGCTCTCCTGTCACCCCAAGGCTTGCCAGGCCCCATCTCCCACGTGGTTGTGGCACACTTCTCATTTCAGGTTCATGTATCTGCAGGTGGCAGTGAAGCATCTTTTTAACCCGTGGAAGCAGGACTGGGACTTCAGGAGATGGACCTGAAGTCTCTTCAGCTCAAACAGACAGAAACCACTGTTACCTCAACCAAAGGGTCAGCCCCAGCAGTCAGGTCTCATGGGAAGAACAGGCAAAAAGACAGTTCTCATACCATTGCTTTAGTCAAAATGCTAAGCTACAGTCCTATACTACTGCATTATCCAGACATAATGGAAGAAATTGTAAGTTTTTTAATATAGATATGAAAGGAAGCCACCAGCATTTTGCAGATACAGCCCTCAGGATAAGCTGAGAGGAGTCCTCCTCCACTAAATCAGCACATCCAAACAGATCAGTAATTAACAATATTGGCACTAATAACCTTCGGCAGCCTGGCGACCTGCTGATATCAGTTGGGATCCCTGTGATCATTATTGCAGAAGGAAGGAAGGAGCACTGGAATTGGCACAGATGGAGGAAATGGGGGGAAATAAGTGTTTTTGAGAGAGAAAAATAAAGTTTATGGGCTAGAAAAAGTGACAGGTTTTGAACTAGAGTAGCTGAAGTTTTAAGCTATGGTTCCAAATGTACTGCTTGTCAAGCATGTCACTATTTAAAAAGGGAATGCAAAATGCAGTTTGATTCAGTAGTTGGGAAATAACTGACCATTTTAAAGCAGAAGGAAATTATTGCATATGATCAGCAAGCATCTTTAAATCTAAAAAGCAGCTGGGGCATAGATGAAGTAGGTCCTAGAATATTCAGATTATTCATTTGCAATTAACCCAAATGACTACTTTATTGAGTATAATAGTCCTTCTAGTTGCTCATAAGAGAAAAATGAATATGTATTAAATGTGAAGCATCTGTGGCTGAGAAAATGTGTTAGATACAAGAGTCCATTCCACCTCCAACAGAAGACCCTAAAAGGGTTGGTGATTGACTGTTGTAAAACTTTGTATACAATTTCCCAGTGACATTTTCTGGAGAGCTAACCCAAGGGCTCTTCCATACCACCTTCTCTTACGCACAGGTGAAACAGTGCTAATCATACCAGAAACACCACTCAACAGAATGTACATAGGGTTTTGTAGAAGCCTCGAGACTAAGGAAGAGATCTCACGGATGAAATTAATTTATTTAAGCTGTGATTACAGCTCGATTCCTGACATGCAGTATTGTTTAGGACAGGCAAAGTTTATCTGCTTTTTAAAAACGCCACTGTAGAGCTATAGGAGAGCTGACACAATTCCCAGCTGTACTGTCACGTCAGGCATTAATTCATGTGCAACAGTTGATTCGGCACTTTCTGCCATTTTTCAGACTTGCAAAACAGCAATCCATTAGCCCAATTCACATAGATTGCTGATTTGTTGAACTAAATTTTACTCAAAGGCACTTTTAAAGGATGTTTCTGCCAATTTGCGGACGTTTTTCAGACCTGTTGTGCTATAGGCATCCTCACCTCTGAGCAAGGTGAAACTCTGGTGCTGCTGCTAACTTACATGAGTTAGTAAAAATTAATGCTGATCCAGAAGCATCGCAAAGGCATCTTATGAAGCTGAACAGCTGGGAAATAAAATGAAATAAAATGTTGATAAATACAAAGCGATGCTCGTGGAGAAAAAAATCTTTATTTTACACGCACAATAATAGCCTTTGAAAGAATTTAAACCACCTAGGAAAATGATAATTGGTGTTTGAAGAGGGAGGTCTATGAAAAATTGCATGTGTTGAGTACTAAGAACTGTTAATAAAAAAGCAGAGAGCAAAACTTAAGATGTCTTTTACATACAGCCCATACTTACACTGGGAAGCTCATTATATGATGACATTTTTGATATTCAGAGTTTAGTTGAGCTAAAAAAAAAAAAATGGCACGGCCTTGGACCCACAAGAAATGACCCACTAAAAGTTTACTGGTACAAAGATATGGGCTGTGGTTCAGCAAGTCGTGGGGTTGTACAGTGTTGCAAGCTGGTAAGAACACCACATACTTGCTCCGTTCCTATACGTTCCTATACGCACACCCAGGCGAGCGCTACTGGCCTCTGCAAGGCAGCGAATGCGGCTCTGGCTGTTCTGCCCAACTCCGTGCACTGCTCTCGTGTTCCTAGGCTCATTCAGTATCTCTAGTTCACGCATTGAAACAGAGAAAGGGGAAAAATACACCAGATCTGCAGATGTATTTTTTGGAAAGAGAGATTTTCATCAACTTTCATGTCAGCATTATGAACTGTCTGGACTAAGGGAAACAAGGGATCAAGTCAGAGCAAGTCCATGGAAAATCAGACATAAACTATGGACAAACCATTGCTACACTTTATACACTGCAAAAAGCATACAGTGGTACACAAGTATTTATATAGGAGATATCCTTCATATAACTTCATATAATAAAAAGACTTTTCCAAGTCAGTCTGCAAGTGTTCCTGCATGACATAAGGATCCCTTTGACCTGAGCAGCTTTTATATCCTCACAGAAAAGAACGGGATGATTTCTGTCTTCACTCTTAGAAAAAGCAATTCAGACATGTTTTAGAGAAATGTATGAAATCGTCTGAGGTGTTTCTTACCCTTGGTCAAACACTACCTGCATTCAGCCTTTCAAGCTTTGCATGTAAATAATTAGCAGAGATTAGTCTACCCATGTCCGCTACAAGTTTCAGAATAGTATTTAAAATAAAATGCAGCCCTTGAATGACAATTTACAGATAGAAACATAGAGTATCTTTTCTTATTAATATCAGGGTAAAAATAGAAATTGTCACCAGGAGGAAATAAAGATATGCTAAGAGAAATAAGATTTTCATTTACTTTTTCAAATCTTTTGTTAATCATTCTCCTGTGTAAGGTCGTACTTTTTTATTTTGACCTCATCAGGCAAATCTCTATATGATGAATATATATATTCAGCTAATATATGCTGTGGCAAGAGGGATACTTTGTGTTGATCCAAAAGCATCTTACCCCTTACAGGTGGGATTCTCAGTAGCCTCTCACGGTCAATGGGAATTGGGCAAACAACTCTTTGGGACAACTCTAAGCCCTTAGGCACAAATGATTTCTGTTTAGCTAGATGCTATAAGGAAACCATCACAGCAATCAAACCACAAATTTAGATAATCTGAACAGTTTCTCCCATTTCATGGTAATCAGTTATTCCACTGAAGCTCTCATTATGATCCAAGTATACTCAAAAGACTGGAAAGTTAAAGGTTACCTCACATACAACTAGTTACCAGTATAATAAATTGCATTATTTTGAGACCGCTTAAAAATTCATGAAGTGAATACTTCAAATTCTTACCCTGCAATTTTAAGGTATATTGACATATTTACACAAAGCCATACCAACATATTTACAGATGCGCAATGAAATTAATTATTTATGGATGCATTCAAAATACATGCACAGTGAATATTTACCCTACTTTCCAACAAATGCAATGGGCATGAAATCAAGAAATAGGTAATTATTTTAATAACACACAAAGTTTTCAGATTGAACACTGAGCCTTACAACTGTTTCACTTTTTTTTTTTTTTTTTAATGGAAAGTATGGCTTGTATCATGACAAGTAAATCTAAAGATACTAAAAAAGAGCGCACTTGTGGTACTGGGTTGTTTAATTATGACTGGGCTGCCTTAAACTTCATCAACAAGAGGGTCACTTGGGAAATATCCCTGCCTTGCCATGGGATATTCTTTGGAATCCAAGCAGCAACGAAGGCCCAGGCTCCCTGACCTCGCAGCAAGGCTGCCAAAAGCCAAAGGCAGCTGGGCGCGACGTGGAGGGGCTGCACGGCGGCAGCACTGCCGGGCTGCTTGCCGCGGGAGCGAGCGCAGCTTCGTACCCCGGCCTGCCGAGCGCCACGCCGGAAAAAGGAAAAACTGATCTGCAGGATGCTAAAGCCAATAAGCAGGTGCTCTGGGCTTGTTTCTGATCTCATGTCTCTGGTTTCTCGGTGGTGTTTTTCACTTACTTTCATAATTTACTCTTTAATTACAGAAGCATATGCAGAAGCAAATTAGGAGGACAAATTACTCTCACAGAGTACGTCCCTGAATACTTTACCACACCAAAGCAGATCTGGTAGCTAAAGTATTGCAAATGGATCACATTAAGAAGCAGTAAACTATATTCTAGGGCTTATCCTCTAGAATAAACTCAAAATTCCTCATGAAAAGCAGTGGTCATCCTGTCCACACCAAGACTGCTAAGCAAGGCTTAAATTTTCACAGAAATAAGAATCAATTCTATAGGGAGCAAAAAACCCCTCACCAAAACAGACCAATAGTCTAGTTGCAGAAAATGAATATTAAGGATGCAATTTAACACTCATTATTCATCATATTTGAAATGTTAAAGAATATTTTAAATATGAATGCAAAACCATAATTACAAAAATCAGCATTTAAGAAAATGAGACCCTGGAACATATTCATGGTTGTGATTAAAAGTTTGAGAATTACTCATTCTGATTCATAGTGATCACCTCTCTTTCTGTTCAAAGGTTGCTGATAGAGTAAAAGTGTTCACGATTTGCCCTTTTTTTTTCCCAAGGCAGAACAGTACAATTAGTAGCATGTGCATTTTTAAAGCACTGTTCCTGCCCAGTGGGGGCCAGGTAACTAAATTTTGCTCAACAGTTTGTATGCATATGTAACAACATGTTTTTGAGCTAACAAATAAAGGCAGAGGAACAGCAAATAAGTGCAGACTTACGCAGAAGCATTTATCTACTGAAACTCTATAATTCCACAAAGCTTAATATTTCTGTTAACTATATTCTTATATTCCACTTTCTAAGAAATGGGGAAGCCTTAAGTACAAGAAAAATAACAACAAAAAGAATGGATGGAAAAGAAAAGAAACTCCTTAAAAGAAACTTTTCTGTATTTTAACATGTTGATGCTAGTACACATTTTATATCTAAATCGTGCCCTATTTTCATATAGATATTAAATCCAGCTGTCAGTCATTCTATCAGGATATGGCGTAATTCCCAGCTGTGGCTTACCAGCAAATTTTGCAGTCCCAAGAGAGATGAACTAACAAATACCTCCTTTTCGAGTGTGTAAAATAATCCCAAAAATGTGCATCAGAAGAGACTAAAGAAATATCCAGGGCCATCAGAGAAACCCTAGACATTATTAGCTCCTCTCACAAACTATTGCCTTAGGTCCCTGCTCCCGTCCCTGTGAAGGGCAGCTGTGGAGAAACAGCCTACAGAGGCTCACCAGGCCTAACCCCTGATGAGTTCCATCACCTCTGCTCGCCTGCATGACCAAGGGAGATGTCCACTGCTTCCCAATTCCTTAAGCTCCACCAAACCAGTGGTGGAAGAGACGACGGAGCTGCATTCAGTTTTGGTGCATTACAGAGCCCTGTTTATTATCCTCATTTACCAGCATCAAGAACATACATCTGGTTCTCCTGGGAGCCAGAATCTGGAGGGGACTGAGCTGCAGAAGCATTGAATCTGGTGTGAGGTGGTCAACAGAACTTTCCTAGGAGTGATGGGCTTGAAAAGGAAAAATACTCTCATTTTGTACTTCATGTTGAACTTGCAAGATTTTTAGTTACCAGAGCAGAGTCAACCTTCAACCACTTGTTGCTTGTTAAACGAGCCCTCAGCAACTTGCTCTTTGGAAACAAGCCCACATGCCCTCATATTCCACAGCATAGCATGCTCTAGGTGTCCCTGCTTGAGCAGGGCAGTTGGACTAGACAACCTCTAGAGGTCCCTTCCAACCTCATCCATTCTGCGACAGCATGTACAGCTGCTCATGACCCACACTCTTCTTTTTGAGCTGCTTCTCTTATTGTACCAGCTCATAAGTAACCTTTGTCAAAGCTTGCTTTGCAATGGAGTCATCTAGCCATTCTTTAACATTTCAGTTTTATTTAATGAAGTACTCCCCATTTAAATTTATGGGGTTTGTTTTGAACAGTCAAAAATTGCCGCAACGCAATAGCGCTAATTCAGCTGGTACTGTTGCGCAGCCTACAACCCTATCGATTCAGTAGCGGCTCCTGCTTGGAACAGACTAGCTGCAGTATCAGATTTTAAGAGTACAACAAAAGGAAAATGAATAAACATGACTGTCTTGCTGAATTTTGCCAATCTCACTTGAACAACCAATGCTTGCAGAGCAAATTTCTTAATACTGCTTCCAAGTACAACTGAAGAAAAAGATATTTTCATACCAGCATGAATAGAAATATTTTAATTTAATCAGATGGACAAATCACTTTTATGGGATTTTCATTTGCACTTAAATGATGAATTTGGTGGGTTGCCATATTTTATAAAGAGCATTTATATGGCATTACAAAGCACATGAGCAACATGCATTTTTCATTCAGGAACTCTACTGCTACAAGGATTTCCTTAAAGAAAGAAAGTGCAAACTTGGGACTGTGAAAGGCTGTAATGTTATGTAATGAGCCATAATTTATGTAATAATTTAGCCATAATTTATAATTTAATTTAATTTATAATTTAATTTAATAATAAGCCATAATTTAGGAGTTTCAAATCTGCATGTTCGAGCTTTATTAAGAAACAGCAAGGTTATATTCTACCTATTCTTGACTCTATTATAGTAACTTAAACTTCAAAAATACAAAACTTAGGCCTAAGAGACTTTTTGACAAATGCATAGAATTTATTGCATTACTCTGAGAAGTTATAGTGACTTTGCTCTGCTGATTAGAAAATTTAATATCCCTGTTAAGGCCAAATGTTTGGACTGCTCTTTAAAACAGCTTCTGTTCAGGTTTTCAAAAAGAAAAAAAAAAAGCAAAGATGCAAAAGTTGCAAAAGGTATCTCTTTAGTGCTGAGAAAAACTTGACAAACATGATTTGTGTACCCAAGAATAGTACATATTAGAGGAACTCTAATATACTAGCCAGAGTACTTAATAACAGTGCAGGAAATGCACAGAGGAAAGAATAAGATCGAGTATAGCGGCCCCTTCCCCCTGCCATTGGACATTTCCCGGAGCGATGGCTTAGGACACCATGTCATCCTGCCTCCACCAAGCTGCGTAAGATAAACAAGGTAAGTAACTGCTTAATTCTAATTATACATTTACTTCTTGCTTACACAAACTTCAGAAATGTACTAGGAAAAGAAATTCTAGCGAAGGTGATCAATATGGACCGAGCTCTGCCAAAACTCAATGTAATCTAAGAGTGACAGCATCTATTTGAAAAACGGCAACACATACTTCTCCATCTATTTATTCACTTTGCTTTAGTATTACAGTAGAAACAGACTGGAGAAAAGGATGAGCAATAAACACTGCTTGGATCACAGGGGGCCTTATAATCACAGACAGTGTGGAGATGTTCCCAGCTAACCGTAAAGCTCCTCCCTCTTCTGCTCTACACAGACGACACCACTCAGCTGAACTGGGTCAATGCTGCTAAAACCACAGCAAAAGCAGAGATGGGGAGAAGGAATTTACATCTCTGATTTTGTGGCAATATCTCTATAAAATGTACATTGAAGATATTTTACCGTTCAGGGCTATTGAGTCACCAAAGTAGGAAAGATGATTTAGAAGACTTACTTTTAGAATGGATTAGACAATCTATTCTGGTAATTTCAGATTCTGTATTCTTTAAATGTTTTGTAATAATCTTTGAGAAAAATCTTAGCAGCACTGAGGACTGCAGAGGTGAGTGAATTAATAGTCTTCTTTAAACTTTTAAGGGCTTGATTTAAATCATTCCTGAGACATCACGTCAAACAAGTGAAGAGAAATGAGTTGAGGCTTAGATCTACCGAAGCCAGTGCTCAAGGTGTACTGCAGAATACTCAAAACACCTCCCTGAAAACCTTTGCAACCCTTCACATCACCCGACTGGCCAAGATTTGACTTAACTAGCTCTGACCTTTGCTTGGTGAGAGCTCTAATGATGTTATTGCAGTGCTATTCTGCTTCTTTATCAGCTAATACGAATTCTAGTACTTCTAAGCATAACCACAGATTGCCAAGAAGAAACGTTTATGCCTGTGAAGGAGCAGTGTAGCAGGGAACGACTGACCGTCACTGCTTAAAAATGTTAATATTTTTCTTTTATGGCATGTTAGTCAATGGCGGAGGGTAAAGAACTGGAGTGGGTGAGTGTGCCTGAGCCACCAGAAAGAAAGGAGCTCAAAGCAAGCCACTCCTCAGGGTTGCTAGAAGACAACAGCTGATCTATTTATTGCAGGAGGAGCCTTCAGCTCCAGCCAGCCTGCCCTCCAGCTAGCTGATAAACCTGGCTGTCACTAGAGCTGATCATGGCAGGGAAGAAAACAACTCCGTAATGGAGCTTTAAAATGATCTCCCCAACAAGAGCCTCGAGTAGAAGTCAGGGAAAAACAGACAGAGTCTTCAGTTAGGTCTGGTTGAAGAACCGAGGAAATTAAGTGGTTTGCCCTAGAAAACACAGACATTTGGAGTACTTTTTTGTGCTTTTATTTCAAAAGCTTTCCCCCTATTTCTTTTAAGAAAGCTATTACTGTACCATTATTGTGATTGAAGGGCTGAAGAAGCCTTTCGGTCGCCTCCGGACTAGCTGAAGGCCTGAGTGCTGCTATCCGGGATGATGATCACAACTGAAAAAGCTCTGCCATTAGACCCAACTTCAATACAGGTTCAAGGCAGCTGAAGCAAGGTAACACAGAAGTTTGGGTCTCATTGTTTTGCAAGACGTACTGTACAGTATATGCTGCATATGAAACACATACTTTGAAAAACCATTTGCTGGAAATATTGTTTTGGGCAAAACAAAAATATGCACGATAACTTCTGTCACAGACACACCAGCACTACTGTATATTGAACGGTTAAACCCCAGCTGTGCTCACAGGTTCCTTTCTGGTGAGCCACAGTTTCTCTAGGTGTCAACACAGGCCATCCTAACCAGGCTGGGGACTTAGGCTTTTGAAGAAGTGCGCTAGCTACAACTGCAGTTCCCTCTGTGAAATTCTGGGGACACAGTCTTGAGTTGCTAAATGCCTCCAAAATTCCTTTCCATTGGAGGCTCAAGCAACTCTCTAGTCTGAATTTATAAAGAATTAGGGATCCTGTGAGACAAAAGGTGGTTGAGTAACATCTAGCTGCGTTTATTTTCCCTTTCCTGCTCTGAATTCTTTGCCTGTTGGCATTTCCAAACAGTGAGCACATTCATCCACGCAGGATCTGGGGAAAGAGCTGAGCATCGCAGCGCCACTGCCATCGGTTTCCATTGCGCTTCATCATCATGTTCAAGACACCAAATTATCCCCATGAAACTAACTGCCTGTAAGTTACTTCTAGGCACCCTGAAGCCAGGACATCCGTAGCGCCTAGATAAATCTAGCCTCCTGCCCAACATGGTATTTAGTTCTACACAGAAAAAGGAGATTGCAACTTTGCCCTCCCTTACGCTTTTGTGATTATTTTTTTTTTGGCGTGTGATTTCCTATTTGTGACTTTATTATTTATTAGTATTCTTCATTCTAACTTCTCAGAGACAATGCATTAAAAATGCAAATCAAAGCTCTAGCACTTTATCAAAACCTATCAGTACTCTTTTTCATTATTCCATCTACCAAACGGGGTCCTTCGAGCATGCCCACAGTGTAGTGATACACATTACGCGCACAAGGGAAGAAGCAGGGGAAGAAACGCTCTATGCAAGTTCATGCATAACAGCCAAGATACAGTAATTATCTTAGGTTTACAGAGTACATTTATTTGTGCAGAAGGAACTTTTACCTTCTACATATTCATTAAGCTGTTTGCATTAAATGCTATTTTAAAATGAGTCCAGTCTAATTTCACTGATAAAAAAATGATTACTGGTTCCCATTATTGCCTAATGTGGTTAGCTAATTATTTAGACTAAAACTGCTACCACTAATGTTCTGATAATAGCCAGCACTTTGGGCTGGGTTTTTGGAAAGAAATCTACATTTATGTATCTATGTTATGTATGTATCTCTGTGCAAGATCTACCTTCTGAGGATTCCGGAAGAACTGTTGTTATGGTAAGCCTTGCCTTCCTTGTTAAATATTTTCAAAAAGGAAAATCCATTCTTACGCTGTGCCCCTCACGGTAAGCCAAGGTTTGTCCACGAACCCACCTGCACTGCATGGGGACTGAACTGAACCTAGCGAATATGTAGAAGAGCTCATTGTACAGGTGTATATTCACTTCATATAGGTTTTAGAGCTGAGAGTTGCAACACTAGATGTTGTGAAAGAGCAAGAATTTGGTCACCTTCTAGACAGAATCGGTTTAAAAAAGCATCACCATTTTTGTGAAAATGCAGAGGTATACACAGTAGGTGAAAGCACTGTGCCTTCACCACAGAGACCTTACATAAATGATGGTTTTTCTTATTAATTATTTGCTTATTAATCTCCAATATTTATATTGGCAGTGTATGGTATTCACAAAAACATATTTGGATAACGAATTCCATATACTAATCAATTTCTAATTTTTTAACAGGCTTTAAGACCAGAGTGGGAATACATTCCCCTCTGATCTTTCAGAAACCATTTGGTAGCACAGAAGTGATTCATATGCTAAGACGAATTTGTTTTATATAATGCAATACACAACTTTTAATAGATAATAGAACTTTTAATAGTGATCTGGCCAACACAGTTACTTTCAGTTTGAACCAATACTACGATGCTGAATATAGACAAACTGCAGGTGAGTGGAAATTCAGACTCATGGTTTAACAATAAATAAATAATAATAATAGATGAACTATTCATATATACTATTACATTTTGTCTTGCTTTCTTAAAGGTGTAGGTATGCATGAGAAATGAACATGGTGACTGAAATACGAAATTCTATAGTTGGCCATACCTTTCCTAGAAAGAGTAAGTTGCCAAAGAGTAATGCAGACATCTTTTTGATGGAGTGGGAAGGAGTGGGAACTTTGGGGGACTTCTCTCTCAAGTAGAAAACATAACACAATAAAACATCTGCTGTTGGACATTTTGGTTTGGTTTATCAATGCTCATCTGAACTTATATAGCAGGTATTGAAACTAATTATTTTCCCTTTAAAACAAGAGTTTAGTGCTAAGCTCCTCAGTCAAGATACAGAAACAGGAAGGAAATAAAGAGATTTTCCAAAATGAGAGATAATCTAATTTGCACTTCCTTGGGGCTCAGTACTTTGGACTAGTATAGTGTGTAGCTTCAGAATATGAAGAACCTGAAAACCTTAGCGGTGTGCAGACTGGTGCCATTTCCTTGCATGCGTTTTTTTTTTTTAACAGTGCTAAGAGTGCGCTTCGGTGCTCTAGAGATAAACCCAAGCGCTTGGAAACCTCACCATAAATTACACGTGTGTCTCAGATGGATGTCAAGTAGTCAACCTATCAGCGTAATTGAAACACAAACAGAAAGTTATGCAGTGTTATTCTAAAAGCTCCCGGTTAATATAAAACTAACTGGTGTTAATAAGAATAAATATGTTAGTTGCACAGCAACTGAGGCTAATTTTCCTCAGCATCTCTTGCTACTGACAGTTCTCTTCAGTTTTGGATAGCAACTCTAGGCTTCAAGAGCAGGAAGAAAAATTTCTAAAAGGGACATTTTGCTCCTTAGCAAACTTTAGTTTCACTTAGTGATTTGCCATGTTGTTTTGCTTTTTGTGAACTCTCCACGCTGTTCTTTCCCCTTGGTCTATCTTTAACAATACGTTAATATAAATGAGCACATGTTCCTAGCCATCAATGAATTGCAGTGAAGTAAGTCTAGCATAAAGCCATAAAACATGATTTGACCAAAAATTCACTCCAGATATAACTTTTCATTTTCACTTTTTTTTTTTTTTTTAAAAAAAAAAAGATACAGGGGGAAAGAAATTTCTTCATCAGCATAACATTTATCTATTAAATTCAAACAGAATATTATTTTACAGTAGCATGAAAAACAGATTTCTGGGTTTATATTCAGGGTTCAGTCTGTAATTTATAGATGTAATGTCATCTGGCCATATTTTCAGTGTTGTACCAGCAAAAAATATTAGCTAAGTGTGAACTAACTCATAGTGCATGGCTGGAAGACCTCTACAGAGAAACAGTGCCTGCCCCTCTAACAACAAAATGAACAGTATCACTGAATATACCCAGATGCATTGCTAAATCTACACAGCTAAACAATAGGAATAGTCTCCGGCATCTCTTTAGCTTGGGCTAGCTACTGTTCTTCCAAACAATTTGGTAGCATGATTGAGGAGGGAGGCAGTCAGGCTTAGTAGGATGGGTATTACTTGGCATCAGTACCAAAGAACTTGGGTATATTTAATTTGCTATTTATTTGCTTCCACACAGCAAAATTCAAATCTGATTACTTTCAGAGCAGTCGAGTTAGTTAAACAGGTATAAATGCAAAGTCAAGAGCAGGTGAGAATCTCTTGTTCCCCAAAATAGTCTACTATGACATCAAGAAGATGTTGTGACAGTCTCTCTCAATTCATCACGCAAATGGTTCTTGTCACATTGCCTCAAAAAGAAAATGAAAATAACTAGATGAGCAAAGTCGTGGTCCCAGCCTATCGTTGGCGGAATAGAGTTTATCAGAAGTAACAAAAGCACACATTACACAAGAGACTAATCAAATGCCCTCGACAAAAGCTAGGTTAAACAACAAACTGAAAAACATGCTGGTAGCTTTTCAAAGCCCAAGTTAAAAAAAAAAAAAAAAAAAAAAAAAAGAAAAAGCTATAATTGACTATAGCTGAGACAAAGATAAGTTCAAGACAAGTACACATATGATTGTGCAGTGGCATTCATAGGTTAATTTGCACCGCTAAACTCAATAAATTATTTCTTCAGAGACCATTTAGAGAGTGCTATTCTTATCCTGTACTGTACTGCTCTAATTACAGCTAGTAAAGTCTTTTTAATTATAGTTTGGCCATTGCCGAGCTGTTCGATACATTAGAAAGTTACTTGTCCAGTGTCCCTAAAGAAAGGTATTATTGACTATAGAAAACACAAAATAACCATAATTTGGTGACAGACAGACTCCTCAAACATCATGTATAAAGGCTGGAGAGTGAAAAAAACACTGAGAAGATAAAAGGTGGGTTATATATTTTCTCCTTATTGAGGGCTGGCCATTTATTATTTGAGTGTGCAATCTGCACGTACTTTTGGAAACTTGTCTGTTGCTAGCTGATCACATAACAGCTGTTTGTAGAAACATTTGTTTTCTTAATTTTCTCTCCATCTGGCCTGGAAAATGTCACTTTTGAGGTGGGGGATGTGGACCTTGTTAAAGTAATTTGCGCTGCTCTCAACTCAGGATTAGATCATTGCAATACGATCTACATGAATAAAATCTTCAATTAGCTTGTAAATGTCGCTGTTCAGAGCGACACCCTTCTGCAGCTCATAAGGTGCAGTGCCTCAGGTTGGCTTTGCTGATGGTAGTTAAAATACAAGCAGGCAGGGCAGCAAGACTCACGTGGCTATCCAGAACATTGCCCTTCCTGCTTATAGAGAATTGGAGATATCCTGTGTTTTCCATACAGTATTGCCAGCTCATCTGTGGTCCTGTGCTCCTGGAATGCTTTAGGGCTGCTCTCTAACTGTGTCTTTCATCTTATTTTCATACAGAGGGAAATTAAAGGTGTCCTCGCGTGCTCTGGGACTGTTCCGTAACGGGAACTGGACTGCAAGAAAGGGATGAGTGGGGGATTCACTTCGGAAGTGCACTTTCCTGATCTGAACTGTAGCACTAACCTAGATGCATCCAATGTCTCAGACACCCTTTTGACTGAAAGAAAAATAATTACGATGCTTTGCATCACCTTTGAAGCTCCTCCAGGCCCGCTACTGTAGAAGCCACCATGGTAAATACTGGATGCTTTTATTTAGAGCACATCTTCCCTGGTGTGAGTTGAACACAGTTTGGAGAGGATGTCCACGGGACAATCTTACAACAGTATTTCATCCCATGCAAGTGCTTGAGGGCCAGATCCACCAGCAATGCACCCCAACTGCTTTGCAATATTCCAGTGGCCCAAGGAGGCCATAAACCCAATGGAACTGGTCAGTTAAGTCAGGTTCATGGCTGCTGTGTGGCACCAGACTGGCACAGAGCTGCTAAAATATACTGGTAAATCTGTCTCATTTCCAGTCTACAAAACAGTAGATAAACTTAAAAAGTCACATCCAAAGCAGTACACTATTGTATATGCCAAAATAACAAGCTATCTGGAAAATTTGTTACAAAGTGGAAACACAAATAAAAGGAAGTTACTCATTCACTGAAAAGAATGAAAAGACTGCAAAGGGAGAGGCTCGTTCTCTACCTGCATTTCACTCACTGTTGGTGAACAAGAAACATTCCCACTTGTCACAAAGGCAGCTGCAGGCAGTGGCATCTAAGCCAGAGCTATTTCAGCCTGCCAGGAAGCCCTTACTGAAGCTGTTACAC
The DNA here is from genome assembly GCA_013398735.1 of Nothocercus julius. Lineage (NCBI taxonomy): Eukaryota > Metazoa > Chordata > Aves > Tinamiformes > Tinamidae > Nothocercus > Nothocercus julius. Next base: position 1,871,873 of record VZSV01000076.1, on the reverse strand, counting down.
ATGAAAAAGGCTCTGATGGGCACCGAGTCACCTTAGGCCACCTCAGTTATGTACATAAATTTGGTTATTTATGTACATAAAGAGAAAAGATAAAAATGACTTTTATCTTTAAAATATTGTGACTGGAGAAATATGCTGGTAGATTTAAGTAAAACGATATTGTTCACTCTGTGACTAGGACAATACAAAACATCCCCTTAATAATCAGGGAATATTCCAAAGGCCACCTATGCACAGCACGTGGCTGCCCACTGTATTTCACAGCAGCTGATGACTGATACATATGGAGAAACATGACACTATGCACAAACCACAGCTCTGTGGATTCACAATGTAAAATGAAACTGCCTTCGTATCTTATCCTTCTAATATCTTTCTGCCTAATGGGCAATCATAAAGGGAGCATACAGCTTATTATGTGCAAGCCTTCCATAGCCAATAATTATTTTTTTTCTACTGCTGAAAACTCTATCTTCTGATAAAGGGGCTCAAAGCTCAAAGATTTCATTTAATATGGTACCCAAGTAAACTGTACCGTACCCAGGCAGGAGTTCTGAAGTAAAACTGTGACATGAGAGCTCAAGTTTCGGAAAGGTGAGCAACAATGGAGAGTGTTTAAAACAGAGACTAGGACGGTTGCAGACAAAAGGTTATATACAATCTTCAGATGAAATACCCAAACTCAGAGTTGTGGCAGCAGCCACCTAAATCATGACTCATTTTCAATTATAAGTGATGAATACATAACATTACCATGTGTGCTCTAAACAGAAAAAAAGTATGCGACTATAATGAAACAAAAAAAAAGATACCTGTCCTCTCTTTATTAGCCAATAGGTAACCTACTTATTTTGGATGAGTGCAGACAAAAGTATTTATAGGACTCAGGAAACAGAAAGGCTGCAATATGTGTAATAACTTCACGTGAGAGACTTGGAAAAAATCTCCTGTGATCCTTAGGCCTGAATATTTAGCTCATTAGTCCAATGGATCTTTAAATGACGTCATACAGCCTTAGCTGTAGTGAAGTCATTATGTAACTATGCTAAAAAAAAGAAATCCCCAAATCAACCCCCTCCAAAACTGCAGAGACACAATCAACCCTCCCCTAAGGGTGAAATGATTAAAACTTCCCTCCAGTAACTGATCTCCCAGTACAGAAAATGAGAGTGGCAGAAATGGAGGCATAAGGTTACTTATGTGCTAAGGTTTCTGTAGGCTTTGCTGCCAAATGAGAAAATATCTGTTATCCACCCCTTTCTCTAATTTTCAGATTCATTTGTGCCCCCCTGGTTCTTACCTTTCTATATATATTCAATTTACTTTCACCCTCTTAGATTCGGTATTAATAGAACTAAACCAGTTTGGGAGCACCACAACTTTGGTTACTCCTCTAGTTAACACAAAACTACTTCCTTACTGCTTCCTCTCCAGCTTTAAACCTTGATTTCCCCTTTCTCTGCTTCCTGTGATTCTTCATAACCCAGGGACTGTTCTTCAAATTTGTCTGATGCATGCATTTATAATTCCATCTGAATATATTGCCATGAATATTTTATTTAAGAGATGGGAGCACACTTTTCTTAAGCTGTGATACTTAGATAAGGGTTGTTTTAGGAAGGAAGGCATCATTTTAGTGTGGAAACAAAAGTGTCTTGTATATCTCAAGACACTAGAATAATCACATCAAAGTAAGATAGCTCTATTTCTGAAGTAAAATTACTAATGATCTTTACAAAATAAGAACTCATAGTCTTCAGATGAAGAACTCGTTGCCAAGCCTTTATGCAACAGTCTTTCAAGAACCATGATAATTAAGTTAAAATTCCTCCATATTTGAAATAGATACATCATCATAACGGAATGATGGAAGAAAATAATGGAACTATTTAAGCCAGCCACTGAATCTGAAGGCATCCAAGCTTTTATTTTATAGCTTGAGACATCTTTCTAAGCTGAGTGATTTTTTTAAAAAATATTTTGAATAGTCAGTCTTCTACAACGCTGTGATACGATAACTAATAATGTGGCTATGTAAACTTCAGGATAAATTTGAACAACACAAGCTACACCTTCAACCCCTCAATAGTGACAAATGTAAAGAAATTCTGTGGGGGGCACAACCTGAAATTAATTTGAACTAAAATACACAATGTTATGTTAAAATTTTTACAATGTTCTTCAATCCTCTTAAAAATAAAAGGAAAACTTTCTATATTTGACTGAAGGATAACATTTATAACTGAAACTTAGCTAGTAGTAAATTGTTAAGACTTCAGTGGTCAAAAAGATTCCAGGGCCAAAGCTTAATATGTTGCTGCACCACAGGCTTCCTCCATGCTCTTGGTTAAATTACTTGGCCTAGGTCTTTATGGATGATATCTCACACCCCTCCTGTCATTTATGGGTATTGCAAGCAATAGGAACAAGGTGACTAATGAGTCTTGACAATCTGAACCCTCTTTTTTTCCTACCTCCGTTCTTCCATCCGTATGAAGGTATACTCACCATGGCAGAGTGCTCAGATATAGCAACAACTGGTTCCCAAATAAACACAGATAATGCAGACAATTTTACAATTTTGGAATCAACAATTTTGAAAATCTATCCAAAAGTAGTTGAAAAGACATCTCTTTTGTGGTAGTTATTATTATTAGACTGATTAGACAGATGTGGAAATCAAACGCTGAGAAATCACGCGGCCTGCTTGCTGAAAGTTCTCTAGGCAGTGTCTGCAGTTTTACTGTATCCCACCGCTCATGAAGGACCAAGCCATGATGAAGCCAACCACAAGCATGTATTTGACACACAGAAACATGTCTTACACTGAGTCAGATGAACTATGACAAGACTCTGTCTCAGTTCAGGTTAACTTTGACTAAAAAAACCTGTCTATACTGATCACAAAATCCTGCTCAGTGTCACCTTAGCTAACTTGGCTTCTTAGAGGCATGTCCTAGCATGATAACACTTTGCACTGGAGATAAGGTCAAGAGATTCTGGAAGAGAGAGTTAATTAATCCACCGATTAGGCTGTCATGCACAAGGGAATGCTTCCCTGAAATCTTCTCCTGATAAAACGAGTGCAAACAGGATCACAGACAGAGCAAGCTAACACAGCAACTTAGCGATCCTGAGAGGTAGTCAGGTTTTCTGTGTAGCTCTGGGTTCATAGTAAGTTTTGTATGCTTTCAGCCTAACCCCTGAGGACTGTAATAAAGTGCTACTAGAGGTCAGCATGAAGGTGAAAATTGCATTGAAGTCCCCAGGCTTATCAAACCTGTGCTATTAGGCNGCCAGCTTCTGTTAAATTAAGGTTAAACAAGGCATAGAAATGGACTGTATTCCTCTGTAGCCATCAGTACAAAGAAATAAAAACAAAATTGATCTATCAACAGAAAAAGTGAGTCAAGTATTCAGTTGGCTCTGTTGACAACAGTTACCCATGTAGTGCAACACAGTATGACCTGGCATCATGACTGGTGGAAATTTCCTTGGTAAACACACAGGAATTACTGAGTTTCCAGTTTAGTTGCCTCATAATGCAAATATCAAGGAAGAAATGTCTGCTACAAATCACTAAATATAGTTTTCAACAGTGACAATCCCTTAAAAAAATCTTTCATTACTGCATTTAATGACTGACATATTAAGGGCTTTCAGCATCAGACTGGTTCATTAGCTGTCAAATCAGCCATCGGTGCTGGCACTGACCAGCCCTGTAATGTTATCCCACTAGTTATCCTTTTAACTTTACCCTGAAAGAAGCCATTGTTATAAAGAAATTGATTAACATAAGCTGGACATATACATTTAAAGTATATACTTGAAACTTAAACAAATCTCTATTGCACTCCAACAAGAGAAATTTGCAGCTGTGTAAAGATGACAAATTTTTTTGTCAGTTTAAAATGTTTTGGATTAATGAATAAAGCACATAGTGCAGTTATCATTAGATATCACGGAAAAGAGTAGGACTGTAGTCCTTTACATATAGCAATTATGTAAACTTTATAGCCATTTTTTTATAGCAGTTTCAGCAATACAAAAAAATCTTTAAACTTATACAATTACTCAATATAAAATATGCCTATTACATAAAAAAAAAATTGCAAAGCTTTCTGTTGAGAAACCAACTATTAACAAAGAAAGCTGGGGAAGCTAGTGTGCTAAGCCGTGGATCCATAGATTTGCACCTAGCTTTTCCATTTATCCAAACCTAGAGTATTTCTCTAGAAAATTTCTGCACATCTCTTATGCTGGAGATTTGAGAATTTCACTCTCCATCTGTTTCAGCCCATCACATATTCACTGGAGAGATGCAAAACGAAACTGTGGAAATCTACCGTTTGCTGCTGCTCACTCTCATGTTTCTGACTCCAGTTGGACTTATTAAAATAGCAGCCTACCTAGTAACTCATGTAGTATACCTTGTAACCCTAATTACTCTGAGCTGTCAAAGCTTTCTACAATTTTTCAAGGATTTTTGCAATTTTTAAGTAAAGTTAACTGTTAAGGTGAAGGTCTACTGGGAACTCTGTCTCCACCACCTGGTTCTTGAGAGTAGAGAAAGGTTTTCCCAATCAGAATAGCATATTATTTGATACTGTGTTTTTCTTCAGGTATCGGACTTGAGCAAAAGTTAACAAGATTTTTCTTTAAATAAATTCAGGCCATGCAGTAGGCTGAATTCCTTTGTAAAAAGTTTTTATAGGTCCATAAATCAGGATTTATAGAAACACATAGGGCAGAATTTCTCCCCCACTGAAAAAATCCTTGATGATCTCAACATTGGTGAACTTGATAGAAAGAAAATACTTGACCTAAAAACAAAGGGAATTTGATTCATTCATTCGCAGGAAAAAACAGGAAAAGCACACTTGCTACAGGCTGCTAAAACAGCCTCCTTGTGGCCTCTCTACTATAGTATCACTGAAAAATGGAGAGTTTGATAAGAGTAAAAATATAATTCCGGCAGAAGATAGTTACTATAATTACATCCCCGAGGACAGGGGATGGGATGTAGAAAAATTGTTTTAACAAAAAAAAAAAAAAAAAAAAAAAAAAAGGCAGGAGAGAGAATGAGGTGACTGTCTCATTAAATCCGCAACCTCTATTATTTAATTATCCTTATCACTTCAGAAGCAGGACCTCAAGAAATTACACGTATTATAATAATTCTATAGTAATTATCTCAAAGTCGCCTCAGAACTGCCAGTAGTTGAACACAATAATCTTATCTCAAAGTGTTAAGCAAGAATCTCCCATCTACAAATAAATAGTGAAAATAGTAATTTACTTGACACTTGTTGCCATTATTTTGGGAAATAAACATTAGCAATATATGCAACAAAAGTGTAATTTTAACATTTATATTACTTGCATTCCTATGGCAATTCCCACTTTGCTAACAAAGGATTTTGTACCTTTGTTAAGGTGTTAAAAACAAGACTGCAGGTGATTACTCTGTCTTACAGAATAGCTCAGAACAGGCAAATTAAGACAAATGTGTCTTCTAAAGGCACCTGCTGTTTCCGACGTGTCTTTGGGGATCCTTACAACCTGGTTTTCAAGACAGCCAATCTCACGGGTCCTGCATGACCTCAAGTTGGCCAGCTGAGAACTGCATAGTCAAACATATCTCTGGAAACACAGTCCGAGCAGAACGAGGGAAGGTCACACAAGAAGCTTGTTAGGGACAGGGAAGGAAAACTCAGGGCCAGGTCACTTTTAGGTGTCTCAGGTATCTCACTAATTTATGAATGCAAATTGTTCTTAGGCTTCTGAAAACCTAAATAGGACTTTCAGATTTGGCAAATAACTAAAATTCCTGTTTGCTTTAATAAAATAAATAGCCAGTAAATTATTTGGAAAACGAGCGCACTGCAGTTACTTCCTTAAAGACTCACTACGAGCCCGGATCTACGTAATGAAGTGTTCCTTTTCAGCCACTTTCCATAATGGATCACAATGAAATACGTTTTGACATATTTTGTTTGCCTTCCCCCATGACAGTTCACAGAGCTAAAGCTGTAGGTTATCTTTGATCCCCAGCTGCAGCTCACAGTGACCCCAGACCAATCTCTGATGCTCACACTGGGCCGTGGTGGCTCCAGCAGGTTCTTGACTAGTCTCCAGCCTGGTGACATTTGCCTGTTGTCAGTTTGGGCAGGCACTACCTACCGCGGCGGAGATTCGCCCGAGTGCCTTCACCCAAGAGACAGCTGCAAAACTCCGAGGGCTTTGTGTAGCTCGGCAAATGTCAGAGCACACCGCGTTGTCTCAGGTGGCAGGAGCAGCGAGCTATAGGAAAGGTCAGGCGACAGCCATGCGGGATGTACTGCCAATAACATTAGAGTAAGGAAGCTTTTAAAAGTTCATCCTTGACTTTCCGGTATTTTAGAAAAACAGACTTTTTTTTTTTTTTTTTTTTTTTTTAAGCTTATTCTTCAATATAAACCAATTTTATTTTCATAACCCAGAGCCCACTGCAGCCCATTTCAGATTTTGGAATTAATTTCTCACTGATCTTTACCAGAACATTTGTAAATTAGAAAAAAAACTGTGATCTAAGGGACTGGAGCCTCTATTGTATGAGGAAAGACTAAGTGAGCTGGGCCTGTTTAGTCTGGAGAAGACTGAGAGGGGAAACTATCAACGTGTACAAGTACCTGAGGGGAGGATGTAGGGAGGATGGGGCCAAACTCTTCTCCATAGTGGCCAGTGACAGGACAAGGGGTAACGGGTGCAAGTTGAAACACAGGAAGTTCCATCTCCATGTGAGGAAGAACTTCTCTCCCGTGAGGGCAACAGAGCCCTGGCACAGGCTGCCCAGAGAGGCTGTGGAGGCTCCTTCTCTGGAGATCCTCCCAACCTGCCTGGATGCCGCCCTGTGCCCCGTGCTCTGGGTGCCCCTGCTGGAGCAGGGGGGTTGGAGTAGGTGATCTCTAGAGGTCCCTTCCAACCTCAACCATTCTGGGATTCTGTGACGCGTAACTAGGTGATGCAGAGCGAACAGAGAGTGTAAGACACTACCTGAACATGAGAGCCTAGGGCGAAAGGAGACTCTGTACCACCTCACGCCCAGATACAGAAGCTAGACCAGGCGATGTGCCCAACCACACAGTGAGTCTGGCACAGCCTAGCACCCAGATGACTAAAACACGTAAACAGGTGACCCTCCTTAAAACACTACTCACCATGACAACATATGAGTTAAGAAGAAAAATTGTACCAGTTGAGTAAGGTTAAAAAGACACTTAAAATACAGTAAGTATGATTAACGGCTCAGGGCATCCGTGGCTACAACCTGCACTCTCAATCTGGTAGAACAAGCTGCTTCCTTACAGCAAGGAAGGGACGAAAAACTCTGTAGCTAACTGAAAGAGAAAGAGGAACACAACTCCTGAGAAAATAACATTTACCCAAATGGCAGCAAGTTATTCCAAGATAGTTTTGATCAAGGAGATGTAGCTACCCTGGATCTAAATTAATTGACTGCAGACAAAGTAAAATGCACGAAAGCTGCGTTTTGGGGTAGTTTTTGGCAGTCCTGCCATAAAACATATGAGAGAATTATAATTCAAGTTTGAAGTAACACACTGTACTTGTAGACACACTGTTCTTTTTTATATTAGTATGCATTTTGAACATTTATTTCTTACTGCAAGGAAGCAAAAAAATGTGATCTTTCAGATACTGGATGTGTATTTTTGTATGCACTTAAAAGAATTACTTTGAAATTTAAGGATTAGTTAAAAAAACTCTTTTAATGGCAGTATTCTGCTGGAACACATTAATTACTACTAATTACATATGCCAATATCTGTCTTTTTCCCCTCAGAAGTGTACCTGCTTTTGAACTCGTTATGAAGTAAGAAATATTTGGGGAAAATTCTCATTTATTTAAAGGAAATACATTAAAATCAGTATAACTTCGGAAAATAAAATCTGATTTATGCCACAACAAAGAGGGGCAATATGGCCCTAGTGATCTTGAATGAAAATGCAAATAAATAATTATTTCTTTTCTAATTTCCTGGTTATTTCTCACACATCACCTAAGTCACCACAAACACACAATCTCTACAAGTAGAGTATTTGGCTAACTGAAAGCATTCTTACATCAGCATTCTGCAAAAGGGCAGCTCTATAATCCTGCTCTATACTGGTCTGCTTTTATCTACATCACATTATCAGGCATTGGTACGTGGCATCTGTTTTCGTATCAGGTGTTTGATCGTACACTTATTTTGAAGTGCTTACCTCTGGGACTCAAGCAGATGCTTAAATCTTTATAGAAACAAAACTTTATTTTTATCCATTCATTAAAATTTTATTTTAGAAGAGGCTCTTGTAAGAAGTATTCCTGCTGGACATAGAGAGTGAAGCCTCGCATAAATCTCTCGATACCCTACCCTGTCACCAAACTAAAGAAATAACAAAAAGAAACTTTTTTTTTTCTTTTTTTAATTGCTTCCGCCAGGTTAAAACTGTTTCCAAGAGCAATACATGACATATTTTCCATGCACACACACGAAGGTTCAGAATAACTAGCTTTGGCTACTTATGGAAAGCTCTCTTTATAGTGTAGAAGCCATGCTTGCAGCGCCACTGCAACCCTGAAGTAGTAAATGATAGAAAATCAGGCTTGGATAGGCTTATAATATCCCCTCTTGGCAAATAGTCCTTGCTGCCTTCTTAAATCCTGGACACTTTTATTTCTTTGTCTTTTCCTCTCCTTCTCGGGACAGGGGGTGACAACCTCATGCAAACTTTAAAAATCTGTAGAGACTGAAAAGGACATTTACTGTCCCCTAGGTTCATATGACGTGCCTTTTGAGTCAAACGTGGAGACTTGAATTGTTCAAATCAAAGATTTTAGATTCCTCTGCAAAGATCCCCTGCTTTTGTGCTCTGCCAGTACTCTAAAATTCATGCTGCAAATGCTCAATGCTCTGCCACTTCAGAAAGTTGGGTCTCCTCCTGACTGTTTGGTGTTTTCATTGACCCACAAACTGAATCATAAGACTTAACCAAGGAAAGAAGCCCTTTCCTATAGCTGTTGACTGCCTCGTCTCCTTTAACTTTCACAAAGTTTTGATTGATAGTCTTTGCTAAGGTAGACAGGGACGTGGACTCCATAAAGAGTGAAAAATTCAACGTCAGTTCAAGCGAACCCTGCGGCTTGTTTGCTCCTTCAGACTCAAGTGACCTGCGTTTAGTGGCAGGCAGGGCTACGGAGCAAGCACGCTGTGAATCACACGCGACACGGTTCACCCTGGATGGTCCCAACTACGCTGGTGCTTACCGGTGAAAAAAGCAGGCTGGGAATGTCTAACTACATCCTCTTGACTAAAAATTGTCTATGAAAAAATTAGGAAAAAAGAAAAACAACAAAAAACAAACCCTGCTGGCCCTTGTGAAATCACATTCAAGCCACAAATAAGACATTACTTAAGACAGCTCCTATTTAATATTTGAGGGTTTATAAATTATTCAAAACATCTATTTTTTCCCCAAGACATGCCCTTCAAGTTTCTTTTTTAAATCTATTTTTAATGGAGATTAATTCCTTTATTTCTTGTCTTTTTTTTTTTTTTTTAATTATGTCCTTGAAATTCTGATTTCTGCTGGCATAGTATCAAGAATTTGATCATCAAAATCTTCACTAAGGAAGAGTCAGTAACTGGCTGCATAGCAATAAGTGTATTTTTAAGTAGCATTATTCTGAATTTTTGAAGAACTGAATCACTGAATGATTAAGGCCACAACAGAGTGACCTCAGGATGTAATCTTCTTCAGTCCATACTCAAATCAGAGACAACTGCAGCTAGGTCTGATCAATATCATCCAGAACTCAGCAAACAATATACTATACTATACAGACCATAGACTTTCAACATCTGAATATAACTTTTAGTGAAAACACTTGCATTTTCCCTACAGAGTACTCCATTAACACAGTCATACATATCTTTCCTGTACTGGGAACTGGAGCCGTGAGGCTGGTGGAGCAGAATGTCTGCAGTGACTTCAGGCTGACTTTGCTTCATACTGTACAAGGTGACACTGGCTGCCAGGAGAAGAGGTTTGTCTGCCTTGTCTCATGTTCACTTAACATTTACCTGAGCATTCAACGGTTACATGAACATTTACATACATTCATGAATGAAAAAATTTTAAAAATATTGAGTACTTCAAAACAAAATTAAACCCCTTTGCTGTATATGCTTTTGCCAAAACTATTTTAGTATTTCCAAAAATCACTGTTATATTATTAAAGATCCTCACTGAATTAGTGGGGGGCAAAAAAAACCCAACACAAATGAATATGCAGTTCCTATTTCAGGAATTAGTGAAGTGCAAGGGCTTTTCAAAGCAGGTGCTGTGAAAAACAAGCCCTTCTTCCTACGGTCCAGAATTATTTGCGGTAATTACAAAAAACTATCTACAACAAGCAAAAAGTCCCTTTAAATAAACATAGTTACCAGGAATACCCCTCTAAACATCTCAAAAAGGCAAGTCTAAATTGCCTCAAATTTTGGAAACATGAATAAAGTCTCATAAATCATATGTTTAAGTCATTGCAGTTCATCTCTCTCTTTTCCTGTATAAGAAAGACACTGAAGCTACATCGAAATATCATTAAATGATCAAAAGCTAAATTCATGATCTTTTTCTATACATAAAAGACTATCACTTGCAAGAACATCAAAATTTCCAAGATATCCATTTTCTTCACTACAAAATCTTGTTAATATTAATTTACTTAAACAAGCAGTTATCCAATTATGTTCACATTTAAATTACCTAAATGTCCAGGTTATAATTGCATTCATTAGTTACTAAAATTGCACCTGCAAATGCTATATCACAAATATAGCTATGAAACATTTATGTTGTTTTTCGGTAATGGATATTTAATAATTTAACTTCATTATTAATATTTCCTAACGTGTCCTAAGTAGCCCTGTAAAAATACTCATTGCTAGAGGGAGTAATTTTATTTGGGAAGGAAAGCAACCAAGGAAAATATCATTAGTTTTATTTTTTCCCCTTTTAATTCAACGGCAAAGGTGATTATTTGGCAAGCGGATATTGCCAGGAGGCTGCTACTGTTCTGTGATTAATTTGAGCAATTGGCAGTAACTAACTTAGACAGAAATAATGCAGTGAGTTTTAACGCGCTCAGCATAGAATGTGAGCTTATTCTGTCTTACCAATATCTAGCTACTCGAGTTTGAAGACAGTATCCACTGTTTTACATTACTACTACTCTCACACTGACAGAAAATTTAGGTTAGGAACAGAAACTGGACATATAAAAGAAAAATCCGTTATTTTAAAGAAATGCTAGCAGAGATACCTTTGTTGCTTGTATAAAACTCTCTTCAAAATCAAAAATTCTCACTGAATTCCTACTGTTGTTTTTGCTTTGTGTATAAAACTCACTGAATTCTTTCTAAGAGTAAATTACCAAAATAACTGTATCTAATTATGAAGATGTATTACATGGCAATTAAATTATATTGCAGATATATGCATCCAAGGCTCCCCACACAGAATTTTTTAAAAGAGGACTGCTATTAACAAATAAAGCACAAAGAAAAGGATGCATCCTCTTCCCCAAAGCAAACAGGTTTTTTTTGAGTCCGGGTTAGAAATAAGCGAAATCCAAGGCACACGTTTGTTCACCTGAGCTAGTTACTGCGACGCGGCTTCCCGAATGACTTGCTCTCCCCCTCTGCCTTTTGGGTGGCCACTTTGCAGAAGCACCACCAACCAGCTAACACGAAATACAAACACGAGACACCTCCTGAGAAAGTGTTGACGAGCTCTCCCCTGTTAGAGACCCACAACATTTTTCAGAAGCTTGTCTTTACACCGTGGTGATCACATCTGGAATTGAACTGCTAAGAGGACTGAGGACCTATTTAATTACACAGTGGGCTGCGGCATTTTGAAACGTCTTCTTTTCAAAACCCAGATGGACATTTACAGCCTATTTTCACTCTTATTCCTGGTGTTGCAAGATGAATTGGCTGCCTGCTACAATTATCTGCAGGCCTGTACAGTGTGAGCACTGTACACATCACGCAGCAGAGAAGGCCCAGATTGAACTTGGCTTCTGGTGACTGAGCAACTCCTTCCCTTCTAGAGAGAAAATGGGAACGGGACTGCACATTTGCTGGTGCAATTAGATGGGCTCCACCGTCATAATAACTTGCAGCAGGAGCACTTTGTCTCAGTCATTCTGGAGCCTTTAGAGCTTGCAGAGGGCCAACGGCTCAAGGAAAAACCTGCCTTAAGCTCGGGCAGGTTTCCAAATGGGCTTAAAAACATGACATTGTTCCTTCTTTCCTTGTCCACCACGCTCACTGTTACCTCATTTCACACCTTTGGCTTGTTTTAGTTCTGCAACCACCACCAGCATAAAACTTAATTTTATTCTCACAAATTTAAGATTTCATTCCAAGATTTTATTCCCAGCTTCGTGTTTCCAGATTAAGAGGATGGCTAGTCAAAGATGCGATACTGGAGAAACACGTTTCAAGAAGATGAGGATATTTATCAGACTTCAGGTTCTAAAGCTTAACTCATCCTCCTCAGTGGGATGCAGGTACTCCCAATTTATTCCCAGATGGCAGCTGTGCCAGAGAAGGTCTCTGAGTGTGTAGTTAAACCTACCCTTCAAGGGGTTCATTCTGTGGGCTCAGTTTGGAAGAGTAGCAAAATAGGCATCATTTTTTTCCCCCTGTGCTTCTTCTCAATATCCCAAAGTAAAGAACTTCCACAAACCAGAAGTCTAACATATGTCTGTTGGTTATTTTAGGAATTCAGGGTGATTAGTTGGGTCAACCTTTTAACCGTTGTGTTTCTAACAAAGCAATAGACACATCTGTAGACATGTCCACCCTACGCGTAGCTTAGCTCTCTTACTGCTTGAGTCACGAAAACAGGTATCACCAAGGAGGCTGGTAAGTTGATATGGCCCAAAGTTGGTCCTACCTCCTCGTGCTAGTACAAGAGAGAAAACAGGTCCTGCAGCACTTCAGATTGGGGATTTAAGCACCTCCAAGGCCTGAAAATAGGATAACGTCAAATAGAGACTGGCCCTAGACTTCCAGTAAGGTCTGTGCTGCATAAGCCAGGATGGTTTATGGAGCTGGCTTTTTTTTCTTCACTAAAAGACTTTTCTCACCACAGGGTACCCATGCTCCAAGCCTCCTTTTCGCTCTACTAAGTTTAGCCAGAAATCGATAAATCAATCAATAAATCCCTCAAATGAGGGAGGATAAGAGCATCTAGGAAAGAGATACTTAGCTGGCTAGCTCCATCCAACGTGGAACTGTTTATTTTTCTCGGATGCAAGCCTAGTATTCAGGGCAATCAAGCACTTTGTGGGGTGTCCGAACAAATTTCAGGAGACCAATGTGGCCAATTCCCAAGCCGCACATACAAATTAAAGAAACAAAGGAATTACAGCAAGGTGACCAGCTTTGCCTGTTAGGACTGGGGTTGTAAAAATACCAGCTGTCAATGCAAACAAGGATATTCATGAATTTTCTTGCAATAAAACGACAAGCTCGTGCTTAAGAAAGTCCAGATTAGCTATACAGACTCCTAGGAAACACAGTGACAAACAGGAAAAAATCTCAGCTTGCATCCCTGTGAGTCTGGCAGCGGCTCTGTGCCCTGCTGGCATGTTCTTTTCTAACACCGTAACAGGCCTCCAAGTGTCAAAAGAAGGTAACACGTTTCTGGCCATAAGCCTAATTTCATATCCAAGTGTGATATCAGAACCTCAAAATGGAAAGGCTCCTTGCTGGGAATGAAAGAGGTGTGGTCCTTAGGAAGCCTCGGCAGGAGTAATAAAACCAAGCAACAAAAAAGCAGTTCTCCTGTTTGCAAAAAAACACAATTTCTGCACAGAGCAGAGCCACACGAGATGCTCCCTGAAACAGGAGAGAGAAAAGGTGGCTGCTTTGCGCTCACAGCTTTTGGGCACCTGCCCACAGCTCATCCCAGGGAGCCAGGTGTCCGCTCGCTCTTCCTCGCCGTCCCACAGCAGCCACAGCCTTTCTGAAGTATAAGGTTAAAGATGAACTTTAAGAAAGAGTCAAGTTCAGCGAGACTGTTTTGAGAGCTGAAAGAATTCTTATTTAATAGCTGATATGACACCTGGCACACAAGGGCTTAGATGGAGGGAAAGATCACAGTTCCCATTAAAATGTGGTAAAGCTAACAGTACATCTCAGAAAACAGACTGAGCACAGAACACAGCTCAAAATCAAAATGTTCCTGATGTGGAGAATTTCTCACTGTAAGAATAAAGACAACTAAAATTCAGCTGTCTATGCATTGAGAATATACCTATTTCTGTCCTAAAGGTGTCAGATCATGGCATTTGAAATGACTACAGTGGCAATAACCTAGGTGAGAATTGAAAGAGGGCTATCTCTCTTGTTCTGTGAAGAAAAAGGAAAATATAAGGGGACTATATGATATTCCAGTCTGAGATCAAAAGCAGAGGTAGAGGTGGTTCATCTCACCTCATATCTTCATGCAAAAAAACAACAAAATACTGAAACAACAACTCTGACGCTGCACAGTTTCTGCAAAGTGAAATCACAAGTACTGTCACAACGAAACTAGTAGGCAGCGAGGCATTTTTTATTATTATTACTATTAACATAGTACACTATTACTGTAATTATACATTACTATACTATTATTATACTATTACTATAATTATAATACACTAAGACTCACATAGACATATATAATTTATTAGCAACTTCTCTAATAGCATACCAGATTTTCTCAAGGGGAAAAAAAAAATCTAAGCAAAAAAAAAATCTAAGCAAGTCTTACAGCAGGTGACAAAATGACAGGCAAAACTGAATACTGATGCATTTAAAATGATACACATACAGAACCCTATGTGGTTTTAGGCTAAAAGCAAAGAGCTGTCACACAACAGCAGCAAAAACAAAACAAAGCAAAAAAAATCCCCAAAAAACCTTTAAGCTGTAACTGACAATTTTTGAAAACATCAGCTTATTAGTGGCCACAAAAAACTACCTGATTCATAGCAATTACAGCGAAATAAACAGATAAGACAAAAAAAAAAGTGTTTTTTCAGTATATAAACAGATAGGGCACCCATATCTAAAACACCATATGCAGTTCTGCCCCAAAGCTCAACATGTCAAAAAAAATATGGTAAAACTGCAAAGGCATTGGACAGTGACAAGATGATTAAAAATAGAGAACGATTTTCCCCAAGGAAAATGCCTTCCAGTCTAGAATTCTTCGGCCTAGAAATTAGATTACTGAGAGCAGATAAAATGAAAGTATATATAAAAAGATTATTTTTAGGTGTTAATTAAATAACATTAATTGATAGAAATAACTTCCAGTTTTGCATAAGACATGAGCTAACTGGTCCATCAATGAAATTATTAGGCTCAATACAAAGGAAAGACGTACTTTCATACACAGCAAGTCACTGCCCTGCATTGCTCTGGACTGCAGCAGTTATGATACATTCAAAAAGCATTTTTTACAGAGGAAAGACCTACCAAGGGCCATTACACCTGAATACCTCACTTCTGCCTCAGCAAGTCTGTGTACGCCAAACCACTGAAAAAATTTACCATGACAAAATCACTCCACAGGATCCTAATTCATGATATTATCAAACTATTCAAAGCCTTCAATAATCTTAAGAACTCAGGAATTCTTCTAAGCAGTTTCTTCCCCATCTATGCCAGCTGAAACCTATGTTCATCTCATTGACATGGTCTACAACGCTTCGTGCAGAAAAAGCCAAATGGGGGAGACTTTCTTTTCCCCCTCCATTTTACAAAGAACACAGGATGCTTCCTGACTGGCAAACAAGAGTACAAAACTAACTGAGCCTTGGTGTAAAATGAGTTTGACAACATCAGCTCTGTCTCTAGGGTAAAACAGTCTTTGCTATAATGACATTACTTGGCATAGGGATGACTCCATTTAGTAATGACTGAGGATAAGCCCTGTCAGGGAAATGAATTATCTTGCTCCCATAAATTGTGTGGATGTTTAAAGATGGATTCACTCACTTGGCAACACAATGTGGCAGAGGTTATAGCACGGATGCTACTGCAGTCAGTTACATTTGATCTGAAACTCCAATATTCCAGCAAGTCCCAGAGAGACAGAAATCCAGGGTGAAATTCAGACCCAAATCAAATCTGTGGCAATATTTCCATTGACTTCTTCAGTGCTGAGATTCTGTTCCACAAGTCAGCATCACCTGGTTGGGCTCTGCTGACATGTAAGGTCTTGTCTCCCTAGAGACCTTCACAGAAGTCTCTCCAATATCCTACAACACATCATTACGACCAGCAGCTTCCTTTGCAGCAAAAATCAGATTACAAGGACTGAGAATGGTCATAAAATGGTAAATGCCTTCTCATTTCTAGAAGATCAGGTCTATAGCCAGTCAACAACACGAGGGAACACTACTTTACCAGTAGCTGTGTTCATGTGTAAATACTTTTTTTTTTTTAAATAAAATAAATTTCTGCAACAGCAGTGAACGATTTTCCCCAAAGTAAATGATAGAATGATAGAAACAGTTCTAAATATGCAGTCATTGCCCTAAATACCAAAAGTAGTTTTGATGGAGCTTAAGAGGAACTTTTTGCACAAAATAATTATTTTGGATCCAAGCAAAGAGTTGTTCAAAAATCAACCCTCAAACTGCTTTTCCCTTAGCCAAGAAAAATTACATTACATTCTGGGAACAGCTTAATCCATGCAGAGTAAGGGTTTGCCAATATATATTTCCAACATAAGGACCAGAAGAAATATAACAGGAAGACCTTGTTTTCTTGCCTTTGGGCTTTGTCACATGCACAGAAGAAGAGAAGCACCACCGGGCCTCGAGTTGCTTACTTCAGTGATATTTGACTGACACTTTCT
>VZSV01000076.1:1832255-1849831 GCA_013398735.1 Nothocercus julius | reverse complement strand
CCCAAAACTGAACCCAGTGTTCGAGGTGCGGCCTCACCAGCACCGGGTAGAGGGGGACGATCACTTCGCTGGTCCTGCTGGCCACGCTGTTCCCGACAGCAGCCAGGAGGCCGTTGCCCTTCTTGGCCCCGGGCACAGAGCTGGCGCGGGTTCAGCCGGCTGTCGACCAGCAGCCCCGGCTCCTGTTCTGCCGCGCAGCTCCAGCCGCCCTGCCCCGGCCTGCGGCGCTGCATGGAGAGGTTGCGCCCCAAGCGCAGGGCCCGGCACTCGGCCTTGTTGGGCCTCCTACGGTTGGTCTCAGCCCATCGATCCAGCCTGTCCAGATCCCTCTGCAGAGAATCTTCCCCTCAAGCAGATCAACTCTTCCTCCCAACTTAGTGGCATCTGCAAATTTGCTGATTGCCCTCAATCCCCTCATCCAGCTCATTGATAATGATATTCAAGAGGACCAGCCCCAACGCTGGCCGCTGGGGAGCACCGCTCGTGACTGGTTGCCAGCTGGATTTAACTCCATTCACCACTACGCTCTGGGCCCAGCCATCCAGCCAGTTTTTCACCCAGTGAGGAGTCCATCAGTCTAGGCCATGAGCTGCCAGCTTCTCCAGGAGAAGGCAGTGGGAGACTGCGTCAAAGGCCTTGCTGAAGTATAAGGAGACGACATCCACAGCCCTTCCCTCACCCACTAGCTGGGTCACCTGGTCACAGAAGCAGATCAGGTTGGTCAGGCAGCCTTTCACGCACCCACGGTGGCTGGGCCTGATCCCCTGGTTGCCACAGACCTTCTGGCATCTGGCTCCTGATCAAGAAGAAAAAGGAACTCAAGCAGTTTTTTAAACTTGGGCAAGATTCCCAACACTTTAAAGAATGACGCCTGAAAACTGTATACTCACATATACAGTTCTTAAATTTCCAGTATTGATATATGAATTTAATATCAAATAATATTAATAATAAAAGGTTTTAAGAGTTGCTTGCCTTTTTAAAAAATAAGCAATGAGTTGATGATGACTTGCCTTCAGAGACCCATTCAGCTCTTCATAACTTAAAAAGAAGTAATCTATTTTTAAGTCTGTATATTTTCTTTAAGGAAATCACTCAAAATTTACACACGCCAAAGACCCAAAAGATGAGCTTTGAGTCTATGTAATCTGTTTTTAATAAGAAATACTGAACATAGAGGACATGCTTGAGCGATTGTAAATGACCAGAAGGCTATGAAAATGCACTGAAAATGGAAATAAGATCGTCAAGGTTCCATGCTAGACTCGTTGCATAGGATTAAGAGATGAATAAAGGCAGAAAGCACATTTGGAGAGGGAAAAAATATGGTGCCATTAGTGACTTGGAGCATAGTATTCTAAATAAAAATGGACATATGCAAATGAACAATTAAAGTCTAGGCAGCAAACACAGAAGCTGAGGAATCCCAATTTGTGCACAGACAATGGGAGCATAAAGGATGGGGATGTCTCAAGTAAACCATGGGAAATAGGAATGGGGAAGATGAAGGGTCTTAGCTAGAGCACCTGTGACGAGATTAACGCATCCTTCAGAATCTGCGGCTCTCCCTCTGGCCCCAGTGGCCCTCGGCTGCCCTGCTGATGCAGAGTGAGAGGAGTCATCCCGCAGCCTGTTTTAAATTGATATTTTGCACAGAAGCAGCTGCCTGCTCCTGGAGATGCCTTGCACTGCATTCCTGAGCAAATGCACAGAACTGTGAGCACTCCCACTGAACAGTACAACAGCGTGTTTTTTTCTCAGTCAAAATAAATACCAGAAATTGTATAGAGAGCTCGAAGTGTAAAGTGGAAAGGAAAAGCTAAGTGCAAATATTCCTTCACAGCTAACAAGGAAGATGCCTGAAGAGTGGTGCTTATTACAGTTATTTCAGTGCAGAAATATCACAGTAACAGATAACTTTAAATGATTTTCCGATCTGTGAGATAACATTATGAAAAGCCCTGGGGCAGGTTCTCTCGGTGTACGTACATCTGGGGCTACACTTTAGTAGTGGACTTCTTTGATTTTAAAATGTTGTCCCTTTCAGGGTGGATATTAGTGTACGTTACACAGCATCACATACCACTTCCTGCTTCCTCCCTGGTTGTCATTTAAAATACCTAAACATTTTCTTTTTCATTTCAAGAATTAGGAGTCCTCCAGCCTCTTCCTTGACAAAATGGTGAATTCCTTGTTTGACAGTCACTAGTTTGAAGGAAAAGTAAAAAAAAAGGACTTGGAAGAAACCAAAAAATTAATTTAAAGCAATTTTGCCTCTTAGACTTGTGAGGTTCTTTTCAAGCACAGATGTACCTTAATATTTCTCTATCAATAGCTCAGATTTGTGTTTAATTAGGCTGCATTGACATTAAGAGCAATGGTGTATTACAACTTCTCTGCCTTCAGCATATTCCTGCAACCCAATCTTACTCAGGTGATGTTGCCATTATTTACATATTTATATATACAATTTTTTTATATAAAAAATTACATATTTATATGTAATAAGCCCTGTAGGTCCAGTGCGAGATCAGTGTTAATGTATGGTGAGTGCAGGTACTTTACATGTACATAAAGTGAAAAAAGGAGTTCCTGACCTCAGAACTCAAACTTTAAGTAGCATGGGTAAAAGGTGGTATTTCTACAAATAATTTCTGCATGCCAGCAGGTCTCCAATAAATCAAACAGCTTCTTGTGAAATCTGTGAAAGAACTACAATTCATTTAAGTCACTGCCTGCTTGAAACAAATAGAAATGCTTTTAGACACACTTCACTAGATTTGGGGGCAGTATGAATGCTATTTTTTAATGTATTTCAAGGCAATATATAAGTTAACTATTGAAAAGCCCAGACAATGAATACATCCGCTTACTCCCATATCACACACTGCTCTTTTTCTGTGTCTCCAGCCTTTCTTACAGCTACCCCACTGAACTCTGCTTTACAGTAAATGACTACTACTGTTATTAAAAAAAAAAATAAAACAAGATAAAAAAAGGAATGAAAATGGGATAAAAATTGTCATGTATCTTATCAGCTCAAAGTACTTTTGTGAAAGAATAGTGAAAGAGCATTAAAGTCACAAGCAATATTATACAATAATATCTACATAAAGCAAGGCTATTATCATGGTAGGCTAAGGAGATTTGCCAGAAGCATGAGACCCCAGACCCATTTAGTTTCCTACTTAAATCTCTGCTATTTTTGTCAGGGATCTCTTCTTGCTTTCAGAATTTGAGCGAAGCTTCTGCATTTTGAGATTCATTTTGTCCCCGTCTAGGATGTTGTCTCCTGAAGCACTCTCTGGGGAGAAGCTCTGTTACTCTAAGCAGCAGCACGTGTCCTGCTCCTAAACACTCCTCCTGCCTTGCTACACCGCTAAGGACACCAAACTCAGCAGCAGCACCAGGGCCCTGCAGTGTTTACTACCATCATACATCTAAAAACAAGCCAGTCTAATCGGGGAAAGTTTTGAGTGGAGACGACTGCTGCCTGAAACCTTAGCTTGAACATGCATAACTCAGGGTCTCTTTTATTGCGTCGCTAACATTATTTCACCATGAAATACCTGCCTTGCACACAAAAGACCAAACCATGTTCTCAACAGCAAACATGCAATGAGACCTGCCCCGGGCACGTGCAAGCCAGAGCCAAGCTGGTGACGCTACAGACCACGCTAGTGCAATTGCTGCTCTCACATCAGACGTTCTGTTCTATAGGAAGAGCGCGCTACATTGCAATCTGATGCAGCAATTTACCATGAAGATAAGAATCTATTTATAACCTGTTTTCCTGAATCCTGAAATTCTTTTAAACTATGCAGACTTCTTTGACAGCATATATACATATCTTTGCTAATACAAGCGCACACAGCGCCTCCCTGACGTTGGCAACAGTCCTCTAGAGACCAAAGTAAGACAAATAAGCTCATTTTGTCTGTGACAGCAATGCCAGACTTATAAGCAAACACTCCACTGAGGCAAAGTCAGCATATGTTAATCACATACAACAACTCCTTTCCCTTTTCTTCTAAAATCAATTAATGAGGTCCTAGTGTTCCACTCTATACAAAGAGAGCAAAAAGTAATTTTTATTTTAACGATGGATTCTTTTTTTTCCCTACTTAAGTAAGCCCTGTCCTTAAGGTCACCAATCTGGCCCCGTCCTGTAATGTGTTTCTGAGCAAAAAAATTGATTGCCACTCCTGGTTTATTCATATATCCTCATGGCATGACATCATAAATAGGATTTGTCACTCCTGAGCTTGCTTCTCCCAGTACTTGCCTTTAATGTCATTTGCTCAAGTGGCTCAAGGTCTTCATGAATAATGAATGCTCAGAAACCCACTGAAGAGCTGCAAGATAACCACTTTTCGGCCTTTGATTGCAAATAAGTCTTGACACTTTTGTTAAATGAAGAAACTACATGCAACTTTATGCCCCTAAAATCGTACAAGCATCTCCAGTATGGATATAGCACAGGAGAGACTTAAGATCACACAGAAGCACCAGGTCTACCTGAACAACTTCTTAGCTTGTCCTGGGTAAAAATGAAGGAAGCAAAAGGCATTGTGTTTTCTAAGCTCAGCCTGACAAAATAAAATTTATCTAATTCAACAGAAAGTTACAGAAGTATGACATGCTGCCCTGTAAAAGATGTTAGACAATTACAAAATATTAATATTTACTTGAAAAGAGCTGCATATTTATTTAGGTCACAGCGGGATCCATTTGAGCGAAGCTTAAGGCAGACGCATTAGAATACGTTCTGCTCCCAAGGTATTTAGTTGGAGGGATCTGCTCTTGGAATATACTGCAAGCCTCCCAGGCTGCTGATACCGTTAGTTATCATCTGCACTACGTGGAGCTCAGAATCGCCAGTGAAGGATCCCCATCGTGCTAGGTAATTACTGAAACCCTGACATGGCCCGATAAAATCCTGCAGAGCGGTAATTAGAAAAGAAACAGCTCAAAAAGAAATGTGAGCAGAACAGGAGATGTACGATTAGGAAACAACAGAGATTTCAGACAAAAATCACTTTTCAAATTTGAGTCTGGGACCTCACAAGTTTCAAAACACAACCTCTTTGTAGATTGGCATCAGCCATCCAGAGCGGAGCAGCGCAGGCCCTAGCGCTGCATGGAGTGGGTCTCGCTGCTACCCTTGAGGGAAACATACAGTAAGAATGAATTAACTAAACCTAAGCAAAACAAAAAAAAAGTTGCAACAGGAAAAAAGTATTTCAGTTCTCCTGATGTGCAAAGCTCCAAAGAGTACATTTAATTATTCACGAAGGCTGGCAGGTCTGTGATCTTACATATTGATCTAACGTGGTGTTCAAAACAGACCTGTTTTGAATCCCGGATCACGGGAAAGTGGCCCAGCGTGGCATGGGAGCGGAGAGCACCCTTGCTGCACTAACTCGGCAACGTGTGTTCGGGGCTCTTCATTTTAGATGTGCTTCTAAAGTATGTCTCTTTCTAATAAATTAACAAATGATTTTGAATACATGCGTACTTATTGCCCTCACGGGGAAGGTGCCTTTCCATGCTCCATATGCCAAGCTGATCAAAATTTCTTCTTTAAAAATTACTCTCTCAATTTGGCTCTTCAAGAGGTGCTGGTATACTTATTTAAAAAAAAAAGTAAAATAATAATAAATAATAATTTGCAGGCCTATAATATTAATCTCCTGTCCAAGATGGTGGTCTTGGGTCAAATCCACTGCCTCAGCAACACAAACCAAAGGCAACTTACATCAAGTGAAACTCTGACCTTATTGATAAGTCTACAGACACATCGCAGGCCACGCAGAGAGTACCTTGAAGACTCAAATCATATACAGTACATAGTAGTATATAGCAATCTGTCTGACAGTAAGTATTCTTAGGCTGAGCTTGGAGCTAATGTTTTGCTTGTACATACCCCCAAAAAATAAAGCTAATACAAAAACAACAACAACCCCACAGCATATTCAATTATTGTTGTACAGAGTCATAAAATCTGACCTGGACATGAGTCTTGACACTTTTGTTCAGTGAAGAAAGTACAAGCAAATTTACACCCTTAAAACTGTACAAGAACCTCCAGCATGGATATAGCACAGACCTTAAGATCTCAGGTAGAGACAATTTCCTTGCAAGTACAGACAATTTCCTTAGGAACTGTCTGCTATTTTCTTCTCCCTAGTACATGCAAATACTTGAGAACTGTCAGAACTGTGATATGAAATACTGCTTAAAGTGATAATATTTGTTCCAAAATTTGACGGATTATGAGGAACATTCTTAATTTGTAATATTATAGAAATTTTTCATGATGGAGTCAGTGTTTTTATACCTCATTACACACTGTACAATAAATCAGAGTGAAACGACCAGCTAAAAAGAACCCAAAAGCTTAAGGAGGTAAGTAAAAGTGCGTAAGTGTTTTCTCTCAATTTGTTTTTGTTCAGCCATTTTACTCAAGGTTAAAAAGCTCCCTTTGGTTCAGCTCGGATCGTGGCCCAGATTTTAAGCTTCATAAAGCCATGAATTTAAGCTGTAGGTCCGTAGTCCAGTAAATGCAGTTTTGCCATGGCCACAGTACTGAGTTGAAGTGGCCTCAGGACTGAGGCCTGTCAAACTTGACCTGAAGTTGCCTTGACCTAAGGCACCAGTAACAGCAGTTTTTCTAATGCCAAGGTGGCTAACTGGGTTTACTTCCGTTATAAACGTGATTTTATATAGACAATAAAAAACATTTGATGGCATCTAGTATGAGTGAAATACTTTTCATGAGGACATGAAGAGAAGGAAAAAGATCTGATGAAGATTTGAAGTGTGCATACAGGGTAAGAAAAAGTGGAGATCGAGACTGCCTGGATAAAAAGGTCACAGAGCTAAAATAATTAGTCCAGCAGGGAGACTGGTACTGACAGAAAGTTTAAGCAGAGAACTAAAAACCCAACAAAACTGTTGATGAATGTAAACTAAATTTGAGGGCAACAGTGGGTAGAAATGAACCGGTTAGGAAAGAAATCAAGGGACAAATCAGAGGAGTTAATGGGGAAATGTCACAAAGGTCAAGGAAAAAGGGAGAGGGCATAGAAACTGAAAACAAACCCCCAAAAGAATGAAACTTGAGGAATAAATAAAGTTAGAGCGGAAAACATGAGGAGTTGAAACTAGCTGTGTGAGAATAAACACCCTGGTACTTGGGAATCAGTGTGGGACGCAGCTTTCGCTGAGCGGGTCAGCCAGTGCTCTGCTCTTCCCTCATTCATCCCTCCTCCCCTGTCCACCAACACTGAGGTTGCTGCTGCATACATTATGCTATAAAATAATTACCACTTTCTGTAGCTTTGGTACTCATATCACAAGGTTATCTTTCTTGATGTCTCATTTTCCAACTCTGGGATTAAGACGATTTCCATTAAACCCGTTTCCTACAAAAGCATGAGATATATATATATATCAAATGGGCCATCTTTATGACATGCGAGAATTTTAAGGTTATTTCTAAAATCAAACCTTTTTGGGAGGGAGAGGTTGCACAAAGCCATCACTCAAAAAAGTGAACAAATCCAACAAATACTAGCATATCTTAAACACAGTGTTATTATCACAGAATGGCTGAGGTTGGAAGGGACCTCTAGAGATCATCTAGTCCAACCCCCCTGCTAAGAAGAGATTATGGAATAACTTGTGATCTTTCTAACTCAACTACTGACATTAAAAGTGGCAAAAATATATATTTTTTTAATTATCGTTTGTCCCTACATTTACCAAGTGAAGTCTGCCTTCACTGGCATAGATTTTATATTTCTCTCCAGAAGCCATTAAAAGAATAGCCAAAGAAGAGGGGAAAATTGTTTCAAACATATAAAATTTCATGAAAAGCAATCTATTATCTAACAAAAAGCAATCAAAAACATAACACAAAAGTCAGCAGGTTGAAAATTCATCTCAAAGATATCAGTAACAGAAGAAAAACTTGCCAAGGCATTTCTTGGCAACTCGCAAAAGAAAAGGAGAATAAAGGGAAAAAAGTAGAATAGTATTTTCCTACATTTAATCTCCTTTTAGGAACATGCTGCACACAGTTTCTTCCATTTCCTATAGCTAATGCTTGCACAGTAGTCGTGTGCCAACACAGAGTACTCAGCATAAGGCAATCAATACCATATAGGGAGCTGTGTTGGTCCCTATATGCACAAGACGGTCACGGCTGTGGGTGTGCCATACTGCCAGAGAATGATATTCAAAGATATCAGGAGTTCTGGGACTTTTTAAGTATAACTACATTAAAGAAAAATCAGATATTACACACCAGGTATTTTTCTTCTTTGCTGTTTGATATATCATAATTAGTACTGCACCTTCCAAGTCCATGCAATGCTATGGCAGCACCGGAATGTTTAAGAGTTTCCAGTTCTTCTCATTTATCTATCTGGTTTCTAACTTCTGAATTGTAAGGGAATAAAATATTCTTGATGCCTTTTGCCTAGAAGCAAAATTAACCAGCTTGGAGAGCAAGAAACCCTTGTCATAATAGCCTACACACCATAAAGACTTGAAACATGGCTAAAAATGTCGCTGTCCTTTCTCTTATAACTCCTAAACGTTGTCAGAGGGGTGAGATGATGGTGGGTTTTTTTTTTTTTTTTTCCCCTTACTAATCCTAAATGTTGATGGGTCAGTTTCTGATGTATTTTGAGCACTGAAATTCTGACTTTTCTAAAAGCACCTCCCAAAAGACCATACACAAGGCAAAGAGCTCCTCCGGACATTTCTCTACCTTGCCTTAACAGAGCCAGTGGTACAACTTGGAAATCAGTGTACAACAGAGACAGCACAGGGCTGTATTTATCATCTCCTGCTGTTTAGAAGGGCCTGTTTGTATCTGCAAAGAGTGTCAACATTGCTCAGCTTTGAATGATTTGAAGCTGCCCTAACCCGAATAGCTGCAATATTTCCTTAAATAGCCTGCAGGAACAGAAACTCCAACTCTAGCTTGCAACTACCTCGTTTAAAACTGCCATGCTTATTCCAGTGGCAAAATAGAGGAAACTTAAGGATTCTGATTCTCCGAATGCAGACTTTCTTATTATGGAATAGGATAAACAGACTCAGGGCCTTCATTGCTAGGTCTGTTTTGACAGAGTATTTCCAAAGAAGTTGCAAACACAGATAGAGGTAGATGCCTCAAATGGCAGAGGCTGACATATCACAAGTGCTCTATCCAAGCTACCAGCGTTCTTACCCTCTCCCTTTGTGTCAGTTCTGCGAACCAAATTACGCATTGGGTGCCTTTCTTTGAAAACACAAAACAAAGGAAAACATCTATCTCAGACTTACTTTTGGAAGAGGGGTAAACTCCCAAATGAATGTGTGCATCTATGTTGCATACTAATAGAAAAGACAATGCTAATGACTCTTAAAATATAAATATGTTAACTTGTTGATGCATATTTATCAACTGAATGAAGAGGTATGCTACTTCCATTTTACTTAGACTTTCAGGGTTCAAGAGTGCTGTAGTGAAGATGTTCAAAGTTCTGCCGAAGAGAACAATGACATGTTAACTTCTCTAAGAGATGAGGATGAGTAACATTTACTAGAAGGAGAAAAGTTCTCAACCACGCCCAGTAATAATTAGGAAAGAGAGGGTAATCATGCCAAAAATGTGCAAAATGTTCAAAAGGGGATTCTTTTTTATCTCCTATTTTTTTAAAACAAAACTAATACCTAACATCTATATTTTGTAGCCAACCTCTTTCCCATCTTCTTTCACTTAGTCACATGGAGGAGTTTCCACATAAAGGCTCTTAAAAGATGAAGGATAAGCTCTCTGAGGACAGGAACAATAGGTATTGCACACCCCTATGCCACACTCACTGCTGTGCGTGTAACCAGGGGTTAACAGCAACACCAATTGCATTTCAAGTAGAAGATGGCCACCATGCTTAGTCCTTCAGAAAGGAGCTAATTTGCTGATAAATTGCTCCTGTCACATTCTTTAGAGAGGTTGGTAGTCTGAAATAATAGAATGATCTTATTATTCTGCTAGTGATTTTACATTTAGGGACCAAAGGGCAACACATCTTAGATATATAAAAGAAATACTAAGGTAAATGTCCAAGTAACTCAGCCTAGCAGCTACCAAAAGGTTTTATGATTTTTTGAAAATACTGAAGTATAAATGGGATGCCTTAAGATATTTTAAAAGCTTACAAGAGATACTTTTAATGAGTTAGAAGAGTTTGATTTAACCTGATAAATATAAATTGTGCTAAAATATATTCAAAATTTCCAAATGGTTTTGAAAATATTTGCCAGTTAAGTTGCATTCAACTTCCTCCTGTGTCTTTCTAGCCTCTCATTTTGGAAAGGACACAGCTTTCTTAGTGCCTGGATAATCTTGCCTTGCCACAGTGCAGTCTTCCACTAGTTTCTAACATTAGTGTGATCCTCCACTAGTCTTGGAGCAGAAATGGCAGGTACCAGCAAAAATGGCACTGTTGATCCTTGCAGACAGGAGGAATTCCACAGAGCCCTGGCTTCCTTCTTCATGAAGATTCAAGACAAAAGGCTATAACTTCACAATTCTAAAGTCACGTTGCTTCTAAGTGGCCTATTATACAGATGGTCTACAGGAAGCGATAATTTCTGTTTGAACTACTAAATCTAAGATAGCCATGGGGATTTGCTAAATAAGGTTGCTTTTACACTCAACAGAAGAGTGAAAACTGGGTTTGAAATACACAGGAAAAAATTGTACAGAATCCTCCTTTTCCTCTCTTCTTGTGCAATTGGCAGCAAGAGCATGTGTGCTCTCAGCTGGTGCTTGCTGTGAACTTTTGGACAGGAGATGACTGAAAATGAATTTATCATTTGTAACCACCAACAATCTGACTTGCAGTTCAACCTTTATACAGAACACTAAATTGAAGATAATTAATGTTTAATTCTCTCAATTCATGGGTTAAAAAATACAGGTCAAACTGTGTGCAAAGGCAGCTCCCAAATGCTATTTTCTTTCATAAAGAGAAATACGTAACGTGCCAAGTGAGACATATCATCATTACCCTGATACACGAGTGAGAAACACTGCAGCCTTGAAAGGGGAGCTTCTCATTCGAGGGAGTTAAAGCAACGCAGTAAGTGCCACATGTTTTCAAAATCTGTCCGCATAGTTTGGATGGAAATAAACTAACCTGTTGATGAAAAGACAGAAGGAGAATTTGCCCAGCTGCTAACTGCCTTACAGAATGGGACTACCCACAGCCAAAGGTAAAGTTCACCCTTCTCCCACACACACAGTGCTTTGGTCCTAGTAACTTCATAACCACTTAAGCTTTCTGCTTCCTCACTACACCCTATTCAAGTGTTACTTGGCCAAAAGAGATGTGAAAACTATTCAAAATGGTAAAACTTGGAATAAAGACCACCACACCTTAGATGTTTCCAGGAACCAAAGAGGCACCAGGATTGTTGGCAGACCCTCACTCTTCCCCTCCCCTTTCCATGGTCACGTAACTGCTGGCCATGGGAGGCGGCTGAACATCACATTTCATTTTGCTGGTACTTTTTTTTTTTTTTTTTTTCCAACTTGCTATCCTCCGTGTCAGGCTAGCTATCCTTCTAGCATGGTTGGTTAGTGGTGAACTTAGCCCCTGGAATTCAGAAATCTGAAAATGCAATATTATAAGAGTTTTAGGAGATGTCTATTGTCTTACAGTATTATTTCATGAGAATATGTTGGAATTTCTACATTATTCTCAAATTACTGCTACCCCAAACCCAAAACAGTTTTCTTAAGATTGGCTTCAGTTTTCTTTCATCTTACTAAAGCAAATACACAGTATAATTAGTTTCCTCTTACTTGCATATTAGGTTCATAATGCTATATTACAAAATTCCGTACACACGTAAATTAGAGCTAATTGGACTGGCTCATCAATCTGTTCGCCAATTACATAACAAAAATACATTAACTGAATGTGATTTATGGATAAGGTACTCAGGAATGTTTGTGATGGAATTCATAAAGTCCTCATTTGCATATCCTAATTAGCAGTTTATTAATCTTAAATGCATACAGAAATTAACAGCATTTTAATCTCCTAAAATGCAGCTCTTTTTATCCTTTCATTAACAACCTTCGGTGTTAGTACGAGACAATTTTTAATAGCTTATAGATTGTGTGTGCATCTATAAAAATGAATATGCATAAATGTGAGCATTTTTGTCTTCTCTTTACTCTGGAGAATTGTCACGGAGGACAGCATGGCTTTGTGGAGTACTAAATTCTAGGAAAAGAAGTGATAGAGCCTTTCCAAATACACATCTATAGTGCCTTTCCAAAATGGCATCCTGTTTTACAGCATCACAGGTTAATTCTTCTTTCAGAACTTGATTATAAAACTTTTTTTTTTTAATTTGCATCTTTTATTTATATTGTGAATGCTTTACAAACATCAAATATTTAACTTACCAGAGATGGTCAGTTAATTAACATTCCTAAAAATGAAATTTCAAATACAATATATATTTCACAACAGTGAAATTTTAAGTAACACTGAGAAAGAATTTTATCCCCTCTACCCTGAATTCCAGGTGAACCGAGACTGATAAGAGCTCTGCGCAGCAAAAATTGGGCAGGTGTGCTTTCTAACTTTACCTTTAGCAAGAGGTCACTGCTGCTGATTAGGCAATCACAATTCACAACTTGACAAAGGTGCAAAAGTTGCAATTTGTTTCTGTAAACACGCTATTTGGAACTCTGTATTTTATATCAAGAGGATTTAATGCTTGCATTCCTATTTCTTCTTTCCTCTTCTTTAAACTCAAGTGCAGACCAATAAACTATTTAATTTACTTCCACACTGAGTAGTACCCACTTGCAAATCACCAACATATAGCGAGAAAGATACATATGTCTGTATATACATGAACACACACACACACACACATATATATACATATTTCGGTTTTGACAAGAGGCTATGTAATGGGCATTCATTGATTGATGGATAAGAAAACAGTAACAAGATTTTCAAACCTGAGGTAGGATTTTGGACATCTGCTGTTCTGGGTAATGCACGTGCATGGTCATAGGGCAGTGGGAAGGAAACACTGTGTTCAAAAACTGCTCACCTTTTACTCTCCAAATCATTTTCTTTTAAAGGAATCTCGAAACTGGAGGTACTTAAAAATAATCATGAGACATTTTACATATTTATCATGGAACAATAAGTGACCTGAAGTTGAGAACCTTGGACTTGCGACTCCCAGGCCAGCAGAGCTAAGCTGAGAGAATATAATGCAGTAGAACAGCAGACAAAACAGGAAACAACAGAGAAGGGTGTACTGTCCTTGAAGCAGGAATACCTCTTTTTTGCCAGTGTTTCAGAAAGGGATACTCCATAAAGTATATTTAAATGCAGTTATTAAGATATTCTGCATAGTGTTATTCTTTCTCCTTTAAAATGCTCTGCTATCATAAGGCATATTCATTTGCATGTATATGCATATGTTTAGTATTTACATTGGAAATGCCTCAAAACAAAGAAATCTTAGTTAAAGTACACATTAATTCAACATCTACAGTTGAATTCAACAGCTGAAAATGGTGGTTCCGTTATTCAAAGATAAATAAATACTGGTTAGGAGAGATATAAATGGGGAAAACTACTGAATTTCAGTCTGAAGAATATTTCAAAAAGGAAAAAAGGGAAGAAAACAAGAAAATCGAGCTAAGCTTGTGAATTAATTCCCATTTACCAAGTATGGCTGTCCTGACAAAGTAAAAATGTTAATCCCTGCATAATATATCACACTGCCCACAACTCCCTACATTTCATGCAGATATGATTAACTGTATTTGCCCAGTGTATCTGCAGACTAACTTCCAGTCCATTTTATTACTTTTCCTGCATTTGTCTTCTACTGTCTGGACAGCAGAGAATTAAATCAAAAGATCATTTTCTAATGCAATTTTAGTTTGACTAAGTGCTTTCTTTGTCTAATGCTTGGTACTGTAACATATAATAGACCAAATGAATGTAATCCAGTAAATTGAGAAGTTGCTAGACTATACATGAAGCACACCATCATCTATCAGATTGAAATTCATAATTTCCAGTACATATTGACTTGGTGGTAGCAACCCATAACTAAATCATTTGACAGGTATCAATCAGTGAAAAATTGGCAATGTAACATTGTTACAGTGCAACCATATCTAATTTTTGATGTATTTTAGCAACCATACAAGGACACAGTGCTCATTAAATGGAATATAAGACAGACAAGTGAAAAGAAGTCAGAGCCAGCCTGTGTCATTCAGCTTCCTCAGATAATTTGTTAGCAATGTCATGAAAAGTGCCTTGCCTGATCTGTAAAGATCTATGCTAACCTTCTGTTAAACAGTTCCACATGAAGTATGCCTAGCTCGGCTTCAAAAGATGCACATTATCTTTCTCTTAATTTTTGATCTGCATAGCTTTGCAATCAAGTGACTTTTCCTTGAGACAACTTGGGCTGAATGTATCCTCAAAAATGTTACCCAATTTTGTTTTCATTGTTTTTCATTTCATGAACCTGAATCCATGAAAGGACAACACACATACAAACATCAAACATACAAAAACAAACATACAAACAAATCATCTCTGTTAATAATCAGACACAACTGAATTTTAGCTTTTGACTGGATCCGAACAGTTATTTAAAAAAATAATTAAAAAAAAAAAAAAAGCCCAATCCAAATTAAGATTTGTCTAAATTTCTCTAAAACTGAAGGAGAGAAAAAGGAAACAATAGACCTTAGATCCCCAAAGTAACAGTTTTCATATGAAACCACCTGTTTTGCTGAAGTATTTCTCCTTCCAATGAAAGGGCAGCACTGCCTTGTGGAAGGTGAGCAGAAATGATGATGATGATGATGATTTGGGGTTTCTCTGGTCATCATTTGGGTATCGCCAGGCTTTGCAAGACTTCTTGGTAATGTCTGAGTTAAACATTACTGCAGCTATCTTTGCAGGCTAGCACAAAGCAGAGAGCTGGGTACAGATGGGATTCTTTTGGCCCGAGTGCATTTGCTATGTGAATAGGATAGAGATTTTTCATCTCCCACATCATTCACCATCAGCCAAAGTGATTCCCGAAAGCTCATTCATTCATTACCCTTGAAAACACAACAAAACAAATAGAAGATGGAAAAAAACTCCTATTTTGTTGATTTTTAATGCCTATAAAAAAGACGAAGATTTTCACTTAACATTTTCAGACGTGTTGACAGACATGTTCACCTCCTTCTCATCAATCAAGCATAGGAAAACACTTAATTTCTGTTTCTTTGGAAACAGCAGCACCGCATTAAAAGGCCACCAGTTCCTGAGTTTCTTCCATGTCTCTTAGGGTATTTCGAGCTGCATAAAAGACAAAGCATTTACTGAAGATTTAACCTCAAAGCCTCCTCCACCTCTTCCCCTCGACTCCCTGTTTGCAAAGCGCCGAGCGCTTGTACCCAAGACAGAGTAAGTGAAAAAGGAGCATCTTTAAAATCTCCTCACATGTGTGGCCTGCTGCCTTTGGGCTCCAAAAGCACCAGAAGAGCATTTTAGCAGCAGCAAACATGCAGCTGCTCTTACCCCACTGTCCACCACAGCCCAGCAGAGCGAGCCAGCTACAAGATTGGACATCAGCTAGAGTGTCTTCTTCAGCACTGAAGACCAGTGGCTGCAGGCTGGACCAGATGGCCTCCAAAGGTCCCTTCCTAACAGAAGGACTGTCTGATTCTAACTACAACTATTAGCAGAGAAAGTGTTGGTATTAATTAGATACTGGAAGAAAAAATGAAGCTGTTTCATGATTTAAGTTTTCCTTGGAAACAAACACTAATAAGTCAAGAATCTTTCAGAACCTTCATTTCAATGTGAACTACATTGGACCTGTCATATTGGATTAGAAAAATCCAAACCGTTAGAGGTTCAGGAAGAAAAAAAAACTTGACATGAACATCCCTGAATTTTATCTTTCTGCATCTAATCCAGAAATAGATATAAATATATATTTTCACAGAATGGTTGAGGTTGGAAGGAAACACTGGAGATCACCCAGTCCAGTTTTGGTAGAGCGATGAAAATGTTAAGGTCATTACATGACAACTTGGGTTGCCTTTTAACCTCAGTGAATCCCAGTTTCCCTTCTGAAGGAACTGCTATATGCCAAAACTCAGATCACTCCAACATATAGGCTGTAGGGACACAGGTTCAGATGGGAATCCAAGAGGAATCTGGTATGTTTGCTCCCCCGAGGGATTGCTCACGGAACACTAGGCTCGACTGCTCACAGTGGCGAAAAGCTTTGCAGCAGTCCTTGGGTACTGCTATACAGAAATAGGAGTGGAAAATGATTTCCCCTTTCTGTTGTAAGCAAGAACAAAATCTGGCATGGGGTAGGCATTTATGTGGTTCTCAGCATCGCAGCACTCATAAAAGGAAATATCAGATTACCTTGCGGGCAATTTCTCATTTCCTCTCTATTTTCCAAAACTAACTTAGGAGCGGCCATAGCTGAAGATATTTTAAAAGAATAAAAATGCACATATATTACAGATGGGTGTTTATTCCTTTTTCCTGCAAGTAATAAAATCTTTGTCATTCTAATCACCCTTTAAATTTAATAAAAATGGCAACATACGGCTGTTTACAAAGATCTAATTAGCACATTTCCCTAAATATGCATTCACACTTCAAAATATTAAAATTAGCATGCAAATTGTAACACACATATGAGAATTACGGAGAAATTATTTTTTACCTAACTGCCTAAAGACAGCTGAATCCTCCTCCTGACTATCTTTCACCCTTCCCTTTGGCTTAACTGAAAGGTGTATTGACTAAAGATGACAGGACTGTCAAACACCCTCTTTGTTTGCCTCTGAAATCTTCTTTGCGTACACACTCCATCATCAAAACACCAGCTACCTAGGACATTCCTAACAATGGAAGCGGGCGAAAATGAATTGCCGTCTTCATAACCCAGCAGTTCACCTGCCTGGGCTCTGGAAGGAATCCAGTCCCACACATAAAACATTTTTCCTGCACTTTTGCAACCATAAGGTTGCCAGTGTCTAAATCCCTTACATGTGGCTCAATGCGCCCCGTAGCATATTATTTTCTATAGTATGAAAGCTGCTACGTCAGACTGCACAACGGTCTCCTGTGGTCTTGTAACAGTTTCATAAGCGTCAGACGTTTCACAAGAAATGGTGGAAAGCGATAAAAACGACCATGTAATTCTGTACCACAGTGGGACATTTAGGCATAACAGCAGATGATGCTTCCACTATGTTAAAAGATATATATTACCCTGTCTTTTCTACTCCAGCTAGTAAAAATATTGATGCAGTTTTTATTCACGCTATTTAAATGACTGAATTACTGTGGAAGTGGGCTTCTCCTGCATGAACTCCATGACTATATCCCCACAGGGCTGTAACATATTTTCTGGGAAATAACATAGTTGAAACTATTACGATACATACATTCACAGAATCACAGAATGGCTGAGGTTGGAAGGGACCT
>VZSV01000076.1:1797765-1831760 GCA_013398735.1 Nothocercus julius | reverse complement strand
GATCCCTCCCTCGCCCTGCTGGCAACGCTCCTCCTCATGCAGCCAGGAGCCCGTTGGCCTTCTTGGCCACGAGGGCACAGTGCTGACCCATGGTCAACTTGTTGTCAACCAGGACTCCCAAATCCCTCTCCGCGGGGCTGCTTTCCAGCAGGTCAACCCCTAATCTGTCCTGGTGCCTGGGGTTATTCCTCCCCAGGTGCAGGACCCTGCTGCACTTGTCCTTGTTGAACCTCATGAGGTTCCTCGCTGCCCAACTCTCCAACCTGTCCAGGTCTCCTGAATGGCAACTCCACCCAGTTTGGTATCGTCCACAAAATTGCTCAAACTTGCCACGAAAGTGCTCAGAGTGCACTCTGTCCCCTCGTCTCATTCTTTAGAGTGTATATATACACACACACACTATATAAATAAAAAACTCTTATGAAGCAATTAAAAATTAACTGAGATGTCCACAGTGGTCAACTCACTCGACCTTTAGCCTATCAAAGCAAGTAGTCATATTTAGGACAACGAAAGCCTGGCAAGGCTGAGGAAGACAATATCCAAGCTGAATACACTGCACTTTAAACAAATATGTAAAGAAATAATTGAATGCATCAATTCACTCATATAGGAGAAGAAAGAATGCACTATGAAATTGCACACAGTCCCCCACAAAAACCACTGCAATGTTAGCGGCTTCTCTCCTGCCTGAAGAGAAATAGCTGCTGTCACAGGGTGGTAATGAAGTCCCCAAGATTCATTGGTCTGGGAGATGTCAATACAGATATGGACAGTACCTCTAATATGTTCATTTAGCTCACGTCCATCAGGAGACTCACAGGGCTGTTCAAGGTCTGACTTGTGCTGTTAATCTGGTTTATATGCAGATATCATGGATTTAATAATTAGATTCTTACTACACTCTCCAAAGGAGGTTAGGGATCTCTCACATTTTCATCTACAAGGTGAAGTCTCAGGACCTGTAATAAAGACCCGGTGAGTTGCCAAAATGCTTTGCCTGAAAATTCCATTGCTAGTTGACAGATTGGTGGAAAGACAAACGACTTTCTTCCAAAGCTGTTTCTGCACATCCTCGAACACCTAGATCTTCATCACCACTCTACCATGGATGCCACTTTTTGGGTTTGAGCTGCACATAGCTTCCCACTATACAACCAACTTCTGCACACTTGTGCTAGGTAGATAGGGTACCCAAAAGGCTAGCCCTCTGACTTCCGGGTACACCCAAAATCTCAAGTGCAGAGGCATTACAAACTGTCCCAGTTTTTATCCCACTTCTTCCCTGTTCAGAAACCAAGATCTTAGAGAACACACACATTAAATCCCTTTTAACGGCAAAGAAAGAATAAAGAACTCTGCAAGAAAGGACTGTCCCGTACCATGAGGGAATATTTTTGCCTCGTGATAAGACAAGGGATATGAGGTAGGATGTCCCTTGGTGCTGTATGGCACTTTCTGAGACACTGGCTTTGGGCCACCAAGGCACAACCATCTACTAAAATACAAGCAAAGAAAGATTCCCTTTAAAGGGAATGATAGGGAATCCAGCCTTAGTGCACTGGAAATTTCTTGCTTGATAAACAAATACAGTAGCAGAAAGCAGAGTGGGATCATGTTGGAGAAACTAAATCTAATACTTAGCACTTGCATGGTCTTGTTCAGATACCCAAATGCCTTTCTAAGGGGTGCCATTCCCAACTTTGTAGCTGAGAACTAGCAGTACAGAAACATGATGGGTACCCAGTATCATACAGTGAATCAGAGGCAGGGTTGAGAGCATAAGCCCCAGTTGTTTAATTCCTGTTTTTGTTCTATAATCACTATATGCATCAAATTCCCTAGACAGGATGTGAAGCATCCTTTAAGTGACAGAAAAAAAGGAAGATACATTTACAACAGAAACTTGAATACCGTATCTTTTCTTTGATGAAAGACTTACATACTTTCACAGACAAATTATGACAGCAGCTTGCAAATAAAACTGTGGTCTTTATCTAAACTGCAATTTCCTTTAAACAACCAAACACCCTCTCAAAGGAGAAACTAAACAGCATAAAGATTCCTGATTAATATGCAGATACTGTTGGCTTCAGCTACTAATAGATCCTTTAAGGAAGAGCTTCCACTTGAACACCAAGCATGTCTAATTTTAGTACTTGATTTATTTAGGATTAAGTTATGAAGGGGTTATTTTTTTCTTGGCCATGTAAAGCAAAAAAACTTGCATCCATACTTACCAGTAATGTTTTATTTATTATTAGCAGAAGCTTCATCAAACTAGGTATGGTGATGTTAGCAATACCGTCAGATACTCTACTAAACTCTATTCTATGGACTTATACCTGCAACATCTTACATCTTACTGCTTACCTCTTACATCTGCTTACATGTTACATCTTACCTCCTATAGAAGTTCTGTCCTCCATAGATGGACTATCTAGTCTAACAGAAGTTATGTGCCTAGCAATAATAATATATAGCCTAAACACATTAAAGCAATCTGTATTATACCATACAGGTGCAGTATATTTTTAATCCTGTTTGGCTACATACTTGGCTATATACACATACTTGGGCGTGTAAAAACCTAAAGAGTAACCAATATGCAGCATTAAAAGTTTTTTAAAATGCATAAAGCAAAGTGAGAATTCATTTATCAAAGGAATTTAGACCACAAGCAGCTTCCAAACAGATTTCTAAATTCATAAAAGAATACAGGAATTAAAAAGCAATCTATGCTATTGATGTCTCTGAACGATTCAGCTGTACCACTCCTATATTGTTATCTATCATTATTATAGGCTTTCATACTAAATGTCGAAGTTCCATAAACTTTTTATAAATCACAACTCCGTAATTATGCATGCTATATTCCTAACAATTTGCTTGTGTTTTGACATGAAAACTATCAAATAACCTCCACTGTATCCCCTTTTCAGTTCACAGAATGATAGGTATTTTGTTTAAAAAAAAAAATTAGCCATCTGGAAGGTAAAGTGATGGGGATTGAACTACATGTGAAATAATTATTGATTTTGAAGCACATTTTTTTTTTTTAATAAAGACTACATCTATTGAATTTGCTTTTCTTCTATTAAAAAAAAAAGAACAGGGAAATAATACCATCATAACCTACTACTTGCACAACAATGGCAAAGTAACACAGGATGCTAGATAAAAGGAATCACCTTTGACATTTTATTGAGAGCTCTAAGACCAGATAAAGTAACCAAGCCATTGTTTTTTCATTTTGCCACAAATATCACTATAAATCCCTAGTCTATTTGCAGATAAGTGCTACTACATTTTGCACTTGTGGAACTGAAGGACTTCAGAGGTTGAGACCAAACCTTTCAGAGCCATCTATAGCTTCAGGGGCCCATCCCTGTGCACTCAAGCTACAGCTGGCAATGAGCTTCTGAAAAGCAAGTCCAAAGCAACGCAGCAGCCCTCTGTATCACTCAATCAAAAGTAGTACTGGACATCCCACTTAGCAAACCTAAAGGGCAACTTATAAGTAGTATTTTAGAAACATTTGTCTGATAAGAAATAGGGAAATAAACTTCTCCCAGTACAGTTGTGTACCAATATACATAAGCATTAACAGAAAGACATCACAGAATCAAAGGATTTGAGAATTCATTAAAAGAACAGAATTTTTCACCACTCCAACAGTTATATTTAGTTGGCATATGCTAACTTAAAGCTAATGAACTTGCAAAATGTACTTTCTCCTCAGCAAGCTAATCCATTGGGTCATTTCTTCTATTGTCTCAAAATCATTTGCTATTAGTCAAGGGTAGAGAAGAGGTAGTGACCTTGATCTGGGTGAACTGTTTTTAAGGAACATATTTCTCACTGAAAAACATAGCACAGTCATCTGAAATGACTCCATGCTCTGACTGAACGATCATGGGCAGTGAGAGCAAAGGCTTCAACAAGTCAATGGAGGCTTTGTGCTTTTAGGCACTTGCCTTGATGCTCTGGTCCCCCCTGCCCATGTTTGCCACCAGCATGGGAAGAGCTCCTGTACCTCAGGAGTTAACGTGCCTGCAAGGAAAGGGCCACACACAGAACAAGTTGCCTGTCTGCCCTGGAAATGCAGCTGTGAGCAGAGATCTGCCACATTTCCTACCAAGGATTCTTGGGCAGGTCCCTCGCTCTCCCTTTCCGATGTTGCTCTTCAGAGCAGGGTCTGGATCCTGCCTGTTTCACCTCCAGATACCTGTACTAACTGCCAGACCACTCATTAAGGCTGTTATCATCTCTGTGACTATTTGACACAAAACGTTATATACCCTGGAGAATCTCTAAGACAAAACTCTGACACAGTCTTAGCTGCCCTTGCCTTGAACTGGGGAATCTTGCTAAATGTGGATTTCTCTTTCCCAAGTCTTCTTAAACTGCCAGGCAGTAGGATATTTAGTGAAAGTTTGTCTTACTTATCTACCTTGATCTATTTTTTCTATTTATCTTTTGGAATTGGCTCTAGGAGCTTAGTGAGGACTTGAGTGGGAGACAAAACCCAGTGGACACTTAAACATTTAACGTTAAATAGAATGTGAAACATTAAGAACATTTCCCTCTACAACATATCTTTCAAGAGCTCCCTCTAGTCTTTAAAACACCTTTCAGCAACGCATAAAACTCAGTTTCCTCAGGCACCTGAAGGACCTTGTGCCTCTGGATGGATGCCTCAATTTCTATGCTATTAAATTAAACAAGGACATTAGATCTCCTGGCTTCTTTTCTCATTCCTTCCATTGCTTTTAGGTTATGGCATTTCTTATTATACTAATCCAAACCCGAAATGTACCATCCCACATTTGAATTTTTTTGCAAGGAAAACTACGAACAAGGAAGCATATCAGGTGAATCTAAATTGCTTTGTTCTTCATACTTAAATTTAGCTGTTAAGCTAAAAACAAATAATTTTTTAAATAAAAATCAATATGGAACTAGTTACCAACCTTCAGACTTGTAAGAAGGAAGGAAGCACTTGGATTATTTATCTGGTGGACATATATACATTTTTTATCTTAACTTGTGTATTTTCTATTAATTTAAACAGTATACATGATTTGTGTTAATATTCCCACTGCCTGACAAAATTGCATAGAAACCCCAGGAAGAGGACAAAGTTCCAATCCTTTCGGAGTAACAAATAACCAACTATTTCTTACAACAGAGAGTATATTTCTGTTTTACCTGCTCTTTGAGTTCTGGCTCAGCCCTTGGTGGGAAATACTGGAATACTTGAAGGATGTAATAATTCTGGTGAAAAATTGCTCTCTCTGTTACGAATCTTTGGCTCTAGGGCCTTCCCATTTTGATTGGAGTTTCTCCCCTTCTCTCTAAACAGAGTTGGTGAAGTATCACCTTAACAGCTACGTTTTTGGAATACGTATCCTTCATGGGTATTACTCAGTAGAGGCAGTCTATGTACAAAAGGAAACATGCAAATCTAAAATACTTTGTTGGGAATAGATCCCCTATACAGGAATTGCATTACTGATCATCAGTAGTCATTTCTAGTTTCCTCATTATCATATTTTAACAGAGATTATCACTTCAATGTCACTACCATGAATGAAATAAACTTGGACTATGAACTAAGGAGACAAAATAATCAAGATGTTTAGAGACAATCAAGATGTTTTATGTATGAATTTCTCAAGCATTCCTTGCACTGAGTTGAAAATGCTACTGAAAAGTTCAAACAATATAACTCAACATAATGAGTTAAAAATGAATCAGTTTTACATTGAAGATGGTATTCTGTATGAGTTCCATGACTTATTAGGTTGATAAATTCACTAGTTTTCTTTTTCCTTCGACTAAATTTCATGTAATTGTTCTGCAGTTGCAATCTGCTGTCCTTTCCTGACCTCTCTGTCCAGAGCTGCACCTTCTACTCTGCGACACTTCCCAGTACTTGGCCTCTCTTTTTTACCTCTTGTCAGGGCAAATAAACAAGGGTATTACATGTATTTAAATCTACATGTATTTAAAGGACTCATATAGTAGAGAGGACAAAAAATAAATGGTGGGATGAAAAAAAGCTAGGCAAAGTAAAAAGCCAATTTAAGTCAACAGAAATTAAGGCAGAATACAACACAGTATTAATTAGAATGGTTTTCCAACAGGAATGAATCATTTAAATATAATGAAAAACTACACAACTGGGGCATCTGTTGGGGTTTATTTGCAGGGCAGTACTCCGAGAATAAAGGTGATAAAAATCACCAGATTCTTTTTTTAATCTGTAATTCCAATTATTTTATTGCATTTTTATGTTTTATTCTGAAGAATGCTCTTCCATGACATTATCAACCTCCTTAAAGCTTAAATTCTAGCATATTGCTTTGCAAATTGCAAATGGTATTAAGTTTTTTTTTTCTTTTAATTTATCCTTGAGAGTGTCCCAAAGCATAAATTACAGCTATGCAAGTTATTGGCTTACACATTAAGGAGTTTCTAAGTCATTCAGTAGGACATTTGTATACCTATTAGTTTTAAAGAGGTAATTCTAGGGTAACAACAACAACAAATGATGTTGTGAGGACATCTGTATTTACTAAGGATTGAGCTGAGGCTACTTTGAATAACTGTGATACCTTATTTTCACCTCCCTCCCCTGTTCTTCCTCTCTGCTCCCCAATAGTATATTGTACTGCTATAACAACTGAACAGACTTTGATGCAAAATATTCAGAGGAAAATCAATTAAAGGTATCATATAAGGACATAATGATACTGTTTTCACAATCAGTATGCCAAGACTTTTAGGATCCTTGAAGAAAGCAAGGAATAAAATAATTAAAAAATGAAAATACATACAACATTCCTATTTTTTTTCTCCCTTGGAATTTCTATCATTACCAATAAAACAGAATAATTAAAACCTTGTTTTCAATATCATATAGTTGGGAAGAAAAGAATATGTAGAACTATTGCATTACCCTAACTAACCTTAATGGAAATAGTCAGGGCCCCACATGCTCACAGCACGCGGCTGACCGCTAGCGCCACCTCCTTATCCGTCACAATACCAGACCTCACGAGCAAATCCAAAAGCACTAAAAGACTGCACAGCTAAAAGGTGTCTACAGCACAACCATCCAATTATATTTTTAGAACTAGAAGGAAATAGAAGCCGCAGACAAGTTATCTTAATCCTTGAGATCAATAAAAATAAACCTTGCCTAAACAAGAAAGCCTTTAGGAATCTCTCCTGTTCTCCCAGCGTGGGTATTTTAAGCCCCTTGAAGAACATGCTTTGTTTGGCATTATTTCATTTACAGTTGTTTCAAGAATAGATTTATTAAACAAACTGTCCATATGGAAATGGTAAGGCAATCTCTAATCATAACCATAGAAACCGAAAAATGTTAGTGCGTGGGCTTAATTAGGGCAGACAGTTTATCAGATTTTTTTTTTTAATGCATTGTCAAGTTATTAAAACAAGGAAACAAATTGAGAACATGATTTTTTGTTTTGTTACGTTACTGGCTTGGCTAACCATTGCTAATAATTTCTTGACTAGTATCCTGCTGCAATAAAGTAACAATGAGGCTGCTGCACTGCTTCCTATTCTGCTTTGTATGTGGTTTGGACCAAAAGCCATCTGCGATTACTCGGTATCTGGCTGAATACCGCGATTGGGCATTTGGCACATCCTTAATAATTACACTCTTGCAGTTCATATTTGTGTGTCCAGGGGAATCTTCTGATTTTTACAACTAGTGTCTTAATTTAGAGCACAAGAACATGCTTAAACTATTTTCTGCGGCAATATTATTTGTCAAATCTTGCTATGCACAAAACGCTGGTGGAAAAGATGCTTAAGAAAAATACATTTAAGATAGGAAAACATTCAGACTTGTCCACATGAAAAACATGCATGGCACCCTAGACTTATAGGAAACATAAATCGCATCTGTCGAACGTGACTACAAAGAGAAGACAACTGATTGAGATCACACATTTATAGACCTGATATAATTGTGAGATTAGCAAAGCCTTCTGCTGGCGGTCACCTTCTTGGCAAGTAAAAGCTATGAATCTCTTCCTCTGTTATTTGCTATTTTAAAAACATCACCATTTTCCTTGTACTGAGATATATGGAGATTTATTCCTTTGGTTTACGCCTCCTAATATTAGTTATGAATTGATTTCAAACTGCCCAGATACAAAGACGAGTCCCTACCCTCTGCTGCACCCCTGTAACTGAATTGATGGCTGCATCCTGCATATACGTTTGAGAGCACAGTCAAGAAGCCAAGGTGGAATTAACAGCACAATTTCATCACAAAAAAACATTCCTCCCTTGGAAAACAAGCAGAGTATTTGTTCAGGTCTGTATATCCTTCCTAACATCAATGACACCTGTTGGGGTTATAACAAGAAACACTTTTTCCATCAAAGAAAATATTTATCCTTCCCCGCTGTGCGTTTTGTAATTGGTTTCCTTCCTTGACTGATTTTATTTTAATGAGTACACCTTAAAGAAGGACCAAAAAATACTGTATTTATGGAAAGGTATTCTATTACATGATTTGATATTGCATCATATTTCTAAGCTTGCTTTTTTTTTTTTCTAATTTTTTTTTTTTTTTTTTTGTGCTTAGCCATGAACACAATTCTGAAAATATGCATTGATCTGAGGCAATGACATTGCCTGCTGATCATTGCCCCATTTAATATTTCCTATCTTGTCATTTCCCTATAAATTACCTGCGGATGCACTCTGGGTTAAAGCACCCTTCAGTAGCAATCAACCATTTGCATGAACCTGTATAAAGAGCATCATTCCAACGCTTTTGGCACGGTCATTAACATAAATTGCAACCTTTCTAATATCAGCTCATATTTACAGCTAACAGGATGGAAGAATTAGCCATGCATAGAGTCATTCCTGATGTAAATCTCCATACTTAATGTTATTTAAAAAACGTTTTCCAGCCAAAGCACGCTGACCCGTGGCTCTGGCCCAACAACAAATCCAAACAGCAAACTAGGACATTGCTATAAAATAAACTGCAAGGAAAGCCTCTATAACACAAATATTGAAATGCCAGAATGCCTCAGCGAATCATCTTGACTACCAAACATTTAATATTTCACTGACCAGATGGAGAAATATTAAATATGTAGACTAGATGATGCTAAAGGCAACTGCTGTTGCAATCCTGTGGTTTCGCAGCTTCTAAAGCAGAGATGAGGGGGCAAAAAATCACATGTGAATTCATAGTCAGACATCTGTTCTTTCACACATGGTGTTACCACTGGGATCTTTCATTACCCAGTACAGCATTCTTTATACATTTTAGCAATTACAGGCCTTCCTAAACTCAATGCAATACCATTTTTTGCTGCGTGAAGGCAGATGATCACAAAGACGATGCAAAGGAAAAACGAGCAAACAAGCTCTGTAGAATTATCTTCCGTGGATGCCTGTGCTCCGACTCGGTACAAGGGGGAACTGAGATTGAACAGTAGGCTGTGTCTAGCAGCAAATAAAGGAAAATCTGTGTGTTGTGCAAACTAAAATATAAATGCTGGCTTCTCAAGCCCAGCAGCCTCATTCTGGGATTTGGTTCATAGTTTTTCCAGACCTAAATTCATTTTCAACTGTGAAAACTCTTCAAGCATCTTATATTCTTATGGGACAGGTCAGAAAAATGTCTTTTTTTCTCCCCTCTTCATAGCAGTGATTTCAAAACCTCTATCGCTCAAGTTTCCTTGCAGTTATTACAAGAAAAAGGAGCTACTTGCCACGGACACCAGGCTAGAATTCCTCAAGATGAGCCTCTGCTCATCGATAACCTTGCTAGTGAACTGACCATGCTAAGAACTCTCCATCTTCAGAAGAGCAGAGCCTGCTGGGGACACCCTTCACTCTACCAGAAACCTTCCGAGGATACAAAAGTTTACTTACAAATGCCTTCTCGTTACCAAATGCAGCAAAGCTTGAATATGAGCAGCCCCAGTGCTTCCTTC
This sequence comes from Nothocercus julius, assembly GCA_013398735.1. NCBI lineage: Eukaryota > Metazoa > Chordata > Aves > Tinamiformes > Tinamidae > Nothocercus > Nothocercus julius. The sequence goes on along the minus strand of VZSV01000076.1, from coordinate 1,821,756 downwards.
ATCCTCTTTTCTGTCTTGCTCTTTAGCACTGTATTTGTCTGTAGTTAGACCACCCACTAGCCTCTCTTCAGAAAGATGGGAAAACAGGAGGATGACACCTATATTGATGTTGGCAGTCCACAGGTGTAGGAGGTTGTTTCACATTCCCACTGACAAGGGGATAAGAGAATTTTCACAATCAAGTGGCTCAGTTTGGTACTGGGAAAACAAGGGTTTGATTTGAAGATGAAAGCAACACCTTTTAAATGGCCACCCTTAATAGTGCGGCTGTCTTAACTCATGGCCCAATATATAGCATTCACCGTGTGCATATATGTATATTTATACTCATATACCTACACATATATGCACATATCTACGCAAGAGGCACGAATACAACACATTCAGTCTTCAAAGTGAGCATAAGGACCTTAAGACTTTTGACCATTCTAGGGAGCAAATTCATTTACCCTTTTCCCGAGGGACCCCCTCACACACCGTGCGCTGTGACCCCGGGAAGCAGCGGAAGCGATCTCAGAGGAATTTTACTTGTGACCTAATAGGCATGAGATAGGGCACGATAGGGCTTTCCAAAACTGCCGAAGAAAACAAATGCTCTGTTAACAGGAAAGGTATTTTTATACAACTGCTAAACCCTATAGTAATTTAAAGAATAGGCTTCTTCTCATCCCTGCTCTTATGTACATTAATATATGAAGACACTTCCTTCCTCAAATTAGAAAAATAAGCCCTGAGCTAAAAGAAAATAATCAATAACCTCATCAGTAAGACTTGTTTTGTCACAGCTCGCCATAGATGACTTCCTACATTAAAAAATATACTATTGCAATTCAATAATGAAAAATAACACTGATAGCACACACTGGAAAACAAATTACCTTACATTTCTCTTTTGAGGTTGGCACTCTAAATAAGGGTATCTTATTTCCAGTGATTTATTTGTAAGTCTAAATGAAGACAGCTCCAAAAAATCTACCTCATCCAACTGTTTCTTGTATCCAAGTTCAATAATGCTCCAGCTAGGAAATATTTTCCTCTTCATTGTTTCTCTCTTTCCCCTACTGCATTATCGCTTGCTAAGTAGAGTCAAACAAATTACTGTCCTTCAGTCTTCAATTCTAGACTTTAATGCAACTTACTTCACCCTTGGGGAATTTAAAAGACAATTCAAAGTTTTGGTCAGATTCCGCTCCTTTATGCATGCACATGATAATCGCTGCAGTAAATGTGGGGCATACAAAATGTTAGTGGATTTATGATGTTTATAGTGATATCAGAGCAGCTGCAAATCTGGCAGGAATTGCTGCAAAGATGCTTCGTTCTCTCTGAGAGGTAGAGTCTGTTCATGGTGTTTTTTTCCCTCCTGCATGACTGCACTAAATTCATCTCCCAGACACAGCGTGACTATTACGTCCTTTATTTCTGCTAGGGGCAAAATTTGTGCATGGCTCAGCCATCGCCTCTCGACTTTGATTTCTGCCTTGCCTGTCCTCTGCCCAAGCTGGCTTACTTCATTTCTTGTCTTAGGTCCATGCGCCGCAGAGGGAAGTCGCAGAACCGCTCTGGCTGCAGGGGGCCTCAGCGGCTCCCTCGTCTCTCCTCCTGCTCAGCGCAAGCTCACCACTGGCTTTAGAGCAGGCTGCTCAAGATCCCGTGCCTTGCTTTCCTCCTCGTGTTGGTGAAGGCAGCTGCTAGCGTAGGGGGCCCACATGCGGTGCGGGATAGAGTTCATACTCTGAACTCAACCACAAGAGCCTTCAGAAGGGAAGGAAGAGAACATGGAATAGCTTATTTTTCAAAACATTAAAATTCACACGTAACTTGGTGCAAAAACCAAGACTCTATGTTTCACAGGTATCCAAAACATATAGAATTTTTATGTCTTGCTTTTCAAAGGCGTATTTGCTACAAAGGGCAGGGAAAAACTTTCACGTCTGAACACTATCACTTCCTTTAGCACAAGACCCAGAGAGACCTATTCTTGTTCAAGTGAGAAAGTTAAGACCAAATATAGTACAAAAATGCAGAGGAGTTTAATGCAGTGGCTGTGCTAAAAGAGAGCAGCAGTTCCCGTGAAGGAAGCCAAGAAAGACAGCCTTCGAAATCAGATTTATGGTAAGCATCATTATCAGGGATCCCCACACTCGTGCTCTTCCCCCTCCAGGTTCATTCCCTAACAGCCTCCTACACCCTGCAAGTATTAGAGAGCGCAGTTTAGCCCCTGCGCTTTGGAAACCCACCAAGCTTGCCTCGGAGATAATGCAAAGACGGTTAATTCACCGGCAAACCAGGCCTAATGCTGTCTGCGCTGTCTGGACGTTTCCGCACCGCCCTTCCCACCGAAGCATGTCCTGTCCCATGGTATAACTGCAGCCATTTTACCTCTTAATTATGTTAATAAGAAGAAATACCAATAGTAATGGCTAGGTTCATTAACAATTTTGGTAACTCATGTCCAGCTTACTCGCAAATAAACACAAATCAAGCTGCAACAATGCAAATGCTTGAAGTCAGCACAAATCTGACCACTGCCAACGTCCTGCAACTTGGAACCAATCACCACTTGTGTCAAAACATTTTCCCCTTCATAAAGCAGGGCCTTTGGTTGAAGAAAATACTCATTGTCAAATTCAGCACCCTGTTTAAACCAAAAGCAACAGAGGTGGGGATATCATAGAAAATGGAATTGATTGCTTCACATTTTGTAAGCAAAATAATTCAATTATTTATAACAATTAACAGTAAAAGGTAAAAATGCATCCTATAATTTGACCTGAAGTCTGCTTTTTGAAAAAATAAACATATATATATATTTTTTTTAAAGGATTGTTTTCCTTTTCCTGGCTTTTTTCCTTCCAACATCCAGCCTACCAAAAGCAAATGGCCCATGCAGCCATGTATCAGCTGTTGTTTTAGGACACTAGCAGGTTGGCCTGCTGGTAATCTCAGCTACGACAGCTGAGAAAGGTGCCAGAATTGATGATGATTGTATTACATGCAGCATTTGCCCAGTAGGAACTACACTGAGACTACCAATTCATCTTAGCTTGATAGCTGAACAGCCACACAATAAAATAATTTTCAGGCACTACTTTTTTTTTTTTTTTTTTTTGCAGGGATCTGAAGTGGTTAGGTCTCGGTGAAGAACTCCGTATCACATTATTTTCAAAATTTCTTTCACGTGCTACTTTTCAATTATTGAAAACAACTGCCCTACAAATCTCAAAAAAATGTTTTTTTCTTAAACCTCTTCAGTCCCAGACTGTGAATTAAATCTGTACATTCATTTAAATTAAAATTAATACCTAAATTAATCAGCCGTCCTTGGCAGAACCCCCTAGGGAAGCTGCCAGGTGCACGTCTGAAACTATTTCACTTGGTAATTTCACATTAGGGAGTGAAAAGAAAGAACTGAATTCAAGAGCCTGTAAAGAGATTTCATGTAGGGCATCCCAAAGCTAAACTCAAGGGTCCATCGCTGTTTAAGGGAGCTAATCCAATTCCAAAGACCCCTGAGATAAGGATAGATGTCTCCAGGAGTGAAACATGGCAGCGTGAAGAACTTGATAAAATTCTTCATTGATCAAAGGAAGGCAGCATTTCAGGTACCCTAGAAGTTGTATGGCGTTTTCTATGAAATTGCAAACAAGCTACTTTTAAATGCCTCCCACATGAAAGCAACTTCATCTCTTTATTCCTTCAGTCAAGGACATGCTCGGACACGCAAAGCTATTTTGGCCCTTTTTCCAACCTATAACTTGGTCTGCATTTTCAGAAGGCTTCATTTTTAACAACACAGAATGACATATTAAAACTAATCAAAAACTGAAAGCTATTTAGGTGGCAACACAGCTTTTCATTATTCTACCGATTTCAATGAAGTTCCACTAGATGTAGTTTTAAACAAAGTTTAACGCTGAAGTACTATGCAGTTTTCCCAACTGCACAAAGCTATTCAGCTATTCAATGTTTAAGATTTTACACATTTTTTTGCACCTCTGTACTTTCTAGAAAGCTTCCAGAGCACGGCGGTCTTATCTTAACTTTTCAATACCCAGCTAATACTATCACATTAGCTGCAATTAAACCAACTCCAGTTTGAGAGCAAAGTAAATAAACTCAAAACAATCCCGTCAGTATATTTTTCTTGGCTGCTGTAGGTCTTTCAGTTACTGTATAAACAGTGATCTGGATTCTCCACCTTCTCCATATTACGCTGTTACCCCTTTCCCAGGCAGCTTTCAAATTCTGCAGTCTCTCCACGGTACCATGGCTGCCTCACCTGATCTTCACCTGCTAAACGATGACCCTCTCTCATTGGCACTTATGTCCATTAAAACTTTGCCCCTCCTTCTTCCAAAGGATTTGAGAAAGGTTTGAAAAATAGTGAACAAACAAACCTATACAGGTATAAGGAACCTCAGTATTATTGAGTGAATCGTGTGGGAAATAAAGGAAGTTCTTTAGGATGCAGCATGTCTGGCGAGGCTTCCAGGGCAGTCTCAGATGAAATGTTTGCTTTTGCACTGGGATTCAAATTTCACCTAAAACAGTACTTACAGGTCACATTGCAGCGCACTTGAGGAAACTTGTTTTACAGGGAAGTTTTTCAACAGAAATGATTTTCATTTTCTCATCCAAGTTCCACTCAAAACTAGGGTTATAGAACTACTAAACCCAAAATGAAAACTGCATCTCTCTAAGAATATATGACATTTCAAGAAACAAGTTTCACTGCCAGTTATATATATATATATATACACACACACACACATATATACACACACATGCACACACACATATATATATATATATATCAAACTAGTCTGTTTGAAAACCCTAATGATGGGAAAACATGAAAGTATGAAGTGAAAAAAACATGAAATAAATGTTAGATGAATATTATTTATAGAAAGAACTCTGCATAATGAGTCAAGAGACAAGGCATTTCCCTTATATGTTAAAATGACCTATGTGTGTAAATAATATATGCCCTGGGCAATGAAGCTGGGGGCTCTTGGGGTACCCCACAGCCCCGATCCTCTGAGCCCGGACTGCAAGGAAAGGCGGCTCTCCAGGTCCTTTCCGGACCTTCTCCATTCTCATTCACCATGGCTCCCTCCTGTCCACATCCTTCCATTTGCCTTGGCCAGAGATCCAGGCATGCGGGACCCCAGGGTTTCCCAAGGCATGCCCAGGCTGTAGTTGGAAATAAGGATTCAGAGAAGCAATGCCTGCCCTGGGCTGAAAACTCACTCTATCTGTCCCTTAATTTCCAACCATCAAGTATTGGTGTGTGAGAAGCTTTTATTTCAATTAAAACCATATTTTACAAAGCGCACCTTAAACAGACAAAGAGTTCAGGGTGATTGTATGCAGGGAAACCAGGATGGAGGGGAATTATGAAGCTGGAAAATGACAACTTTAAGATACCTTTTTTTAGAGCAGCTAAAAAGATGCTCACCACTATTCCCAGTGAAGGATATTGATCATCAGCCTTATTACAGGGGATAGAAACCAGAAGTAGTTCAGACCTCATCCAGACGCAAGCACCAGTGCTGCACTGCAGTTAACCTGGGAGAAGCCCCAGAGAATATCCTGCAGCAGGACAGGAGAAGTTATTTTTAGATTTGTTCTGATTATGCTTATCTACTGGAGATTTTTTTCACTAGAAGCATTGCTATTTTCCAGGCGCTGGCAAAGAGGAGGAGCTACTCTATCATCATCCCTCAGCCGCAGCTCTGAGCTGGGGCTGCAAAGTGTGGCAGAAAGAAAGAGCAAGAAACATTTAATAGCCTGAACTGACAGGATTTGTTGCTGCTGCTGCTGTGAGAATCCAGAGGGACAGTGAATTTTTAATGAAAAGGTATATAATAAAAGGATTACCAGACTTAGTGTGACATTCAAAAAACCAAAAAACTCACAAACTTGTTTTCTTTCTCTAAGCATTAGTTCAATAGCTAGTTGCGCTACTTTGAATAAAAATGAAGTCTTGACAACAGTAACATTATAAATGTTATCAACTTTGGAACTGCTCATTACTGTGCTTGTGTTAGATCCAGCTTATGTATCTATTTACAAAAGGCTAACAGCGAGCCCGCAGATGGCACGCTGCTCTACGCCAAATGATCCGACATGACGGGTGGCTGGATGATCCTCCTCCCGTCCAAATGCCACTGTACAATAAGGAATCTGCATGTGAATCCAAATAAACCCAGACACAGTGATGCTGAAAGCAAGCCCGGCGCAACTACCCACGCACTTCACAGTGAAGTACCTGGGAGCATTCACTCGTGCTGCTTTAACACGGAACCAAGCGGGCGGCAGAGGACGAGCCGCTCTGAGAGTGAAACCTCAGCTTGATCACAGGAAAGAGCCGATTTGGTTTTTGACGCAGACTTGCCCAGTTCCCACACATCGCTTTGGGCTTCCTCTGCGCTCACAAAGCCTGGCTGCCGTCACAGCTGTCTTGCACATGGTTTTGAGCAGCAGAGGTGGCTATCGGGATGATGGTCGCAGAGGAAGGTGCAGAACTAATCAGGGCACGAGCCCAGGCCCCTTTGGCTCGGCAAGATTAAGCCAGCTCAGCAAAGGTATTTTCGGTTCGGTGGGATTAGGCCAGCTCTGCGCTTAGCACAAGGAAGTTTCATCTGCATCCATCACTAGATTGTGGTCAGCAATTCTCTGAACTCCTTAAGACTGTTATGTTCAAACAGGCTCTACAGAGAAATCCCTTAAAAAACAAATAAACAAAAACCTCAACAAAAACATCAACAAATCCAAACAAAGCAAAAATTCAACAGCAATATTCTCACATTATGTCCCACTCCCTAGCACGTGGAGATTTTGTTAAGCTATTTTTAGCTCTGTGGGTGAAAAGTAGCACCGTGCAGCAGAGTATCATCACAGATGAATTATCTTATATATCTGTCAATTCTGAGGGGCTGCTTGCAATTTCAGATTTTCTAGGAAAGAAATTGGTTCAGGATCTCTTCTACACAGTCCTGCTACTTGATATAGTGCTTTGCAAAAACTGATGAAAACAGAGTCCATGCCATAGGGGAGAGGGCATTAAGAGCTTTGATCTGTTACTTCTACGTCATTCAAGAGTAACACCACTGTAAATACTATTTAGATTTTACAAACACATATAGGAAATCAGAATGTCACAAATACAGACACAATACAACAAAGCGAAATGACTAACGGGGAAAGACAAAAAATTGCTTTTGAGATAGACTGATGCTAACAGAAAGCAACTCTTAATGTGCTGGGAGAAAATATTCCATTTAGCAACATGTTCCAAACTTCAGACATTCTTCTTCAACTTGCAATGGCTTCATTACAGGTATTCATGAGCTACACCAACGCGTTGATAGATAAGAATTTCTAAAAATAGCTTGGCAGATACTAAATATGTCATGAAATGGGGAGGTGGTAAGAGTCATCTTAAAAGTTACAAGCAGTTCTTGCACACCTGCAGCTTAAAAAAAACATCATCATCGTCACCTGCACAGCATCCTAAGTCCTAAGCTGCCTCTGAAACCCCGCTTTACTTGTGGAGCACACGTTTTGTGGAGGCCACGCTGACTACCAAAGCATGCCGCGGTAGGCTTGCATTAGAAAGTAGGATAATAAATCTTCTCTGGTGTAACTGAGATAGAAGCGCGTGCTAACCAGCTGCCACTTTGTGAAACGCATTACGCTTTTACAGCTAAGTTGGTAGCTGATTTGAAATCTTTAGCTGTTGCTTGCGAAATGCTGGTCTGCATTTCAGCCTTCTGCAGCTTGCTAGAGGCTCTGTCTTCATCATCACACCTGCCAACAAATGCCAAGATCTGAACCTTAATTCCTACCAGTAGATGCAGTAATCATCTTATGGTGCTTTTTGGGTTTCATTCTTTATCTGCAAACTCACCTTTTTTTTTTTTTTTTTTTTTTTTTCAGAAAACATACTTATTGATTTTCCTATTCCTACTAATCAAGAAAAAGATTTTTCCCATTTGATATTGCAAAAATTAAAGATTCCATCATTCATTTCTTTCTGACAACATGAAATTCCATAAAACAGTAATTATTGTCCATGTGCCTTTTCAGTAAACTATGCCCTTCTTAAATAGAAATCAGAGAGGATTTTCACCTTTTCATACTAAGCAGGTAATACGATCTCATATAACACAGCATTTCAAAAGATGCATCCAAAAATGATCTTGTTGAAGTAATTCTTTCTAAAAGAGTGAACACAGACTGGGGGTCATCTCCTCTTACACAAATTCACATATGTATACACACATATTTCCACAAAGAAATCTCTAGGTACTTATACCTTATGCCATAAACACACAAGTACATAATAACAAGCTCCCCTCTTCCAAACTGTAACAATAGCGAGATTAATCTGGATTTAAAACGTGCTGCATTTTTGCATGTTCGTTTTAGCCTTTAGTAAAATTCCCTCACCATACACATTCCTGTGAAGTACTGGCTGGTCTATGTTAGACACTCTTTTAACATTAATAAATGTATTCACCTACATATCCCATCTAATGATTCAGCTCTTGTTAGGTTTGCAAAAGCAAGCAGACAGAATATGAAATTACTGAAGAGGACTCATGGAAAGAAGAATCTATATTACAAAGAAGAGGGAGAAGAAGCAGGCAAAAATGAAAGTGGAATTATTCACAAGGTGAAAAGGGCAAAAGAGGTTAGTGTTTCAGGCGCTCAACTTGAGTCAACTTGAGTGACTTGCGAGACAATGCAGAAAGAAAGAAAAACTTAAGACTAATTTTACAAAAGGGATAGAGCACACATGAAAAAAAGTATATTGAGAAAAAAAACATGTTCCTAGGGATAATTTGGGATGTTCATACCTCAAATTGCCACACTTCTGTGGCACCCATATCTGCTCTCAAGTCTGTATGCATTTGGCAGTGTTCCCAACGTTTACCTCATGGAACGTGTATGACAGAGGGTGGCATCTGATGATGTTAATAGCAACAGAAAGCAGGGATTACGAAGTGGTTGCAGTATTTTCAAAGCCCAAACCTTAACTAAAGGCTGGCGAGAACCTTACAAGAGGCAGGGGAGACTTTTCAAAGGCAAATGACTGAACAAGACAGCCCAGCGGCCCAGCCAGGTGGGCTGGGAAAGCTCAGGGTAGTACTTAGGAAACCCTAACTTTGACCTTTTGCTAATCTGTAAAAGGCACTGCCTCGAGAAGTGAAGCAGTGCCATCTCACCCGTAAGGGCAGGGCAGGCAGTCCTGTAGCTCACTGTTTTCCAGTGACAGCTGAAGAGTTCAGACTTAGAAAGCAACACAGGGCAATAAAGTAAAGGGGGCATTAGAGCCCCTAGACTCTCATGTCTCTTGACTCTCATGTTTTATCCATTGGACAGCACTCCGTTCTCTTAATTATATATGTTTGCTAAGATTTCTCATGCAATTGTGACATTTATTCATGATCTATTTCAGGAAAAGACAAGAAAAAAAAAAGGTGTTTTCACTATATATTTTTAAAAAAAAGAAAAAAAAACACAAATGAATGCAAGTACATTAGTATATGGGTGAAAAATTCTTGTTCATGAAATTCTTCATACACATAACAATATACTGCCTTGCTTCTTTGAGAAATTAACATACTAAGCTGATCCTGTCCTTCACCAAGAAGGACGACTTTTCCAGAGAAGGAACTGGGTTCATGAATCAGCAACATCTGTGGACTCACCTCTGCAAAAGCAACAAGCTTGAAATGACTTTGAAGACAGATTTTATACAGCAGGCTTCAGTATAAACTGTGTAGTAATGATTATTTCTTAAAAGAAAAGGGAGAAAAGCAAAGATAGTGAATCTCTTCCTGTAACAAGCAGAGAACGTTTATGGAGGGAACGAGGATGAGCATCAACTCTTGGAATATTCTGCTGTAACTGCAAAGTTACAACTCAAACACCTCACTTTTTCTTAAAAAGAAACTAGCGCTCACAGCAGCACAGTTATGCTCTCCATAATAGGTTTCTAAAATTCACAGAACTGCTGGCAGCTACAATTATGTCTAACAAAAAAGCAAAATACAAGGTAGGTTTTTTTCACTCCGTGCTAGTGGATTACATCTAATACCTAGACAACAGCAAAGATTAACTTCAGAAATTAGCAAAATGAGCTCGCTAGCTGAAAGCATTGGGGAAGGCAAGTGAAGAAGGTGAAGGGTCTTAGTATTTAAAAGCCTAAATGGAAGAACTAAGGGATGAGCAAAGCGGCAGAGCGCAATGACAACAAGAGAGAAGGGCATATGAAAAACTGACTGTAAAGGAGGACCTCTTTATGAACGGGCAAAGTCCAGAAGCCCATTCGTATTTCATCAGAAATATTTAACCTGTGAATTAGCAGTCTGTCTGCTTCAGTTCTATAGCAATTGCTTCAGTTCTATAGCAATATGACAACAATTACACAATAAAAGCCTCCAGAAGTCATTGATTTCCACTTACAGACTAAGAGAATGTAGATCACGGTGGCTGATGAGGATATTGGTGTCAGCACCCTTATACTTGAAAAAAAAAAAAATCACCTGAAAGTGAAATGTGTTTTCCTGGAACGATGATAGAAAAGTGGGTCAAATGATAAGATTCTTAAGGGTGGAGCGGATGGCTGAAACCTGGGGGCTGCAAGAGTATAAAGAGTCAAAAGTGGAGGTCTGAGTTAGTTTAGGAGCAGTTCCAATTTATCACCCCAGGACAGCATAAATCCCACTCGTCTGTTGGACTCCTCCAGAAAAGCTCTTGTTAAGCAGGAATTATATCTGTAACTAGCACTCCAGTTCACTTAGCTTCTAGAGATGGGGAGATTTAGGTACAAAATTCTTATTTGGATGTCTACTTAATAAAAATACCATATAGTAATATTTAACTTTGTTTTTTTATCTCAGTCTACCATAAATCTCATTTAGGACTTTATTACAATTGTAACTAAGATGAAACAAACTTTCTGTTCCATTAAGAAAAGATATTCCTGAATTCTTGAAGCTGCTGTCTCATTTCCCTCAAAGAAAACAGGCATGAAACTGTAATTCATGTATTGTCATAACTCTGCTTTATGCCGTCCATATGCCGCCTGCAGGCATCACTTTTCTTCCTGCACAGTGAATAGAAGAAGAACTGGAACACACCACCAACAGATCTTGTTCTGTTTGCTGTGTCTGTGCTTTCAGCTCCTGCACTCTGGTTCTTTGTTAGAGCTGCTGCAGCTCTGGGAAATAACAGACTCGCCGATGCTCTGACCACAGCACCCTCTTCCCTTCGTGCTCTTTGCCCAGGAAGGAGGAAGGGGTGCCCCAACCAGCACGCTCTTCCCTCTGCCTTTCAGAGGGTAAGATCAGTGGCCCATGGACAACCTCACACCGAAGAAGCCACAGGCAGGTGGTTCTAGGAAGTCAAAAGGCAATAGCGGATTAAGATAGCTAATTTAATTAGGCTACATTCTGCATTTTACTAGTATACTGTATCGCTGTTCTGCATATCACTATGCTTCGTATAGCAAAGGAGCAAAGTTTCCCCTTACAGAGTACATCAGTGATTCCATAACCTGCTTTCCCTCCTTCTCCACGGTGAACACGAACATGCTTCCACCTCCAGGCTGCCGTCTGGAAGAGAGGCAAATGTCCCACAGAAACTGAGCAGGGTGTGGGCATCAAGAACTCGAGAAACACTCACTTTCTGTACATAGAATCATAGAATCATAGAATGCTTAAGGTTGGAAGGGACCTCTAGAGATCATCTAGTCCAACCCCCCTGCACACGCAGGGTCACCTACAGCAGGTGGCTCAGGACTGCGTCCAAGCGGGTCTTGAAGGTCTCCAGAGAAGGAGACTCCACAACCTCTCTGGGCAGCCTGTGCCAGGGCTCTGGCACCCTCATGGTCAAGAAATTTTTCCTAAAGTTCCTGTGGAACTTTTGGTGTTTCAGTTTGTGGCCGTTTCCTCTAGTCCTGTCGGTGGCCACCAATGAAAAGAGGCCGGCCCCATCCTCCTCACTACCTCCCTTGAGGTACTGATAGACACTAATGAGGTCTCCTCTCAGCCTTCTCTTCTCCAGGCTGAACAGGCCCAGCTCTCTCAGCCTTTCCTCATAGGGCAGATGTTCCAGGCCCCGGATCATCCTTGTAGCCCTATACATCCTCACAGACAAATGAATCATCAGCTATTCAAAATCAAGATCTCCAAGGAAACGAGAAGATAAGAGGATATCAGAAATGTAAATCTAAAAGAGCGAAACAAACCAAAACAATCTCGTGTTTATTTTGTTGCAAATTTATATATACATACACACCACTATTACACTGGAATTATCATCCATGAGCTTACGATTTCATTCACAAATTTACAATAGTAGTTACTTGTGTTGCCAAGATCAAGCCTCTATCATGCTAATAACTGCCTATTCACAAAGCAGTTTGTATTCTAAAAACTTTATCCAAATAGACAACAGACAGCACAAAGAAAAATAAGCCTCATCCCCATGTAGACTAACTGAAAAAAAAGAAGAAAAAAAAAGGGAGGGGGGAGGAAATGGGAAAAAAAATCCATCAAGTCACAGAGGAAATCTGTATCAGAGTAGGGAATTGAGCACACTTCTCAATATTTAGTTACTTCTTGGCATGCAGTGAGTGCAGCACGAATTCCACCCACCGTAGGCTCTCAGTTTGAAAATGGCTCCCCAGAAATACACACTGTACCTGTAGTTTTATTGTTTGCTATCTGTGATAAGAACTTGGTCCATTTTCAGCACCAGTGTTTGGTTTCATGCTCTCTTCAGGTAGAAAGCTACCTGGATATTTTATTAGGTTAAAAAAAAACAAAAAGAAAACAACTTGGACATGGAGGAATAGATAACCGAGTCTGAAGCCCACAAGAGCGCAGCGCTCTGTTTGGGGAGGCTGATGTCCCCGTGCTGCTCTCAAAGCACTTGACAATGAGAAATCTTTGACCGCTTTGCTTGCAGCCAAAACATTCCACAACAAAACATTTTAATAATATGAAGGCTTTTCTGAACTAGAGCATTGGGCTGCCGTCTCCCCCTAGACGTAGCGAACCATCTAGTTATTATTAGCAGCAAAGCATGCCTTATTCCAGTTGCATATACTCTTACTAGCTTGTCAGGAAACGCAGGGCTCAAAGCAGCACAAGCACCTGATGGTCAGGCAATTACACGTCCTTTATAAATGAACAAACTGCTTCAATCCTGATCTGGTTTAAACTGTGTTAACTGAGCCTGTTTCTCCTTGAGAAGGAATCACGCTGTATATGTCAACCTCAAAGAGCAAAATGGTGAAAAGGCTGGATTTTTGCACTGCCTACTCAGCTTTCTCTATCTCCTTTGACGCAACTTAAAAGTACTGGAGAACCAACCTCTTCCCAGTGGTTAGCTTGTCTGAAAGGTGGAGGGAAAATGTTCTTTCCTAGAGAAGCATCTGTGCTCAAGGCCGCAAATGCTGTCCTGCCTCCCTAAAGTCCATTGGGGTTTGCTACCGGCTTCAACAAATGCAGGATCCCACCTCCTGAGCAATACAAAACACCTGTTTTGGGGGGTTCATTTTTCTTTTTATTTTTTTTTCCTTTTCTTCCTGTAGGTTCCATACTGCAGTGATCTACAGAGAAAGTTCTCTGGTGGAAAAAGCCACACAAGTGCTTGGACCTGTGCTCCAAGATGAATACAGTGTCAAAACATTTTTAGCAAATAAGGCAGTACTCCAGCAGGAGACAGAGAGAGAGAAAGATGAAGAAAAAGTTAGTTTCTTAGTTTAGAAATCGCAGACTAAAACCGAGAAGGGAAAACTGAGAAGATACAAAAAAAAACGGCCTCTTCCCTACCTAAAAATAAATCCCTGCTGTACTGTGGGTAGAAACCACTACTGGTGTTATTCAAACAGGGCATCTGTTCTATCAGGATAAAAAGATATACCAAAATGTACGTTTGGTCCTGAAATATCAATCTCACACATTTAAAGAGGGAGAATCTAACCCTGTATTCTGTGTAAACCATGATTTTTTTTTCTGAATGAACATTATGAGCATTATGTTCTGAAAGAACATGAACGAACATTATTTTCAGCTCAAGCAAATTTGCTCAAGTAAACTTTTGAAGCACGTGCAAGCTTGTATCATCAGGAGAACCTGGTCATGATGATTCAGGATCCTGTACATTAAGGCCCAAGAAAGAAGGGATTACTTTCCTCTGTGCAGAGTCTCTTTGCTATGCTAAATTAAGCAAAATAATAATAACAGAGACAAACCATGCATTAGAAGTAGTTCAAAAACAGCAGGGAGGAGGGAGAGGAATAAAGAGCAATACAGTATCTATTAACTAACGGAATACTTATGGAAATCAGGATAAGATGTACATGCATGCCAAATGAACTCTTATCTACTCCACCATAAGCAAATATAGCAAAATGAATTCATGAGGGCAAGCAGCTTACAGTAAAGGCTAACACTCTAAGTATCCAGCCATTAGGTTCCTCTAAAATGTGTTTTAATTGCGCCAATCAAAACGAATTCATTTTGCAATCACACAAATGTGTTTGAGACTTCCACTTATACTTCACTCTTAGTCAAGTACTATTGAGTTATTTAACACTGAATGTTATCACACAATTAGCATACATAAAATATTTTAACTGCATATTAAAAGGATCTCTAAAATGAATTCCTTTCTTATATGCTGTTTGAGTGATTCTGCAGACAATCTTCAGTAACAACTAATACTTTTGTTCTTATTACTTGTAAGTCAGACTTGTCGAGAAAGCACATTCAGCACAGCTAGAACAGAGCTACACAACAACACAAGAAACATGCAGTGAATCTGCGTGTAGCCCCTGGCACATCACCTTTCTGACACAACCACGCTGCTGACCATGCCAACCTCTGTAGCACAGAAGGCATCGTATCACCCACAAATGTTCCATGTTTAAGAAATTCTTCCAGAAATATTATAAGGACAATTTTTTCAACCCTCCTCCAGTGCTCCCAGGATTATAACGTCATGACACACACAGACACACAGGATCCAGGCCAAAGCAGCTTTTCACAATCTCTACCAATCAAACTTTCAAAGACATCCCGTTTACCAAAACCCTCCTGCTTTAAAGAGCATCAAATCTGAGAGAAAAATGCATGGACCTGTGACATTACTCCATAACTTGCAAAATGGCAACATTTCCTAAGAAGATATTTTCCTCTTTATTTTCTTATATTTACCTCTTCCTGAGCTTTAATGAAGGAGGATTAGAAAATGCATTTGCTGAGTGGTCTAATGGCAATACCTGCCAACTAGTTTAGATCATTCTAAAGCTAATTAAAAAGCCATATTTGATTTATTTCCAATCGCTTCCTACCTGGTGTGTTCAGCAGCCGGGACATCTTGCAGGAGTAGGAGATAAACTGCTCGCAGTACTCAGCACTATTGGTGATAGCAGAAATCTGGTCCATAGTTGCGCTGTAGTTGAGCTGCAGTACAGATAATTTCTCTGGGCTGTTGCCTCCCACAGAAGTCTGCATTTGCAGGTCATGATATACAGTTGTCCATACTTTGTCCTCTAAAATGAAGAAAGAAAAAAAAAAAAGACAAGACAGAAATAAATAGAAGACATTGAAAGGAAATGAAAGTTTGACTCTTGACAAATGGTGAAAATGATCTGCAACAGAATTTGTGACTGAGAGGTGGGGAAGAAGGGCTTGCATGCACACAGTCATCAGAGGACAACCTTGACCAAAAATATTCCAACAACTTGCCACGGACTGATGAAAAGATGAAACTTTAGTTGCCTTTGTGGTCTTGATAACCAAACTTCTGCTTGCTTTGTAAAGGACATTATCCTTTGCTTCTGTAAGGAGACTTCCTTAAATGACCAATAGTAACAGTAACTTGTGGAACTAAAAAGGATTAGTTTGGATAAAAAATCAATTAAGAAGACAACAAGGCAGGTGCTATAAAGATTTAAGGACTCCCTTTGAGGAAAATCCAGTGTATAGAAAGGTGCTGGGGGCTGGAGGGCAGCAGTGCTTTGTGATGCTGCAATATTAGAGACACCAATTTCTAATGTGTTTTTACCATTTACTGCTTAATACTAAACTACTGTATTTTATTAATATACATGACAGTAAAGGTTTTTCACGTTTTTGATCATTGCACTGATCACTGCGACTTAGTATTTTACAACAGAAGGGCTATACGACCCAAGTTGATGGCCAACTTCTGCTTATAGCATGGATCTTAAGGTATGACTTAATAGGAGACAATGGAAATATAAAAGCTTCAGTATAGGTGTGAAAAAGAGATAAGGATGGGGAAAGCTGTTCTAGTTTTTAGTAAAGAGAAATAAAGCAGGACAGGCTGAATCTCATCCCTTCACACAGCTTACCGCACATACAAAAGGAGCATAAACATCCACCATAAAACAGAGACTGTATTTGTTATATTCCTTTAAACTACTAAATAGCATGTCCCTAGAAAAAGCCTTACTATGATACCATTATTGGTAGTTACCAGAAGAGATTTACAGTGAGAGACCATAATAATGAATCAACGCACCCCTCTGGCTGGAAGATTTGTGGAAGGTGGAATGCAGTTTAGAAAGGAAATAAAGAAAAGGAACACAGAAAATTTCCCATGCTAGACCATTCATTATCTTTCCTCAGACGAACATTTCATAGAACTGACATATAAAAATAATTACTTAAAAGAGACATAGGCTTTTAGAATCAAACTATGTAGATTCAGCCATTGTTAATGATGTTGCTTTCCTCTGTGAACACCATTCTCTGCCTTGGGTATAATGAATGTATCATTTAACTCAAGCTGAACAGTGTAAAAACATTATCCCAGCTGATACTGGCTAGTTCATAGGGTCCATCTCAAGTAGCCAAAGTGCTCAAACATCCTCCATACTAGTACTAGGGGCTGAGAGTAAATAAAAACTGAGAATATTCTCTTCTGTTGCATAGATCGTGTCCCTTAGCACATTAGCTTAGAGTTTCTAGAAATGTATAATGTGTTGCCAGTAATATTTACTGCGTATAATCCTCCCACATTTTTAAAGGTAATTTTCAATTATTTAATGCTCTTTCTGCTGTTCTATATACCTCTCCTACCCAAAGCCAAGCTTTTATTTGAGCTGAACTTTAAGGCAAAACCATAGAAATGTGTAAGAATCTATGGCAGGGCCCTGCACTGGCTCGCACAGGACCTCCCTGCCCTGGCTGAGCCACCCACGCCTTGGCCCCGGCCACCTCACTTGCTTCTGGAAAGCAGCACTGCTGACCACAGTTGTCCTTTCAGAGGCACACAGAGGAAAACTTGTCATGCTGCTACCTTTGCCGTATCCATCACAAACACAGACTTCATTCCCCAGGGAGATCAGCTGGCACTTTCAAAGAATACTAATTCACCTAACAGATGTGCCTTACAGCAGTGAGAGACCTACGAGGGGGTGCAGAGCAGTATGTTCTCAACTCGTCTATGCAAATCTCATCCCTCTTAATGGGAGTATCTGCCTAATCCCAAAACTTACAGCCAAATCCTGCACTTCGATATGTTAACTCTATGAAACGCTTTGACAAACCACGCATACTCAAAAGTGCTTCAGTATTTTTTCACCAAAATATTCACAGAAATAATTCTACATGCATGAAAGTTTTGGGTGTGTTCCACAGCCAAGTTATCTTTTCCTATCATGATTATTAGTCAGGACTGTGCATTCTTAATTTCTTTTCCAGTCTTAATTTTCACCACATCGTGTCAGTGTATTTTCAATCACATGGAGTCATGTGGACCCATGTGTTTGTAACTGATACGGTGCAAGTCTTGCTAATCAAACGCTCAGAGATAAGGTAAGCAAAGCGGACAGATCCTCCATAGGGAGTGCACATCACTAACAAAATAAGATGGAATTCAGCAGGTGGTGCAAGATGGTTATTATTTTAATATTCATAACTTTCGTCCAAAGCTCCATATGAAACAATGTTATTCTTTTGCTTAGGAAAAATAAATAAATAAAAAAATGAAAGAAAAGGGGCAGTGGCAGGGGAAGAAAAAGAATCTTTATTTCTGCATTGCTTTAATCCCACTCCAAAGTACTGAGGAAAGATTTCAGCTCTCACCTACCAAGCTGCATACAGAATACAACGGGGCTTTGTTGAAAGCCTGGGATGGATTCTGTTACAGCTTTATTCTGAGGAAAGTATAGAACTAGGTTATATATTCATTGACAAGAATGTCTCATTTTTGGCAGGAAGCACCTTGCATGTAAGAACCCCAAGTGTCCTAATACATGCCTTACTAACACGATAGGCACCTCAGTTTAGCTTTCTGAGCCTGGAGAGGCTCCTAGAGGAGCGCGGAGAAAGCCACAGCAGCAGCTGCATGGGACACTACGTCCCCCAAGGCAGCTCCTTTCCCACAGTGGCTTCCAGACGATATTAGCACCACACAGACAGAATGTGGCATGTGCATGTACATAAAGACCCTGATCCCTTTAAAAGCAAGCAAGCAAGCAAGCAAGCAAGTAAGAAAGAAAAACCTTAAAATTCAGTCCATTCAACCAAATAAATCCTCTGAACCATCTGAGCACCTTTGTCCTGCAGTACAAGTATTACTACGATACAGGCTTGGTGCTTCTTTTTAGGAATAATTATATGCTTATATTTATAGTAAACCTATTGCATAGAAAAGCTATTCAATCTCTCCCTGCTCTCCAGAAAATGACAGGAGATCAATTAGAGTATTTCTCAGTGATGTAAGCCAACATTTGCTGCTTCCAAAATTCAGTAAAATGGCTTATTTAGGACTACGGTAAAAGAGTTCATGAAGCCAAGTAAGTTGCTAGCACAAAACCAACCAAATAAAAAAAGCTTTTTTTGACAAATGATTTGTTAATAACAAACATACGTGTTGTACAGCAACCTCAAGCATGGGATGGAGAAGAATTACACACGGGTTTGTCAGGGAGAACAATACATTTAACAAAATAATCTCTGACCCCATCCTATATTTGACCGCCAGCACTGGGCAACCATTCCTGTCTAAAAGAGAAGTCTAGATTTTATCTTCTTCACACATTTTTCTCATTTAGCTAGAAAGCCATGCCTTGAGGCAAGGACAGAGACGGGACTGAGAGGTCTCTCCTCGGCTGCTGGAGACTCTATGATGGACACAGACAAAAATCCTTCTCCTTCCATTCCCATCAGCCAACTCCTGCAGGCAGGACAGTTGTGTTCTTGGTGCTGGCCACAAAGGTCTGGAAAGGCTTAAGGGATGCAACTGCCTGCTAAGAACCCCAAATTTAGATATCATATATAAAATATAGACGTTCTCCCTATGCAGAGCGATTTCCAACTCTTTTTCCCATGTAGTCTGGTATATTTGTCCCTTGCATCCTTTAACGCAATACTTTGAGGAAATTGGCTACATATTTATAGTTTGACAATAATGCCAACTTTCTCTTTTACGGTGCCAGTTTCTGCAAAGCTGCTTGCTTACTCAAAAACGGGGTCAGCTGAAGCCAAACACTAATCTGCTCCAGAACTGCTGCCAGTTTCCATTACTGAAATGATAATACAAATAACTAGCACTACCTTAAATTCCTACACCATGGCCACTTACAGGGTTACTCCCATGTAACTGAGAACACAGTAGGGCAGCTGAAGTCAATATATGTAAATCTAAAAGAAAAGCTACCCTGTGATTTCTGGCAATAATACACAAAAATCTCATTTGAGGTTGATCGAAGTGAAAAAAAAAAATCTATCCTTGTTAAATGTAATTTGATATATATTCCTGGCAATTGCAGTTACCACAATACTGGTATGAGCATTCCTCTGATACACCAGCAATTACTTTAAGCGTAACGTGTGGTGATTTCTAACCACAAGCGTTTAGAGATGCTTTGTTGGACAGTATAAGAAGAACTTGCAGATCCAAATTTAACTTCTATATAGCTGAAAATCCCTTGACAAGGCAGAGATTGCTTAAGAAAATGATTACAAGGCTATTACATAGCACCAGTTATAAAATACTCCATGAGCTTATGACCTTTGTTATTCAAATTTAAAAATTATCTTAAAATGAATATTGAGCATAGTTATTAGTAATTCAAGGATAATTATAGTATTCCCATAATATAGCTTTATCTCAAATATTACAAACACAGGAAGCTAAAAGCTAACAGTTATAAGAAATCCAAGCATATTTTAAACTATAAAAATCCAATAACATTACATTAAAGGGTCTAACAACAATTTAAAGCAAAAGACAGTAGTTTTTTTTTTGTGGTGTATGTCATGTATTGCATGAGAGAGTTACTTTTTCTTGGGGACCATGACAATGTAGTTCTGCACCTTAGCCCTTTTTATAGCCTTATTTTTCTTTTTCTTGAGATGAGTTAAGAAAAAGGCTAAGCAGTGTAGTCAGTAGCAATCGTTGGGCCTGGCCTTAATCTGGAAACTCATATATAGCTACAGAACTTTCCCAAAAGACAAGGCAATTGAGCAAAAACCATGCAGGAGTCCTCCTCATGTTTATGTACAAGTTGTATTTATGTACAATTGTACATTTGAATCATTAGTTCATAAAAATCAAGAAACTTAGAGGTGTCACATAGTTTAAAGAGATAAGGTGGGTTGTGACATGCTTTCCTTAGGTAACAGTGGTGTTTCACATGGAAAATGGAACTCAGTTTACACCTGAAACAGTAACATGAACAAAATCCTGAACATGGGCATGGAAAGCTGCACCGGTTCCACTCGGTGCTCCCTGTGTCCCCCTCTAACTGCCCATATTTGAAGTCAAAATGACTGTTGCCTGCAGGAGCAGAGACTGGATGCTTCCCAAAGATGCTGACATTTAAGAGTTTGTAACTGCATTCACTGTGCTAGCAGGCCAGCTGCAGGAGAGAGTGCCAGCACAAGCCAAACCAGAGAGAGAACCCTCTTCCAGGTGCCCTCTTCTTCATTCAAACATGTTCCTTCCGAGTTCTCATTTAGTGCCCAACAGAGGGTACCATTCATAAAGAAAAGAGCTATGAAAAAAAAACGCTTTTGCCTTGGTTTTTAGCAGAGAGGAAAGAGGGAGAGTGAGAGCAGTCTTATCTTCCTTGAACAGAATACAGAAAGCAAGCAGCCATAGGTTAATGATATCCAATTATTAAATTTGTTATGCAGATCAGGATGCTATTAATAGACTTCCTGACAGTTTTCAATAGGAAAAAAAAATCTCATTAGGTAAAAACCACTTCAACTTTTGACACAATCGTAGAGAAAACAGGCTCCCTGTAAGTTAGCACACTGCTCTGGGTTGAAGTAATTCCTCCCCCATGGATAGATATATGGTGAAATTCAGTTAAGATTAACTTTAAGCTGTAAAACAAACAAGCAAACAAAAAAATCTCACCCAAACCAACACTATTGACCACCTGCTTCCTTCAAAGGAAGCCAAGGTGACACAACCTTGCTGAGGACAAGAGGACAACTGAAGTTCAGCTACAATGACTTACTGTCAACCCTGCCCTGTCAGGTTCACTAACAAAAAGTGAAAGGGATTTTAAAACTTCTGTGATCCCAAGCTAAGCTCTTCCAACAATGCAATCAAATATTAATTTCCCCCACTTCATTCTTAACATATTTTTGTTATGAGAGTGATAGCATTTACCTCTGTTCTGGATTTTTTCCAAGCAGTCCATTTCTCCTCTTATTCACCTTTCTATCTTCTTTTTCTCTGTGCTCACTCAAAGAGGGTAACTTGCTTCTACCACTAGGTAAGCCTTGGCAATGATCATTAACTTGTCAAAACTTTAGAAAATAAACTTTGGAAAATACAATAAATACACTCTACAGGGTATGATTTTTTGTTTGTTTTGTTTAATCTTCACAGTTACAGCTATTAGGTTTTATCCATCAGTGTGCTTCACTTCTTGTTACGATATTGTTTTATTGAAATTTGCCTCCAGAAATGAGAAAACAAGTTTCCTTTCTCACAAACCATTTCTCTCTAGGGTTAAATAGATCACTGGCTTTTTTGATGGACACATTTTCAAGATCCAGAATTTGTCTGACAGTCTCAATAAATTCCATCCAGTGCAATGATATTCCTCATACTCAACTTCACACCTCAGTTCTTGGTTGAAAAACCTCAGAGAAGATGGTTTAAAAAAAAATTATGAAATATTTCACATTCCTTTGAAAACTGTCAGTGAGATTACAAGGCCTTGTTTCAACTCCTGATGCTTTCTTCCCATCAGCCATAGGTGAAATTTTAACCTCCAAGCTGACAGTGTTTCTTCCAGCTGGCTGTGTTTGCTTTTTCATTACTAGATAAATGGTGGTTAACTGCCTTGCACCCTAGATTTGCTGCTCGCCCAGAGTTTTACCCAAGTCTCTTTTTTTCTAGTACAGGTCCATTTGCAGGATGACTAATGCGGATATGTGGTTTGTGTTATGTCCACTACTGTGCTGCTGCTAATTCCCACCAGTATCTTGTTTAAACCAGCAATGCATATGCAGCACGGGGGTAAGAGGGAAGGATGGGATTTGTCAGCTGGAAGCTCAGTGAATATAAATGTAAAGCACTACCTACAACACTGACAGGGGAGGCCACTTCAAGATGCAATGAAAATTATATCCCTCTTATCTGCCACAGGGTGCTTTCCATTTGGTGTTAAGAATTGATGCCTGCAAGTCCTATTAGATTTCTAACTACTATTAGACAACTTTTAGGAATCCCTTTCCCTCTGACACGTCAGCCTGGGGATAGCTGCCTCTCTACTAGACAGTGATTTTTACACCATCGTCGGTGCATTTGTCACTTCAAATTAGACTACTACAATGTGCTTTACAATATGCTACACTACAAATCATTCAGGAACCTATACAAGACAGAGCACTTAGAAAAGCACTGCCTTCTAGGGAGGATAACCATTACAGTGGTAATGATCTGCTCTGAGGACAGAGCAATGCGAGATAGCTCTGATTTTGCAGTAAGAACATATTCGATATTCCAATTCCAGTCAAACTGTGTGGGAAAATACCACAATAGCCATTTGCAATGTCATCAAAATAAGGCTTATTTATTTTTAAAAAACAACAGTGTAGTATACATCGGAAAAGTCTATGTCTCACACTGCTCTCTTCTCTCTCCTTCTTGCCTTTTTTCCATCTCTCTCTCTCTCGTATGTATCATACTGTATGTTTAAAGCTAAGAAAAGCAGTTTAAAACTAATTCAGCCACAGATTAGAAAGGAGCTACAGTTGGTTTATGAAAATTAAAAATGCAAACTTCAGGGAAGTTAGAGTGGTTTGACAATCTTGTCTGAGATTTGCAGACATCAATTCTGCAGTAAAATTTCTGTGACAATATGAATTATACTGCTCTAATTTTACTGATGTAGCAAATTGGTTTTATATTCAGAAAACTCCACAATCCAGAAGCAGGAAGAGTAAATAGTGCTCTCGTGGACCAAATTCTACTGGAATGAGTGGGTTTCTTAATAGATTTGGATGGGAATGCGATCTATTTTGAAACACGTTTCAACCATGCCTGCAGTTATTTTCTCCTTCTATTGTTCCTTTCATAATTTCTTCATTAAAATAATACATCTTCAAGTTTAACTAACAACTACCTATTGGATATATTCCTTTTACTTTCTTATACTCAAGGAAAAATAAAGATTATGCACTTTCACTCGTAAGTATGTAGAGTCTTTCGTAAAAGTTTGGCAAGAAAAAAGGCCCTACTAATTTTGTTATGGTAATGCTGGATGATATTATGGCTATAATCTTTTAAATCCATATGCAGTAAATAAATTGCTTAATGAGATACTGTGAAAAGAAACAACCAATGCTTTAACGGACATTATTGAAATGGTAGACAAGGGATAGCTTATCTGGATCACTAAAGATGGTATTTCAAGCCATTTGAAACAGTTGCATATACAAGGCTGATGTCAAGAATATC
>VZSV01000076.1:1785554-1797350 GCA_013398735.1 Nothocercus julius | reverse complement strand
GTCCAGACATTTTGTTGTATTGACGTGAACTTTAAGAAACAATATCCTGGACTTTGTTGACCAGCAGCCTGAGAACAAGGGTTAGTTTTCATTTCCACACAGTTGAAGAAGAAAAGTAAAATAAATTCAGACTCCTGGGGCTCTTCATGTAACTACTCTTCATCTTTCTCCCTCCTATCAACTTCCGAGTGCTTGAATTCTCAATATACTCTTCACAGATGCAACTTAATCCTCAGGAAGAGTGTCCTCCATATCCCCTCTCATATCCAGCCAAATCTTCTCACTCTCATTGGACTCTTCTCATTTCCTCAGAAAAAGGAATATAATGCCAGGGAAGGGGCCTCTCCAGCTGCAGTGTTAAAAGCTGGATGTTGAGCCACTTCTTGAAGTGATCACAGCGAGCCATTCAAAAAGAACTAATCTCGCAAAATACTGGGTTCCATTTTCAGGAACACAGCAGCCTCCTCTGGATAGCGGTTAGCTTGTATATTTACAACTATACACTGGGGGGAAAAAAGATAAAATAAGGTCTGTGAAAAGTTGGGTTGTTAACTGATATGCTTCCCCCTTCTGTTTTGAAAAAGGGTTTCAGAAACAGAAAAACTACAGTCCAAAGATTTAATGCACATTCATGTCAGTGTGTGATTTATTTCCTTATTATTCTGAAACACAGTTTAACCGAGTTAAACGTGAGCAAAGAATCCCATTTGAAAAGAAGTGAGAAATTTGGCTGTTTAGAGTTAAGGATGCATTTGCCTAAATGTGTAACGAGCACCGCCATGGTACATATTAGCACAACGTCATGATTCTTGGTGTGTGACATCTCAGCACTTGGGCATCGGAAAACTTCAAAACACACTGCCCTTAATTGCCACAGGATCGAGAGCAGAATAAAGCTGAGTTTCTGCTGTGACTGACAGAACCTCAGAGGTCTCCTAATCTCTCAAATGAAACATGACTTACAACTCCCCAGTAAGTCCCAGCACTTTGCTGATTCCATTTATCATAAAGCAGCCACACATTGTTTAAAAAGACACTCTATGCAAAGCTTTTTTGCACACCTGTGGTTTGAAATGTGGCACGTAAGGGTACTAAGAGAAAAGGAAAAGCTCATTAGGCTTCTAATTAAAGTTAGCAACGTTAATGAAAGTCAGTTGAAAATTCTTTCCTTTGAATGTTGTGATCTACTTCTAGCTCAGCTTAAACCTAAGCCTGAAGAAAGAATCCATCATTTGCTATATTAAAGCATGGAGTGGTCCCAAGAAAAGACAGTATCACACGTACACTTATTAAAAAAGAATAGCAAAGGCCACAAGTTGGATCATTTTAATGAAAAAATTTAAAGTGCTTCAGAGTACTGCAGGATGAAGGATAGAGATTATGCTAAACCATCAAGAAACTTTCAAGCCTCAGAGGTAGGAAATGCTTGAGCCAAGGGCATGACCTTATCTCTGCGTCTCACCCCAACAGAGCAGCCGTCCCCGTGCTCCCCGACCAGCTCCCTCTGCGCGGACGGGCTCCTGGGAGGGAGACACAGAGACTCCAAGGGCCCCGGCGCTACGTGAGCTGTGGGAACAGCAGGCTAAGTCACACGCAGCCCAGAGACGGTGCTCACAGAAACAACGCTTCGACGAAACTCACGTTGCTTTCCACGGGCTACCTTACTGGCTTCCTGCAAGCAGTCCGGCAGTGTTTCTTTGAATCTGTATTACACGGAGTTCGGGTATTTCTCAACTACTGTATGAAAAGGTGATGTCAGGAATAAAGTAAATAAGAATGAAGTAAAAGTGCTGACTGATGGAAAGCATTTAGGAATCAACTGCCGCAGGGACTGCAAGTGCCTGCTCTAATTATGAACAATTTCCTTATTTATTTTATTAGTTTTCTCCTTATTTAATGAATAGAATGATGATTTCCTTGAGCAATAAAGACAAATTGTACCCTCATTTATATTCAAGCAGTCCTCTGATCTCTACAGGGTTCTGCATGATCAGAAATGCATTAAATTACCTAGGACTCCAACTAGAATAGTAGCTTCCAGGAAATCTATGAAGTTTTTCTTGCCTATCAGGCACAAATAGGCATTTACTTTTCACTTACCTATACTTACCACTAAAAGTATACTCACTTTGAAAAACTGCAAGGCTATATGGTAGATTTTCCTTATTTCATGACCTTTGAATGATATGTACTACAGAAGATTACAGGTGTGACCCATCGAAACCAAACACAAACTGTATGAAGACTAGCGACTGTTGGGCTCTGTACACAGGCAGAAAACTGTGTGTTGGGACACTGCCAAAGACAGGTTGGGATGTGCATTCCTTGTATGTCAACAGAACAATTCCCAACACACACACCTGTTACTTCAGTGCAGAAAGAAATCAGAAACTGGCCCACAAGTTTCCTCCAATGATTTGAGTAGGAGGCCAGTAACTAAGGGAGGGGAAGCAATAACAGGTATGAAAAAAGGCAAGAGAAAAATAAAAGAAAAAAAAAGAAGACATGAAAGGGAGAACATGCTGACAATATTATAAAAGTCTTGGCAGTCTCAAAGTCATGCGTCATCCCAATTACAATGAAGCGGATGTTGAAATTCAAACATTTTGATAGAGCTTAAGTTCCACTATAGTGTAATCCATTGAGTACCTATTTAACTAAAATTTCAGATCATTAAACATGCAATGTGGCTAGTTCAGGAAATTGATGTTAAGATAACAATCTTTCACTATTAACTCAAGGATTAAAATTAATCTGTGTTCCTAGATACAAATCTAGCTGTCATGTACAGCAATTTTTCAGACCATAAAAAAAAAGATCAGTCCATAGGAGAAAGCCATCTACAAAAAGATCTTGACATTGGCATATGCATAGTCAATCCATAAATTCTGTGAACACTAAATTCACCAAAAATAAAAGGTCAAATGCATTAAAAAAAAGTGTTACCTAATAATGGAAAAATCCTTGTGATGGATAGATCAGATATAAACTGTCCACAGGGACTATCCAGTTCTCTGAAGAATTGCATTGAAAATCAATTTTATTCCAGTCACTTGGTAGGTAGTTGCTCAAGCATAAGCAGTTCTCAAAACAAGTCAAAAAGAAAGGTCCTTGAATTTCCTGCTTTATTCTTCCCAGAAGAAACAAAAGTAAAACTTTTTTAAAGACACAAAAGGACAAACAACTCAGCAAGAACTAGGCTTTGCAAGAGAAAAAAAAAAGTGAAAAGAAATCCAGAGTGGGTTCAAAATTTTGAGTTTACCTTTTCTTTCTTTTATTTGCTCAGAGGAACTTAGGTTATACTGACTATGGCTCTCCATCACATCTCATGATGTGATGAATTGAATTTTAAAAAAATAAGTTAGAGATCATACAAATTGGGGGGAGAGGAGGAAGGAAAGGAAAACAGAATGTGAGGAAATCTATACTAACAACAGTATTTCTATTAGTCAGGAACACATTTAAATCAGACTGTTAGCAGCAAAGTTAAAGCAGATTTCTCCCAGGCCTAGACAGACTGGTGCTACTTAAGTGACCCCGTGCAGTCTGGTGCTTGATGCGACTACAAGGGTGCAGGATCTTCTTCTTCAAGGAAGATCAGATGGGATCTTTATTTTTATTTTTCATTTATTTTTGTCTTCAAGAAGTAGTACCTGAAGACATTAACATCCAATCCCAAAAAATAAATTCTCCGAGCTTGACACTCAGTGCAAAGCATAACGTTGATGAGTAACCTCGCAGGAAGGCTGCAATGGCAGTTACGTAAATCCGATTCCACTGCGTGCGAGTGAGTGACTCGGAGCTGGCCGCGGCTCTGTGGCCTCTGCAGCACTCCTCTTGCGCTGCACATGCCACATAGCCCCGCAGAGTGTTTGGCAGCACAGATTTGCAGTCCAGCTGAGCATTAGCTAGAGTGGCTTTAATGCCAACATGAGAGGCGTAGCAAAAGTTGGTGGCCCTTGTGGCAAAAGCAGGAGACAAGACAGAAGTAACGGCTCATCATTGTAGCACACAGTGGGATTAGCAAAGACTGCTGAAGCAAATATGGGAACACCCCTCTGAATATTAATGTTAATTAAGTAGGTCATTCTTTTTTTTTTAATTTCCCCCGGCCTATCACTTCTAAATAATGTAGCTTGCACACAGAGGCAGATGGACAAGCAAACAGTGACTGTCTGCCAGCACACAAAGGAAGATAATGAATAAAGTCCTGGCTAAGAGCAGCCACTTATGAGCGCTACTCCTAAGTCTACTCCACTTGCAGGTGCTCTTGTGTCAGTCACTGGAAAAGCCTCTGCACGGCTTCGCACTAGCAGCTTCCTGTCTCAGCTATTTGTTTGTTAGATGGTCACTGAACTGTGCAAAAAAAAGTACCATTTCTGCTTAGTTCTGTGCTAATTCCTAGATCAATAATAGCAATAAAACATCTTCAGGCAGATGCCAATGCTTGTGACACTGTATTTGATCCACACTCAGAAACAGTCAAAGTGCAAGGAAGAGAAGTCTCTATGCTCAGGCTTTGGAAAACAAAGACAGTTTTGTCTTTTTAACCACCCCAGGCTTCCAGGTAAACAGTTTCTATGGAAAAGTCTACAGGCTATCAAAGCCATGCCACAAATTCTGCTGAAAAGTGAATTCGACTGAGTAGTGACGTCCAACACAGACCTCCAACAGCTGCCATTTCTAAGTTGTCTCCACTAATAGTACAAAATGCTGCTGTGAAATAAGCATCGTGTTTTCTTAATTTCTTTTGAAATGATTACTTAAAGGCTAGCTCCATTGCAGCCACATAGTGCTGGGCTAGAAGAAAAATCTAAAATGATTCTTACTTGAGACCCACAAATGCTTTCCAAAGTAGAGGAGGAGAAAAAGCTACACAGGAAACCCCAGTTCCTTGGAGAAATATCTCAGGTTTGGAGCACAGTGCTTCTTAAAAACTGAAAAACTGGTAATAATAGGTAAATTAATAACAACTAAAATCAGGGAACTGGCAGCTTCTTTTTTTTTTTTTCTTTTGAGAAAAAAAGGAAAAAGTGTCATGATTCGGATCTGCAGCTGTGCATAATTCATTCTCACAGGTTTTGTTCAATTGCTTACTATTGAGTGCTTCAGTATGTGTGGAGTTAGCCTCATAAATCCCATACTGGGGTAATGGAAGATCATTAGCTCAATAGCTCCCACTCAAGGAAGCATGTCCTGACACAACAGAACAGACACATACTAGATAAAGCCAATATTTTCAGGCTCCCTGCAAGGATTTGGGTTTAGCAAATGGGAAATTCCTAACGTAGGAAACATTTTTTTAAAAAGCTAATAATAGATCATGAATGGGAGCTCTAGCAATATAGACATCTAATGGGATATTGAAATGCAAACCTGTACCCTAACATGCATACGTATATCATATCCAGCTGTAGTTGTTACTTACTCACAGCAAAGCATCTCACAGACTGCTCTTTTGCCCCAGTCTATGGTCAACAGGCCATGTCGACTGTTATCAGCAGTACTACTGTAAATCCCATACAACAAGCCCATGCTGGCAATTAGTTAAAAAAGGGGAAAAAAAGAAAAAAGAGAAAAAAAAGCTTAAGTTTTCTGTAAATTCACATCATAAATACAGACGTGGTCTTGGTGTTTACTAGGAGTGTCCAAACAGAGACTCCAGACACACTTTGCACTACATTGTAAGCTCACTCATCCTTGCTCTGTGCCAGCTTCCCACATTATAGGTCATTAGAGGGGAGTTATGGGAGAGCTACTCCGTACGTCTGACTCCGCAGGGCGCCCGCACCGGCAGTGCTCTCCTCCGCACGTGTACATGCCCATCGCGACAGACGCCTACTAGAGCTCCTCCGTTGTCGAGTCATTCCTTTCCGGAAAGGCAACTGCGCCAGAGCAAGCAGCAGGAAGCAAGAAGCCCTGAATTCTTCATGGTAATAGTCACAGTACAGCTAACCTGCTTTTCCAAGTAAATACAGAGAATTAAGCCGTGTGCAGTGCTGCAACACTGATTACGGATTCTAAGTGCAATGAATCCCTCTACTCTTTTTTGTCTACTCTTTCCATCCTTTGATTATGTATATTGCTAATACATAAACTTAATTTACTCCTTGCCATTTTAACAGGATTTTGAACATATTTCCTTCAAATTAATCTGTCCTGCAGTTTTAGTTACTATGATTCTGCTTTTAAAGGAAATGACAACAGAAACCATTATTTGAACAGTTAGGTGGTTTGCTTCCTACTCCCGCTGTCTGTCAACAAGACAGGACAGTGCTAGCAATGAGGCAACCAACACCACATATGGCTTGCTCAAGAGGCACTAACAAGCCTGTTAAGAAACAGCTGAGTACTGCAAAGAACATCTCCTTCGAAATGCTAAATTCATCATAAATTAAAAGTAATAAAAAAGTGAAATGCAAAACAAGAAGATGCATTTAGAAAAATAGGGTTGAAAAGACATGTCTTGCTGAAAAAAGAAAAAAAAAAAAAAAAAGGTTTTCTCCTCCCCTTTGGCCTTTGTCTTCAGGCAAAGGCATGAACATTGCTGTGTCTACTGGGTCCTTGCAAGTCTGTAAATTCTCTCTGAAGCTCCAATGAGGAGTCTGGGTCTGTCTTCCTAGAGTTGTGCCTTCAGAGATGCTGCTTTCAACATGATCACCTGCTGCTTCCATAACTAAGCTTCTCCTCCTTCCCTGGCATCTTTTTTTGCCTTGATCAGCCAACAGGCCAAAACCAAATGTCTTGAATGGCTTAATGCTTGCATCCCCTCCACCTGCCTTTTTAGTACCAGCATTTTCTTATCTTTCTCTCTTGTTTCTAGTCTTGTTTCGTCTTCAAGTAGACAAGCTTGGATACACCCAGAGTAATAACAGTTTCAGTCTGTCTTAATTACTTGTTCTTCTTTCTCTCTGTCAAAGGCTATTTTAATTTCCAAGACAATCTGACAGACTAATAAAAAGTTTCCGAAACAAAGCTTTACAACTGAAATAAGAAGAATCAAAACTTCACTTTATATGGCATAGTCTAAGTACTTAAACTGTTCTTCCTTCTGTATATTAGCTGGAAAACTTCAAATACTTCTATTGGAAGTTTTCGCAATGAGATTGCACAGGGGAGGTCTCCACACTTCTGTTACCATGCAACTACTTAACACAGTCCAATGACAAAGTTATGCTTATTGCGCATTGCTTATTGATTAGGCTGTTACCCTTACTATTAAGAAAATATTATTTCCCTCCTCTGTTTAATTTGAAAACCTCCTTGAGGTGGGATAGGAGGGACAGCTTTCTTTGCTAAATAAGAATTAAATCACTCAAAATTCTACATCTCCTACACCTATACAAGGTATATACATATGCATAAAAAGGTTGCAATACCTTCAAAGTTCTGAAAATTGTTTTTCAAGAAAAACACCTCATTTTAGAAACTAATTATACAGATAAGTGCTACAGAACTAAACATTTACCACTGTTGGGGCACTTTTCATCAGTACGTTGTGATGAACGGCACCTTTATACTCATGCCATATGTTTCTACATATGTCATCATAAAAAGCACTCTAGTGACCCACTATTTACAACAAGGTGACAGAAAAATCACAGGATACGACAGTTATGGTTGTTTAATGACTGTTCACAAAGTCATTGCGGTAATTATTACGTGTGCCACTTGTGTTAGAAAAAGCAGAGAGACAGGAGGGAAGGAGAGCGTGGGCAGAGAGAGGACCCTCTACATTGACCTAAATGAGGCAAGCTCTGAATACACATAACGATGTCTCACAGCGTTTCAAGACGCGCAGCTTTAGGCAGAAAACTGTTCAGGAAAGTGGACAGGGCAAGAACCTTTCAAACAGAGCAGTTAAACTTGCAGCTATTTGGATACTGAAATAAAAGCTGGATCACAGAGGCGAAATCACTTCAGGACCAAGAAGAAGAATAAACTGGCATATCTCTTAATCAAATAGATTATGCAACTTTTCAGTTCTGCTTGGCATCAGTAGTTTGAATGATGAAGCAAAAGAAGGAGCAGAGTGACTACAATTTCCCAAGCCTCAGCCCAGAGCCCGAAGAAACACCAGCTATTGTCACAATGACAGGCAAGACAGAACAGGAATGGCCCTAAATTCGCTATTGAGATGGGTACTTTCCATCTTGGTGAAATCCTACCTAATCCAGAGCCTAACATTGCACTGTGGATCTATCTATGGAACAGGGTAATAAGGTAAGAACCCAGCCTAAAGATGACAGTTTTGGAAGAGCTCCCTACAGGGCTAAGACTGCAAGTTGGGCTCACCTAAAGAGCAGTCTAATTTTCACACAGAATAACACGTAACGCTCTCAAAGAAAGATCTCCCACAAGTACTTCCTAAAATGTACAGTTTCTTTTGATAAGTAATTGGAAAACTGCTGAGCAGGATTTACAATTTTTGAAATATTTTGTTAATACAACAGAAACAAATGTTTACGTGTGAAATATCCAACTATGAGGACCAAGTTTGAGAAGTGCTCCGTTCCTCCATTTTTGAAACCTAGAGCTGTAAATTTAAGACTTGCTTGAGAGAAGACATGGACTAGAACATGGTGGGGGGAGTTTCTTTGTTGGTACAAAATACAAAAGCTTGCGGGCACCACGTATAGCTTCTAGAAGGGTGCGTGTGCGTTCACGTGCATGCGTGCGGTAAAGGCTTTTCCTGCATTCCAGAATAGCCAGGGGGAGCTTAGAAATGAGAACATTTGTTCGGTTACCACAGGGACACCTGTGAAGGACAGGCCTCATCAACATGACATATGCCAGTGTACTAAATCAAGACACACTGAAGATACTGGCATGAATTATAGCCAGATATATGCCCAGACAGCTGCCTGCTGAACTGTAATTTTCTCTCCAGCTTTTAAAAAGAAGACTATTAACACTGAGGATCTCCAACACATGTAGACTACAGAATCTGCAAATAAAAGGATGACATGATGGTGAATCCAGGAAATTTTTGATACTGTACTCAAAAGGCAGAGATCCAGTTTCCAGAAACACAATTCCACAGCTTTTCAGGATTTTAGCCCTCCTCCCAAAGGTTTGTGGACAAATAAGCATGCAGCTTACCCTCCAGGTGAAGGAGGTAACACTAGGCTGGAATAAGTGTGATACAAGGACATAACTGAAAAGCCATCTTGTCTTCAGGAAAACTGATACCTTCTTTGCTAATAAACTCCACCTTCTTGGGGACCTCTTTTCCCCAGTAGCCAGACTAGTAAGTTCACTACTCTTTCAGCCACTAAGATGCTCTTGCTTGCCAGTTCTACCCGAATGAAGCAAGGAATATTTAAAGCAGCTGTTAGCGGCTGAAGTGGTGCTTTAATATAGAGAAGCTTATTTAATAGAGTACTGCATTCATGAGAACATTCAGATTGGATTCTCTGAGAAGAAAGCGCAGTTGTCGATACCTAAGGATGCCTCCATTAAAAGAGAAGGATTACCCTGCCTTATGCAGGGACCAAGTGCTTTTTGTCCTCTGCACTGCATTCACTGTAGCTGGGTCTGTAAGGTTATTTTGCTACATCTCCATTAAAACATCAACACTAATTTAGTTAAACTCCTTCTCAAATACAGAATTAAGGCCATAAAACTGCACATTTTTGATACTACAACTACTTGATAATTCTGTTGTTATTCCAATGTGTTATAGTAGCTTTTGCCATATTATGAGATATATAGCAATGCTACAGAGTGCTAGGGAAATAAACTGTTCAAGAAACCAAGGTAAATCTCCATTCTCTCTTTTCTAGTTCCTAAATTACTGATACTATTTTACATCAATTCAGAGCAGGGTTTAAGGTGTTAGGAATTTTCTACTGAAAAATATTCTTTTCTTTCCCCTCCCAAAGTCTTCAGTGTCTAAGATGACTGGTAATTAGAAGATAAATGCTGTAACAATTGGAGTGTACAGGTACTTACACTCCAATTATACTCACAGATATATAGGTGATATGCTATAAATAATATTTTGCTAAACTATAGGAGAATAATAATTGTCAGAGTGGCATTCCACTTTTGGAAGTGGAGATTAAAATTGCTTCTTGTCAATTTTCACATACGCTTGCAGTCATTTGCATTTTAATGAAGAAATAGTTCTATCTAGTTCTTATTTTTAAATAGAGAATTATGTTCATATTAAGGCAAAATGTCTTTTTTTTTTGTAGTAAGGGGCTGATGATGAGAGTGATATCATTAAAACTCCATTTGGAAATGATCTACAGATCTACTTGCAATATGCAATATCATGTCCAATATGATCTACCACAGAAAAGAATGAGCACTAAATCATCCGTCTTACCATTCATGATCTTCTTACATTGGCTAGGAAAGTTATGCACATACCTACTTCAGAAACTGTGTTGCAGACAAGAAATATTAGAAAGAGAAAATCGCTGCTTCTAATTTTCTTAAGTGTTTATTTTCCAGTTTTGAATAAACTACTAGGACATTCTGCTGTGCATTTAGTTTTAGAATGAATGACTGATGCCCTGGTCCTGGAAAGGTGCACTTTTCATGCCTAACACCATTACTGCAGTATATTTTTACTTTACAAGTTACCCTTGAAGACTACCTAAAAGCTATAGCTAGTGCTGAACACAGCAGTTCTTTTGAATAGCACAAATCGCTGTAATATATCACAAATTCCTGGCATTGTTCCCTGAAGTGCCTGCCTGATTAGTTACTGATACAGTTCAAGGTGCTGGTTATGATTTAAAAAGCCCTAAATGGGTAAGGATCCACTTATGTGAAAGATTGCCTATAGACCTGTGCCTCAGTACAGATTGCTGGCGTGCCTTTCTGGTCCAGGAAAGAGCGGTGTAGCTCCCGGCGCTTAGATCAGGCTCCCTTTCCAGAGCTATATTTATTATTCAGACACAGAACTTAATGGCAATATTAAACAGGGGCATTCTCCTGTTCTCCCAGGAGCCTCGGAGCACTTGCTCTGGGGTCTGCTCCCTGTGCACCCTTTGGGGATTTTGGGGGTCTAAATCTGTCCCAGCCAAGTCAGATAAAACATAAAGCCCACACCCAGTTGCAAACGCACATAGGTCTCTGTGTCCAGGGAACGTTCTATGGGATTCAGGTACTGTGATCACTAGAGAAGCAGAATTATTGTTTCATCCTGCCATAGCACCTTCTTGTTGCAGACCCTGAGGCCAGATTAATCAGACACGTGCCTGGTTTCTAATGCAACCCCTTAACGTATCATGCAGACATTTTAGGAAAGTCAAAAGACATCACTTGAATCAGCTGCCCAATATATTTAGGAAGCAAAAAATAATGAAGTGACTGTGTCATGTATTAACAGTCCAAAATACAACCCAGCTGAGGGTTGTGGGAAACCTTAGTCTTTATCATCATATTTTTCTACTTTAGGATGGCAACACTGATTACTAAGACAGGACACCTTCCGTGAGAATGTCTAGATGGAAAATTACCCATGTAAAATTAGTGATAAAAGCAGATGAAATTAAAAAGAAATCAAAATAACTTATTGCAGATCTACGTACTGTTTCAGAAGTTAGGCAAGATAAATCATTCTAACTCCAGTTAAAAGAAAGATGAGAAAACAGATGAATAAAAATAAAAATCATTTATGAGCAAAATTTATTTATTTTTTGCCTATTGCAGTCAGTGTGGGAAAGTCAGTAATATCTGGACAGAAACAAAATAACATTCCTAGAAGGATACCTTCTCAAGCACCATAAAGCAGATATTACTAAACTAGCTTTCTACAAATATATTTAAATACAAGAGTTT
>VZSV01000076.1:1770738-1785324 GCA_013398735.1 Nothocercus julius | reverse complement strand
CTACAATGAAGAAATTAAATCAAATTAGTGAACACCATGCAGTTACCTGTCATGTTGCAATAAACTTTCAAAGGTCCCAGCGCCCCGCTGCCATCTGGATCTATCCAGTAGTTATTTGAAGTTTTGCCCAAGTGTTTGTATGCTTCACATGAGAGTTCATAAATAGCTGGAATAAAACAAGATACAGCAATAAGGATCTTCAAATCCTGGAACAGAAGATTCATAATGACGATATATTGACATTGGATTCAATACTGTATCAAGAACTGTACATTTGGCTCAACTTCAATGCTATTGATACTCACAGAAAATGTTACTTTTCCAAAAGATGAAGAAGTTATTGAGAAATCTTGAGGCATATAGTTTCAATTACTTTCACATGTGAAAGTTGGAATGGGAAGCCAATTCCAACAACTTTGAAAAATAAGTAAACATACAAACAAAAAATACCTCACAGACATTTTCAAGAGTAACTTCAAACCTTGTCTGAAACGGCTTTGGTTCACAGCAACTTTTAAAGGTTCAAAAAGCTTTGAATTCTCTCTCAGTAAATTCAGGATTTTTTCTGATTTTACTACAGTTCAGAGTAAAATCAAGCTTCAAAACAGTGACATTTCTCACTGTGTGTAATACTCGCCCTCTGCACAGCTCTGCAGTTATTCCATTATGTAGCTACATAGCTAATACTCTGTTCCAGCAGGATACAGAACGCTTCCAATATTTACTAGAGGAAGTTGCTTAAGTATAATTGATTTAGCAAAAAATAAACACATAGACCACTCTGCACTGCTTCCTATTTGGCTGGACTTGGGTTTATAACTGAAGCGGCTATAAAATTGATTGTCATCCCAACATAATAAGCATTGTCAAGACACTTTTCTACTTATGTAGATATTTATACACAGATAAGCTTTTCACAGAAGAGGTATATCAATTTATTAAAAAATCTGGAGGTTGGGCAAGGCTATCTCCAGGGGTCTCTTCCAACCTTAAATATTCTGTGATTTATATAACTACTTTTCTCTGGAATTTGGAGCAAAGAAATGAACACAACATTTTTAATAACATCTAATGCTTCTCTGTTGTCCAAGGACCAGATGGTACAGCTTTTTTTTTTTCGTTTGTTTGTTTGGAATCAGTCAACTGCTAAAAAAAAATTAAATGTCTGTTTAACCAGACTTCATACCCACTCTACAAATTCAGCTAATCTGTTGGCAATTCCTACAAGTGATCTCCCGGCTCAGACTGGCTTTGTTTCAAGCATCCATACGGAAGAGCTGTCCTGCGGCGCTCCGGATAAGGGAGCCTCCTTCCCGCCTGCCATCCTCAAGGCCTCCCACCAACTATCAAGACACAGGAAGGAAAGGGGACCTGGGCACGGGAAGGATCCTCAGCCCTAATTTGGCAAGAACACAGGACCAAAGATGATGCATACAGGTGCAAAGAGAAGTTCTTCATCTGTGCTATTGAGAAGTAATTTTTTTCTGAGAAGCTTGACTTTGGACCTCTAATGAGCAAGGATATTTTATACAACTGGATATTTAAAATCGAATGTGAAATATTCCAAACCATTTATGTGCCTTGACCCCCAAAGACATATACTGAGATCAGCATATCCTGATCTCAGGAGTCTTAAGGAGACTCTGTGCCTCTTTTTAGGTACTTCACCCCGATTTTCGGTTGCAAAGTATTGCTGGGAAGTCATCATGTTTTCTTCTGAAAGATTTCTCTACGCGCTATCCAAACCAAGTCACGAAATACCAACTGCATTAACATAATTGTTATGATACAGAGTAACAAATTTTAATGGGCACATTCCAGAAGAGGCAGAGAAGATTACAAATACTACTTCCAATCTCCCAGAAGTTTTGTAATTTTTTCTTTCTGAACAGTTGGAAAATTGAGAGCTTTGTAGCATCCAAATCCTTACGTAGAGCCATATGGCTTCTTTTTCCAACACTGCACCTTTTTCAAATAAGACCAGTTTATGCCATTCCACATTCTTGAATGATTTTTTTTTCTTTTTTTTTTTTTATTGTAGTAGTAGCTACCTTGAGAGTGTTTTATACAGGGGGCAAAAAAATAATGTGCATTACTTCATCAGACACTCCTGGATATTAAAAATACAAAACAGAAACCTAAAGGTCCACATACTACCTACAAACTGGGGTCCATATTCTACCATACACCACCTTCCTTCTGTTCTTCAGGAACAGTGGAATACAGAATATGGTAGGTAGTTATTTAACAATGAAGACCAGGATGCTTTTTTATTAGGTCAGCATTTGTACAGCACGTTGAACACTGCACATTAGAAATGAAGCTCTAGGTCTATAAATGAGGACAAGACAGTGGAATTTTCCAAATAAATTCAAAATATGAAAAATAAGTTCTTTGAGGGTGGGTAGGTTCTTGGCTGACATATACATGTAGATGAACACTTGAAGACCTTAAAAATGCTTTGTCAGGAAAATAAACCAAAAAGGGCAGACTGGCACAAGAAACTGTAGCATACCAGTTACGTAACAGCAATCCAGGAACAAAACGTAAGGGATAAGTGAATTGTGCCTACTGATAAAACAGCTGTTCATTAAGAAGCAACAGGAAACAGCAAACAACCATATCCTAATGCACAGAGAGCCGTGATGACAGTAAAACACTTTTGCATAGCAAAGGGAAGCCACTAACAAAGAACACAACAGAAGTTACAAACACTAGGTACACAGGGGACAACTTCAATGAAGGGGAAGAGCAAGACACGATACAAAGATGGCAAGTGGTCAATAGTTTGGGCTTTTCAGCCCCATGGAATTACAAGGCCAAAAAGGTGCTTTTGTTTTCTTAGTACGTGGTTCAAATACATTGTACATATTCCTAACGCATGCATGTGTTCTTATTCAGAAGAATACTAAGCTCCAAAACCTTCCAGGCCAAGGACAAAACTCACTGCCTTGCTGTCCAGCGAAGCAGTTTCTAGCATACAATATCCAGGTGCTAATAAATAAATTCAAAATACATTGCAAGAATCACTTGCTTGGTGTCCAAGACAGAAAAGACTGGAGGGGCACAGGGGTAGGAACACAAAAGGGGCAGAAGATAGGGAAAAAAAAAAAAAAAAAAAAAAAAAAAAAAAAAAAAAAAAAAAAAAAAAAAAAAAAAAAAAAAAAAATCAATCAGTCCTCCACTCTCAAAATCTAAGAATGTCACACTCATTTGTATCATGTCAAGTACTGCCAGTGTGAGAGATACGAGATGAAAACCTAGATAGGACAGAACAGAATCCAAGTTCTGAGGGTCAGGTAAAAAGTACAGAAGAAAGGAATCAAAAATAGGAGAATAAGAGCATCAAAATGATGGTACAGTCTTTTTAAAGTTCAGTTACCTGAATAATACAGATCAAACCAAGACCACTAAATCCATTTCATGCTAAAATTTGAAAGGCCTTGGCCATGTTCTAATGTGGAATGAAAAGAAATATCCAAAGAGTATTCTCTCATTTCAACTTCTGGAGTGAAATGCAAAGCTGCTTTAACTGTAGGAGCCTGGGCAGAAAATCCAGGCATTTTAATCAGCTCACAAAAGCAGCTGCCAGCGCTTTCTGAAGCCCATCACCGCCCAGCGGGGGCCTGACCACAGCTCGATGGGAAAAGTTTCCCTTCCGAGGAAAGTTAAGGAGCCGAGCAGAGCAAAATAAGAAGAAAATACAACAAAAAAAGTTGCATCACCACAGAAGTTAGCGTCATTTTCACTGTAGCATTTCCCTATCCGTTCCATCTTCATCCTTTCCTGAGAAGTCAGTTCCCTGGACCATAGGGAGTCACTGGTAGATGGAGAAGACAATGTTTATTTCCTAGTTTCAGGTTTCTCCTTTTTAAGCAATTGGGGAGAACCAACTGGTTCAGAAAACCAATTTACAAAAGAGCTTTCTCAAGCTCCCAGTTGTTGGCTGGAAGTCAGAAACAGTCACCTTAGCTTATATTTCAATTGCTGTGTCCTCATCGAGGGCAGCAGACGCTCTTAAGCCTGTTTTTACTTGCGCAGAGAAATAAAGATCAAAAGAGAGTTAGCCAGTTAGCAGTGGCAGGTGGGAGACAGATCTTTAAAAAGCAGAATAACCAAGTGACAAGAAGGATCTAGCAACCCTGTCACCCTACGTGAGGTTCTCCTAGAGCTTCAATAGCACCTTAGCCAATGACAGTTTTCCCAGCGCTATGTAAAAGTACAGCTTTTATTTTAGGGCTGAAAACATAGCCTCTTTAAAAAGTAAGCTCATTATAAATTGTCAGTCTGACACTATGAATATGTTAAAATACTCAAAATGTCTTTTTTATTGAAAGTAACAACTTCAGGGAATAAACTCCCTTAAAGCACTACGAACATAAGAGTTAAGCCTCAGTTTTACAGCAGCATAAGAAAGGTGTAGATCCATATAAATTGATGGAACGAAGCAAAGGGAAAAGTAAAGCAAAAGCAACAAAAGTAGGAAATGCATCAGATCCATAAAGTCCAGCTAATCCATAAACTCCATGACTTTAACCAGAAAAATACCAAAGACTAAATGGTCAGTGAGGTGCTTCATACCATCTTGTAGGACATAAATCCAAGTCTTGATCCCCTTGAAAGCGGATGGAGAACAAACAGGTAAGAAGGGAGAAAGTAACTTATTTGAAACACAGGAGAAGAGTGAAATGCAATATCTGCAGGCACAGGTACACAAGAGGACACAAACTAATCGTAGTGACAACTTCTTTTCTACTTGATATTTATGGCTAGAATTGTTGAGCCACCAGAAATGATGCACCAGCAAAACAGAAAATGGCAGTTAAGCTTTAGAAAAGATTGGTGTTACTCCCGATAACCTAGAAACTCCACAACGTTTCAGCACTGTTCCCAGAAATCATTTTTATTATTATTATTCGAGTACTTCTCTATTCCATTTTTAATCAGGACAGCAAAAATTCTCAAAATATTTGAGTTACCATTACTCCCTAAGCATTAAGCTCATATGTCGCAAGCCTCTTCAGGGATTTCTTAAGATGCACGCTTTCAAATAAATATATTCACAAAGCTATCTGGTTGGCAGTCACAGACAAATCTTTAATAATAAATGTAATTATGCTTATGCAATGTGGTAGTAAAAAGACAAGAGTCCTGCATCACAGTATTTAGGAATTTTTGAAGCCAGATTGCATACTAATTACTGCACTACAGCAAGATTGCAACAAAATTTTTGCCAAGACAGGCCACTGTATTAAAAGACTCACTTCTGCTTCAGGTGTGTTTTCCCCACTCCTTGTTATCAAGTCACAGTCCTACACTTCCAGAGTTCACACGAAAAAACTGCTTTGCTCGTTCACATATCCTACCAAACCTTGAGTTTATTTCAAAACAAGAAATGAGTTCCCTAGCTTTATTACAGTATATATTCAGAAGATCAGCTGTAAAGTGGAAAATACAAGTGTTAAAAAAAAGCAAACAAAAAAAAAAAAACACATGTTTATATGCACTGTTAGTTTGCTCTGTCAACAGAAGCCTCTCTCTGTTCAGTACAGCACACAAACTGGTGGAGAAAGCGTGCCAGAGAATTTTTATTGCAGATTAAGTGAACCAGAAGCCTCACCAGGGCGCAAAGCAAGTTACCTACTAGAAAAGAAAACTCTTCTGAGTCCCAAATAGGGTGCCTGACATTAATGCATTACTTATGAGATAACCTTCACCTTAAAAACACATGAAGCTGCAAGCTGCCAATTGGCTCTCCCTACTTGGTTCTTACTATAAAGTGGAGGAAAAAAAACAAGACAACAACAACACAAGTCAAGAAACATTATTACAATGTTGCCATTCTATTACTCCATAGGAGAATCACTGCAAGGGTAAACAAGTCTTATGGCCAGTGATGTTGAAAGTTTGGATATCAAAACACATAATTTGGAAGTCGATCCTTACAACCCTTAATAAATGCTAAGTTAAACAAATTCTAAAATTTAAAATTCAGTTTCCAGTTATAGTTAAGAGTACACAAGTGTTGTAGAAGTTCATCAAAAACAAGTGTCAACATGTATTGGATACAATAATGAGAGGGAAGTATTGCTCAAAGAAATCCACAGGAAAAATTTCTTGCCAGTGAGGGTGGCAGAGCCCTGGCAAAGGCTGCCCAGGGAGGCTGTGGAGTCTCCTTCTCTGGAGATCTTCCCAACCCGCTTGGACGCAGTCCTGAGCCACATGCTGTAGGTGACCCTGCGTGTGCAGGGCGGTTGGACTAGATGATCTCTAGAGGTCCCTTCCAACCTTAGGCATTCTATGATTCTATGATACACTGTATTGATACATACTCTCAAGGTACTCCCCAAAACACCCATCACAGCAGTTTTGTTGTATCCAAGCTGTTTGCCATGTTTGCAATTCAATTCCTTTTAATGACACTACTGCTGTTTTTAAACAAAGACTACTGCCAGTGGAAATATAAGTTTGTCAAATATATGTATGACTATGTTTAAGCAAGTGAGTATATTTTTGATATGTAAACCCTTCCATAGCTTCCTCTGCACACGTAGGCAGGCACACTCCTTGCCAGATAAGTCTTTTCATCAACAACAAAAATTTGAACTTGACAGACTTCATTCCTTAACAGACCAGTAACTTAATATGAGAGTAATTACCTGCAGCTAAAAATGGTTTCAGGAGAAATTTTTGCTAAGATACCAGATGAAAATGATGTCCTTCCTTATCAGTTGCTGGTGGCAAAGCAGATGGGGTTGAAAATTGCTGCTGAACATGGCCAGGTTCCTCTGATTCCATCCTTCTAGGCTGTCAGCTTTGAGTAGCACTAAACACATTCAACTATTGGAGCTGAAATCTGAACTAAGCTTTGGAGTCAAAAACTAAAGAGATTAGGGATAGAAGGAAACCACTGCCACCACAATTTGAAGTGCATGTGCAGTTTTACGTGTTGCGGGCTGATTCAGTAGGCTTCAACTTATTTGCACTAAGTGCAGGTACACTCACTTAAAAAGAGCACCAGAACATTAAAAACCCAAGCCAAAAAAAATTATGCATAGCGGATTCTAAGGTAAAAGGGACTTTCAGATTTTCTTGCAATTTTGGTTTACTGATCATTTTACTTCATAAATATCAAAAAAGCATGTTCCTGCACGCAGCTAAAAGCCCTTCTCAAAAAATCCTGCTTGACTTAAAAATTCATTTAAAAGAGTTGCTCAAATATTCCCTC
This sequence comes from Nothocercus julius, assembly GCA_013398735.1. NCBI lineage: Eukaryota > Metazoa > Chordata > Aves > Tinamiformes > Tinamidae > Nothocercus > Nothocercus julius. The sequence goes on along the minus strand of VZSV01000076.1, from coordinate 1,778,096 downwards.
CCTGCAAACTAAAGAGGGGAAAAATTAAAAAAATAAACAGTCTTAAAAAACTGTCTTGTAGCACCACTATTAGCTCTTCAAACTAAACTTCAATGAACTTCCAGAGACAACAGTTTCTGCATGACAAGAAGGAAGATCTTCAGCCAGGAGCAACTCACTGCAAGCCACAGAGCCACATTTCAGGTACTGACAGCTCAAATGCCCGTGCAGAATGAAGCTGCCACGATGAGTCAAAGAACAGGGAGAAACATTTTAAATAAGAGATAAGCCTCTAATATATATGCTATATAAGTCTTCAAAGCTTATCACCTAATGCTCAGAATCAAGGAGGCAGCCAGCGGGACACGCTTGTTCCGCGTTCATCGTGACGCACGGGAGCGAGAAAGCACCAGCCCGCCGCGCCGCCACCGACTCGTCGGACCTCCGTGACAGGCACTCAGAACCTGTCCCACCAATGTAGCAGAAACTGCAGCAAGGTCCACGCGCAGGAAGCAACATGCCAGCTTACTGAGGAGCAGCTGGCAGAAGGCGACATTGCAGCCCATCAGGTTTACGCATGGAAGACATAAAAGACTCACTTCGATATTTACTGTTCTTATCGGGAAAGAATAGGTGGTTTCTTTTTGGAAAGTGCACCTACTGCGATTCTAAAATTTCTAAAGAAATACAGCAATTTGCTAGATTTCATTACAGCCAAATGATTTACATTCAGGGAAAGCCAGGAAATAAGGAAGGGTCGAAATGACGTGCATTTGTCAATGCAACATCAACAGGAACAGAAGACCTGCGTTCCCTGCCTTAACGAGCAACTGAAAATCCGAGGAAACTAAAACCTGTCAAGGCACTGTGAGTAGCACTGATAGTCTAGTTGCTCATGGCGTACCCACAAGAAAAATTCCTTCCTGATTTTAAAGAGAAATTGCTAAATGTAATTACTTTTAGCAAAAATGCAATTTTCACATATAAATGCAATTGAACATTGATAATTTTTTAAAAAGAATTTTACTTCACTTTTAAAGAATTTTAACTCATATTTAAGGGAATTAGAGAACAAAGTTCTGTAAACAAATCCCCTAGCACACAGCACATGGCCATTAGTTTACACTGTATGTGTGCTATCTACCTTGGCTGATCATAATTATAGTTTTAATAGAACCAACACTGTAGACTCCCTGCCATGGCCATGCTAACCTCCCCAGTCAGGAGCTGAACACCAGAAGCATTTCAGTCCGAAAACCAGGAGGAGGCACATCTCCTGGCACCCCGCAACATTTCTAGTTTGAAATTAGGCTGCAATTGCGCAGCTTGGGATACAATCCCTGTGATACAGCCCCTGCTTAACTCTCACTGTCTCACTGTTAGCTGGTTCAAATACACACATTTTGAGAGAAAAAAAAACTTCTTTACACTATGACCCCTGAGATTAATAAGCACCTATATCACCAGCTCCATTTCAGGCATTTGTATGTTTTATTAAAAATTAAAAGAAAAAAAGCTGCTTAAATCATCTTGCTGTTGAACTGCTGTTTCTTAAGGGCATAGTTCTGCCATCACATCAAACTAGGGCTACTCGTTCGACAACGTGTTCCAGTGTTCACGCAGATCCAAAGCATTTTTAGAGCAATCAACACCAAGGGAAAGAGTAAAGCATAACCTTTTTCTCCTAATTCTAAGTAATACAACAGCCAAATCGCATGACTGGGAGGAACCTCGAGGGCCATCTAATCCCCCCCAGTTCCCAACAAGCTCAGTTACACCCAGATATCATTCCTGACACATTCCCGTTCAGAATCTCCCCTGACAGAAATCCTAAGGCCTCCAGAAGCGGCCTGCTCGAGAGCTCCCCTGGCCCTTCCGCACGGACCTTCCTGCCACTCTTTCTGTCAGGCCAAGTGTTCTGCAGGAATCTGAACTCATTCAACATCATTTCTTTTTATTCACGAGCACGGTATTTTCCCTTTCCACATTAGTAGTGGCCTACAAGCTAACTAAGTCAGCAACAACAGTTTACAGTCCTCCTCCACAGTCCATTTTTGACGTTTTCCCCTGTCCTCTCCGGCAGTGGATGGGGAAAGAACACCAAAAGGAGGAATTACCACCATTCTGTTTGGACTCGTGAACATTTCTGGCCAGGCGGCACCGAGTGAAAACCACCCGGAGCCGCCGCACTCCCCGCTCCCGAGCCACGGGCTGCGGCCCGCCCAGCTGCCACGGGGCCCGCGCGCCCTCCCGCTGCGAGCTAATGAACTTAGACGGGATTCTCATTATTAGCGCAATATTCAAATATGCCCCGGAGAAACAGAAAGGAAATTAAAATACAGAGGAAAAAATAAAAATAATACGATGGGTGGAAACCTGCCAAATTTGTGTCAGGTTGACTCTAGGCTCAGTTCTGTCAGAGACAAACAAGACCATTAGCACTGCGGTAGCAACAGGAAGAAAGCGGGAGGGGGTCATTAGAATGATAGAGGGAGTACGTGTTTTTTGCCATTGCTACATGGGTGAAAACTGCAATTTCCTGTGAACACAGGAGAAAAAAACATCCCACCTATAGCAAAAACAAAGGGGCATCTGGCTCTCTGCCAATCGGGTTCATCTCTTTGGGAGGGGGAAAGGGCGATGAAATAGAGAAAGGAAGAAAAATGAATTTATGAAACAAAGTCTGATCAAAGATGAGTTTTTAAAGCAACAAATTTAGTGATGACCTCAAATTAGAAGCCATAGATTAGGCAATTAACATCTTTGTTACAGTGTCAGCCTATAGACATCAGAGAAATCTAATGAGATACCAGTTTTTAACAAGGTGCTTTGGAGAATTAAGTCATTCAAGGATATATAAATATTTTTTAAAATTGCATTCTAATGTGGTTGTCTATGGCTGAAATAAGCACTAATGGCTGAAATAAGCAAGTCATTCCCAATATCTCCACATAAGGCACGCTGTCATTTTAAAGCTGGATAACCTGCCACATGTGCGTAGCTGTGAAGTGTAACTGGGCATAGCACTGCTCTCCACATAGATTCACAGACAATTAATAAACCCTGTGTTTTCCAGAGGAGCTGAGCCCTCATATCCTCCTACAGAAAGGAACTAAAACATTACAAAACCAAGCATTCTCATCAGCATTTATATTACTTTAGCCAAAATGTCCTCTAATACGATAATTTGCAAACAACGCATATCATCCTTTTCAGTTAGTCACATAGTAACTTGCAATGCCAGTAGAACTCAACCTTTTTAAGCCAACTTAAACATATCAGCAGAAATATCTGCTTGCGTTCCTTTTTGTTCGTGTCTTCTCTTCATTATATTCAAGTGAGAAGGACTGTATCCTGATGACTGTATCCTGGCAACTTACTGGGAATCATTTTCACATCTCATTCACATAACGGATAACCTGTGGAATCAGCATCGTATCAGCGGGGTGCCTTGGAGGTTGTGTTGCCTGGCACGCTCTCCTCCACTGAGATCGCCAACAGCGGCACTGCATCTGTACAGAATGTCTGAGGGGAAAAAGACTATAGGAAAACTATAGGAAAACTAGTATGTGCACTTCAAGTAGCATGATAGGTCAGAATAAGGAATTTGCGTCTTGTAATTATTTCCTGTTTCATTTATTGCTACCATTAAATTTCTCACCAAGCCCTGAATATACACGTTGTACAGGTCAGCCAAGTGGCTAAAGAAAACGTCTCCCTTCTCTGTGATCCATAACATCCTGCCTGGCAAGTAGCTCAAGTGATCAGGAAGTGATCGTTTCATGATCATCACTTGAGCATCTGGAAGAAAGAAAATACACCACGGGTGTGTGTGTGGGGGGGGGAGTCCATGATTAGGAGAAAAAAAGACTAAAAGGTAAGAAACAAACTGCTTAAGTTGACAGACACAAAGAAATTCATAATCTTGGAAATGTGAGGAATGAAAGTTATTTTGAAAGCGAGAATCATATTTATTTCTGAAATTCTTAACTATTACACTGGAACAAAGAAGCCTGTAGAGCCTAGGTAGCCTGAGCATGAAGAACAAAGTGATTTCTGTAGTGTCTTAAAGTAGCTGTGGCAAATAAGTCAAGCAAAAAAAGAAGTGTGAAATTGTACACTAGGTTTTCTTGATATTTTACAACACATATCAGCACCTTCTGAACCTAAAAAATATAGGCATATTGAAAACATGCCTATATAAAACAGGGTAAACATAGCTACAGAAAATATGTAATCTAAACTTTCCTAAGCAAATCATTAGAGAAATGAAGTGCTAAAAGAGTTAATGTAATAGCTACACGAGAGTACATGTACTTACAATTTTGCACTAAGACTCAAAGAAAGAATTTGGTTCTGGTGAAATAAGAGAGCAGTATTAGACAAGCAGTTCAGCTGACCCTTCTACGGAGAACTACAAACAAGCCAATAGTCTAAGTTAACACGATTAAGTATTCCTAATATGAGCACAAACTCTATTTAGAAAACTCTCATGTCTTCCATGTTTCCGTCACGTCAGCTAAAAGCAAATATATCTAAAGGATTCCCCAGGCCTCACTAACATATTTCAGGAGTTTGACTGCCTTCCACCTGTCACTCCACCATTGCTTCTGCCAAAAAGACTTCTCTAAACTGGAAATTCATAGCTGTCTAAGCCAAGGTGAAATTTTAAAGCTACTGTTATGAAACATGACTGACACCAAACACCACCTACTCCTGCTGATGGATTTTGGCCCTGATCCTGGTTTGTCTCTCATTTAAATTAAAACTTATAGGGAAGGAGTGTAAATAAAAATAAATAAAAACATACAAATGTCCAAAAGAACCACAGCTCTTGCTCTGATTTAGAAGGGTCCACGGGAATGCTTAATAACCAAGCAAGACTTGTAAAACTGTCATAAGTTTCCATTATAAACAGGCTTGGGATACTGGAAAATGAATACAATGAATGGTTGAAAAGTCCCCATAAACAAAAAACAAGCTGTATCAAAAAGCCCAAAGCATTTAAAATATATATTCTACGTGTAGATTAATTATTTTCTATGGTTATTTGCTACTGGAACCACACATCTACTGTTATAGAAATGAGTCTTCTTCTCCAAGTTAAACATCACATATTCCATTGCATCCTTAGTTTAACATTTCACATGACTTGTATGGGAGGTATGACATATGCATTGTCATTACCCATTTGATTTTATACATCGCAGACTACTAAATCTCCACTTAACCTATTTTCCTTTATTCCTTCCTGGTGTTAGCATCAACTACAATTATATTGTTGCATCAACTTGAAAAAAATTTTTTTTAAAGGACCTTTTTTCCCATACCCTCTTGCTGCTGTTTGTGCCCCATTTTTGTCTTTTACCTTGACTTATTGCCTTCCTTCCAGTGATATTCAATATAATATGAAAGTAGAGAGACTGAAGAGAAACACTTAAACTACTACTCCTCTCCCTTCTTTTCTTTTCCTTTCAATAAATTTCCATTTTCTGTCCTTTTTAATTCTTTTTATTCTCCATTTTCTTTCATAACTGCAATGCTTTTGCCACACCTGAAGTCACGAGAAAATGCTAGATGTGACTCTTATTAAAGGAAAACAAAACAAAACACATCAACAAGAGTTAGAGTCATTTTAAAAGTGGCAGACAGATTGCCAATGGATGCAGCATTTGATCTTCATACACTGTCCCCTCCACACAGAAGGGGGAGGGAAAGGAACCAAATAACAAATTTTGTGGCTTATTGAAAAGCAGCTCCAAACTTTGGTGAGAAGATGCCCTCTTATCAAACTAGCTAGGAGACCCCAGAAGAGATGACGAGTCCTTCCTCTGGTTAGCAGAGGACCATGGCATTAGCCCTGACTTCGCCTGTCGGGTACAAAGCGTAACTAAGCGTACCTGAATCAGGCCCAGCAAGACTAATAACATTCTGTCTGAACGGGCACCCCAGGCACCTTCAGATGATGAGCACCTGGGAGATGACTCCCCAGGTGAGGGCTATGTGGAAAATGAAGCCCGCACCTGCAGCTAGTACAACCCTAAAAGGAATATATCCAAGTGGAAGAACCCAAGAGCACACAGACCAAAGGCTGAGCTGAAGGAGCAGATACACTGACTAGCAACTCAACCCCTGACCCAGAAGGATTGATGAAACATCCTATAAATACATATAGACTGGTCAAGCGAACAAATACGGACTGGCTGGAATTAGAAAATTGGGACCTCATGAAGAGTAAGCTTGCTAGCCCCTGCTCCTCAATTGCTGCTGCAACTAAGCCTTGCACAAGGCAACAAACTACTAGGCCTAACCAAGGGATTAGCTCTGATCAAGTTACTGGCACCTCACAGGAAAAAAATCTGCTTAAGAGTAATCACTACCCCAAGTTGCTAGTTGCAGAAGCTGGGTTCGCTTGCCTCCACCCTAAAAGAAAGCCTGCACTGGTCTATACAATTTGTGTGTGTTTCAGGAGGGATGACAGGCTCCTGCCAAAGGCAGCAGGGAGTTTCTGCAACACCTTAAGCTGGTTGACAGCCTTATCATACTCAGGGGTGGACAAAGGGGTGATTGCCTAAGATAACACTACAGAAACAAGTCAAGGTCTTGCCAAGTCCCTATTATACTCTTGTCACAGAGGCCAGGACAAAAGGTCCTAAGGAGCTCCTGAGTTTGTACCTCTATCTGCAACAGAAATATCTTATATATTCATACAGCTAGACCACACAAAAACAATCCTAGTATAAGCAGTAACATGGTGGCAGCCAACTTGTCTTTTGAAAGATCACTTCCTTTCCAGTAAAAGTCGGGTGCTTTACCGGGGCCAGACAGGGGTAGAACTGATTTCATAATTTTATTGAATAATTTGCATTTTCAAAGTTCATCAGTTCATTAAACACTAGCTCACCAACATTTAACATGTTACTGGTTTGGTAAATGATAAATGATGGTCTGATTTAACACTGATCAACCGCTTGCATTAAGTTTTTAGTATGAACAGTGATCAATTTTGAAAGCTTTCTTCTCTCTTTTTTTTTTCTCCTCTCAAGTAGCTCTTCTGCTTTTAATGTTTTTCATAAGTCTAAAAGCACTTACAAAGAGCATCATTATTCCCACTGTAGAAATAAGAAAAAAAAATAGACAGACCAAGAAATTACTTGCCCAGAAATTACATGACTGGGAAATGCCAACACAAAGACTGAATCTCAATATGCTAATTCTCATTCCACAGTCCTATCAGATTGAACATACTGCCTCCCACGTACAGCCAAATTTATTAGAAATAAAGAATTTAGCAAATCATTCTGCACTTACTTTGTAAGTACATAGGAAGGGTACAAAAACTATATAATCATGTTGGAGAGTATGTACCAACAGTCATT
>VZSV01000076.1:1691965-1770678 GCA_013398735.1 Nothocercus julius | reverse complement strand
AAAAAACAAAATAAACTTTTCTTCCCCTCATTTAAATTTTCAGACTCTTTTTAAAAAACATTTAAAAATGCTACATTTGGAGAGGTAAAAACTCCGCAGATTTATCTTTAGTAGAAGTTCTCATTATTTAGACCACTGAGGTATCTTTACAGTTGATCTTTGCATTAACTGCATTCTCTCACATGACCAAGAAAGCCAGAATTACAGAGCAACTTCAAAATGTATTTTCTTTTTAACAGCTGCCAGTGGGATTTTAATATCAGCACCTTAATGCTTTTTTCAATTAAAGTGTTTTAACAGTGAAGTAAGTAATGAGCTAGATTGTTTTAATGGAAAAGTTTAAGAAAAAGCTAATTAATTTTGAAGTCTGCACACGCAGAGTCCTTTTTAAGGCTAAGATTAATTCTGACTAGGATTTTACTGCATACATGAGTTGTTCTAAAGTTATCTATTCATAATTACATATTCGCTTTTAAACGTCCCCTGGAAATAATATTTGTTTGTGCATCCTGCATAACAAGGGAACGCAGGTTATAGCTGCACAAACCACACTCGTTAATACCTCCGCTTCCCCAGGCGCAGGCCACAACTCCGGCACGCTCTTTGCTTAGATTTAAGCATGTAAATTAGGCCACTAAGTTAAGGGACTGTGAAGGTACTGCGAATTAAACACTGGCTTCAGACTCTTACTGAACTGGATCCCAAGCGTATTTCTCCCACCTAATAGGAATTTTGCTTAAAAACTCATGACAAGCAATTCTATTTTAAAGCTACATATAAGCAGCCCAGCTGTACAGACTGCTAAAAGCCAAAACCCAGTTTTGGTCCTCACTCTTTCCCATCTTATCCAATACTGAGGCTCCATCACTTCCAGTTGAGCTTTTAATTCCAACAAAACTACTGCTCATTGCCTACTCATATTCCACGTTGCATCCTCATGTTCATTTTCTCAGCTGAACCTTCACCAAGCAGTCCTGCTCCTATCGCTCCTTCTGGAGCTGCAGCCTTCCTCATCTCCAACACTGATTCCATTTACTCACAATAAAAATGCAAGTTGTTTCCAATTTATTACGTAGTCTGCATTTCATAACTAGCCGGTGCCAAGCATCTCTGCTCAGCTGACGATCCCTTTACAGCAGCCAACTATCTCCTGCTTACAGCAGTGAAATGGAGAACACACTGATTTTTAAAAATAAATATTGGAATACCAAACAGCAAAAAGCACGACACAACCTTTACCGCTAAACTAAAATAAATAAAATTAATGGAGCACAAATCTTTGTTTTTGGTCTTGCAGATACTGGTTAACAATATGGCTGCAGGGGGCTTAGCTGCGCCCTGCAATAAACGCTGCGAAACCCTAGACTAAGCCAAACAAGCACCTCCACCACCCGCCCCAAACTAAGCGGTATGCTTGACTAAATAAGATATTAGAAATAACCAGTAATAACGGTCTGCATCCAGAGCACAACAAGAAATGCTTTATGTGAAATCCCTTAAGAATGTGATAGCAAACATCAGGAAATGAAGGCACAGAGACTAGTGTAAACTAGTGTTATATTTCCTTGGAGAGAAGCTTTCCTGGAAAAGAAACTAGGCTGCTCAGGAAGCAACTGTATTGGTTGCATGATCCTTTTACGCTTTAGTTTATAGGACTTTATTAAATTTCTTTATAAGAAGAGCTCCAAGAACCTGTTTTTAACCGTAAGGAGATGGGAGAAAAAAAAGGAAAAAAAATTCAGAGAGCACATGCTAAACTTCCACATAGCATGTGGTCAGTTCAAACGCAGGGCACAAGCAAGGCAGAAAAAATCAAGATGCCAACACTGCAAGCTGAGAATGAGTTGCCTGCCGGAAGGACTTTCCCGGAGGAAGATAAAAGCAGAAAAGACAAAGCCTCTTCCTGGAAAACTGAGGAATTCCCTCAGTTTCCCTTCTCCTTACTCCTCCAGGATCAGCATGCTCGGACACTTATACACACCGTGCTGAGCTTCAGCACAGCATGACCTAACCCTGTTTGCCCTGCGCCCTGGTGACAACACAGGGTCCACTACAGGAGCGAAGGAGGTACCGCCCCTTCAACAGCCGCTCTCCCCACTCCCCATGCTAAGTGTATTAACATCTTCCACACTTGCAACCCCCAGACCAGCACCCACCTCAAAGCTACTCTCACTTCTCCAAACTTACCTTCCTCACACAGTGGCCAGCCCCAGAGGGAAGGCAGCCCCTGGGGAGCTCTACAGTCCCACACAGGTGCCACAGCCCCACCGCTCCATCACCACAGCTGGGGCCAATCACCCAGGCACCTGGGCCAGGGGATGCAGCTCCAACCTCCCCCTTCCACAAGTACCTCCTTCCTCTTTTACAAATCCAGCTGCAGAGATTTCCAGCAGCTACTCTGAGTCTCTGGCTTATTTTCCTCATTCTTCCTCCTTCTGCCATGAAAAGGGTTAATGGGCCTTGTAAAGCAGCCTCTCCTGCCTGAAAAGCCAGGTTTTTGCTACAAGGGGCTGCCCAGAGCTTTGGTCACTCTTCAGGTGTAGGCCAGGCTACAGGTGTTGTTATTGGGATTTCTGTGCAAGACTTGGATGGCAGACCTGTGTAAATCATTTAATTAAATAAAGAGCTGAACCTGTGCTGAATCTCACTAGAATCAGGTGCTTCCAGGTACATGGGTCTCTTGAAGGACTCTAGTAAGAAAGCGGAGATGATGCTTCTTGTGGAAGGCCTGATTTTGCCTCTCTGAGATTTGTTCATTCAAGCTGATGCTGACTGAAACATCAGGTTTCCCTGTCAAATGTTCAGAAACATCACGATGCTAGTTTGGTACCGCTCTGCACTCAAATTTTCCCTGGAGAAATGAGGGGAAGTCAGTCGTGTCAAAAGTCCTCTCAAAAGACAGGACACTTATGATTAGGTTGTATCTTCCATCTGAAAAGAATTAACAGACGGAGCTCTTCCTGTCTTTTGACAAGAATATTATTTCACAAGAAAGTCTTCTGTAAGACAGTCTCTGAACACAAAAGTATTTATGGCCCCTCTATACCTTTTCAATGGAGAAAGTCATATATGAAATAGGCTCTAGCTCAGGAAGATGATGCAAAAATGATTCAGTTTACTCTCACACCCAGCGCCAAGACTATATTGAAATGTTAAAAGTCGAGTTTATTTTGGACTGAGGAGTTGAATAAGCTGGGATTAAATCTACACCGATATGATGTGCGCATTGTCCTGGCTCAAACTAGCAAAGTTGTAAATATAACAAATTTATTACCTATTTTTAAAATTAATATATCATGGGTTTTTTTTGTTGTTTGTTTGTTTGCTTGCTTTTGTGTCTTTTGTCTTAGCAACTAGGAATTTAGAAAATTAAGTTTCAAGAATCAGTAGGGTCCTTCATTATCAGTACTGGCTGCATAACCCTGACATCCTGGGCTTTTTCTCCTTTAATTATGTTAAGCCATCTCTATTAATTAATCATCTTAAAAATGGCCATAATTTGTCTTTTATCCTGGTCATTCATAAACCACAAATCTTTCCTAAATATTTTACTTCATATTTTACATAATAAATGAAAACTTGGATGTAACATCAATTTTTTTGTTAAAGTAATATGATTACTGAGAAAAGGTAATTGCACTGAGTGTTCTTTTAAAACTTCTAAGGAGCTGTGTGAACATACAAAGGCTGAAGAAAAACAATAGTAAAATTAATAACAGTTACCAACAGGAATGTACAAGTCAGAGATACACAAGCAACCAGTACCCAAGTAAAAGGAACAGAGAACTACAGAAAGAACAGGGGAGCACAGTTTTAATTTACCCATTCAAAATAGATTTTAATTGGTGTTTTAATACAGATCTCCTTTGCTTTATACAACTAAGCTCAGTGCTGACAGGGGTAAATTTTATTAGCCTGGCTCTAATAAAACTGCCACAGAAGTTAATAAGTTTTCCACAAATAATGAGAATAGGGCTGAATGCTAGGTTTCATGGCGGGTTGCAGAGTCTTTCAGTTCTGCTCCAGGTTATTGGTTCAAATGGAGTCTTGTCTGGTAGAGAAGAAAAGTCATTTCCCATCACTGGCTACTCAGCGAATTATGCAAAATGCGTTAGGAATTTCAATCATCTGCACTCTAGCAGGCTTACCTACTCTCACAGAGAAAAGCAATTGCTAACGTGATTGGTTTCAAGCAAATTGCCAAAAGACCAACGTCAGTAGAGAAGTCAGAAATCTCACTGACGTGGAGGCTGATCAATACTTCTCTTCTCCTGCTGATTTCTCTAGGCCAGGAATATGAGACAACTGCAGCGTTGCTTGCCCTGACCAATGGCCATCTGAACCTCCTGGGACCTCGTGACAAGATCTTGTGTTCTGTGATCCTATATGAAAAACTGCTCTGTAGTCCTGCATAACCAATAAATCCAAGCCAACAGTCTTGAATAAACCAATATATCTCATTATCTCTGACATAGAAAGGTGATCCAACAAATGATCCAAGAATAAAAGATCCTTAAACAAATATTCTCTATTTTCTGTGAAGGAAATAGATTTGGTGCAGATGAATCTCAGGACAATACTTATTTGATATTACGGAGCATTAGAAGTGGCAAGCAATGTGGAGACACACAGCAGCCCTGTCTGGACGTGGCCTGGGCTGACAACAAGGAGCAATACCGGTCACTCGTGGCACCCTTCGGAGAGGGTAATATCCATGGGGCACAACATAATTTACTGCAGCACCCAGGCACGCTCTGCGCAGAGGAAGCAGCACGTTAAGGCTGCACTGTACAACATCATTCTTAAGTGGTATCTGCAACATCTTGCTCCTTCCACTTCTCTGAAATCTCATCAGACTGCTAAGCTAAAAGTAAAGAGAGAGCGAGAGCACACGCACGCTATTCCGAGGAAATCTCTTCTCTTCCTCCTCCTGGTGCACTCTTTGTAATCTTTGGCCATTTGAGTATGTGCTCTGCCTTTTCAGAGAGCAGCAGCAGCTGGGCTGGGCTGCAAAGCAGGGACGAGCAGAGCAACCTCACTCTCACCATCACATCTGTTCCCAGTGTCACCATCCCCAAACTGGGCCACACTGAGTATAGAGCTAATCACCAACAGGTGTGACACGCTAAATGAAAAATACTTCAATGTGTTTAAGTTTTCTTAAAGAGAGGCTTTGCTATGTCTAACAAGGTGAATTCTGCTGCACTGGAAGTTGTAGGGGAATGTTCTTATTTTTATAATAACCTGCACCACTTTCATCTAGCCAGATAGCAGCAACTTTAGATGGTAGGGTGTTGTTTTGTTTTGTATTTTGCTAGTAATAACAGTCCATATTCTGATTTCCTAGTGATGACTATTCTGCCTGGAGGCACCCAAGTTGCCTGTGAACATTCTCCTGAGGATAATTAGAGTATTTGTATGTCCATAGCTATAAAACCTGACTCGTGAGAATCTGAACAGCCTCACTATTAGTGAGCAGTCTGGCCTGTTTCTCTCAGATTAGTCCGAGTAAGTAAAATAGCCCACAGCACTGCTTGTTATCACTAGATAGCATTTTTTAATGAAAGATCTCTTCTATTTTTTACTCAATTTTTCCCCTTCCCTTTATTAAACAGTAAGAAAAAAAACTTTCATACAATTAATTTCTTACTTTTGTGACTTTTTGTTAAAAGAGATCTGTTTGCCAATCGAATAATACATAATATGTATTGCAGAACTGTGAGACAGTAAGTGCCTCTTTCTATAAAAATCTTATTTTTTTAACAAGTTTGTTTGAGATCACAGAAAGTAGTCATGTTGTTCTTAGAACTCCTCCCATTTTTCCTGAAGAGGAAAATAAGCATACTTTGCTTACTCACAATAACTATATATCTGTACAGTGTTTCTCTTTTCTATTATACAATTCAAAATGTATTTTTACCAATTATGTATTTAGTCTTTTGCTATAAAAATACATTTTGAATTGCTGACAAAGAAAAATCATTATCACAGCATCCTGTCTTATCTTGTCTTAGATGTAAAAGGTCCAATGTTTCAGATGTTTCCTCATTTATGGAAATAAATTGTTAACATTGTTAACAGCTAATCATTGTTAACCATTGTTAACAGCTAATCAGTAAAGAGCCTCCTGAAGGTTAAATTGTCCAACTGTGCAGATTACATTTGCTTTTCTTATTACCTACTCCTTCTGTATTTTAGCAGTAATCATACTCAGGAGTTGAAATTAGTTCACTACCCATACACAGCTCATATATCTCTTCGTGTTAACATTTCTTACCTAGAATTTGTTTCTAAATCCTATTAAACTCACTATTAAAGCAATATTACATTTCAGGAAGAAGTACCTATTTTTGGAAAAAGAAATAACAATGCTCATCAGACTTCTAGAGATATTTCATGGAATCATCACTTCAAGAAAAGATCAGTGTTTTAGTGCTCATTAATTCTGAATCTTGTTCCAAAATATAAGATCGTATTTGTGCATAACTAGCCATGAAGAGACAAAGCTAAAGCATTCAGAGGTCAGGTTCTGGTATACTGGAATTAGGACAGGAATCATTGCATTGTTACAAAGACTCGCTTTGAAAAAAACTTGGAGCGTGTTTTCCAGTTAAAAAGGTAAAAATTGTCCATGTTCTTTCTCTCAGTTGTGTATTCTTTGTATATTCTGATTCTATCTACATTTTCCTTGTCTAGTGATAAAAGTACTGAACTTTTTGACTTTTTGCCACGGCTTTTATAAAGTTGACAGAGAAAGAATTGGGAACTGAAGGTTAGTACCTCCTATGGATCAGCTAAAGATTTACAGTCAAGCCCTTTTCAGTACAATATTCTTGAAGGAAAGGGGGTTTTACACCTGTAAAAATAAGGACAATGTTTAAAATGAAATGTAAGACCAGAACTCGTGTTTCATGTGAATAAATACAGGCAGAATTAAGATTGACCTTTTAAAAGTAAATTAGACTCTTCCGCTATTGGAAATCATAAAGAGAAGCCAAATACAGTCAAATTGTTTCTAGATTGCCCAAAATGCTTCTAGATTTCATCTAAATCTATGAAAGGTTGCGCAGGAGGTAGTAGATGGATGGATCATAATTTAATAAAGCCTGTCAGTAAGTCCCTTCCCATATTTTTCTTACATGTAGATTACAGAGAAAGCATGCAGTGAGCTAAATATTAAACAACTCAGAGAAACCTGAATTATTAGTATTTATCCTGATACGTAAATTGTAACTTATGTGAGCAGGAAGGACCTAGGAAGCTAAAGGCAGCTGTGTAAGGCAAGCAAGGCGCTGCAGAGCAGTGTTAGATGAAGAGCGGGATGGAGCTGGCGAGAAGGAAGGAGGAAAGTGAGCTCCTCTTCTCAGTGGATCCATCCACTTGCAAGAGCGTTGCAAGAGTGCAAGAGTCTTGCAAGAGATGCTGAAAAAATACGGCTCTAAGCACGCAGCATGTCAGGGCAGCTGTAGGTAGGCTATAAAGGTTAATTAGTCAGAGATTAAAATGCAGCTTATATAATAATGTTAGTAAGGATTATGCTTCCTGTTAATTATAAATTTAATCATTCATTTTTTAATTATTATGAAACTTTGTTTCATCACTGTAAAACATGTTTTTTAAGTGAATGTATTCTTTTTATCTTTCAGCCTTGCCCGCAGTTAAAGCTTATGCTCTGGCCAGTGTGAGGCCAGGCCACCGCGTTCCTTTGGGCCCTGAACGTTCGTTAGGCAAGAGGAAGCTGGCAGATGTCTAGGGTGTTCAGCATGCCCTGACAAGCAGGACTTTCCAGGACTTGTTGCTTAATTCACCACTGAACCGCAGAGCGCTGAGCTAAACAAATTGCTAGAGAGCAGAGATGGCTCTTTCAGCAAAAGGCGTCTTAAGCCTCTTTGGCAAATAAGATAACAGATAAAGGGTCTTAAGATTTTGGTGTGTCCTTGAAATATAAAAAGCCTTCCTGCTGAAGTGTTATATTCTGAAAAGCATGTTATTTTGTGATCTTAAAATGGCAAATGTGCTTAACTGATTTACATAATTAGATCTATTCATGATTACAGCTGTTATATCAGATTTACTTATTTATTTGGAAGTTTTAATTCTGTAACTATTGGGTGGGGGGGGGTTGTTTTATAACTTTGCCTATGCTTAAGCCCTAGAATATACACGTCCTCGTCTCACGACACTAATTATTGTTTTCACTACTATATGATATAAATATTATACTGGACCTTTGTGAAACAAATCCATTTTGATTCACAAGGGTTTCATGCAAACATTGTCTCTCTGTTTCACTTCAAGCAGGTCATCCCTTGAGTTTGTCTTTGAATTTCAGCTTCAAAGGAACCTAAAACCCCAATCTGAAATTCAGCCAAGGCAGCAAAGCCTTGCCTTGTGTCAGGTCAAAAGCGCAGGAAAGTGCTGAATTCCCTGACCAAAGCAAAAATCAATTCACTGACAAAAAACTTCACTAACACAGAACTACCTAGTTCCTCCAAGTTCAGCAAAGCTCAAAGCCATGAAAATTATAAGGTATAGAGTTAAGATACCCACTAATGTAGTTTTGACTCCAAGGTCTTTGAGGAATGCCCCGTTATACCCATAGCACAAACTCTGTAAACTCTGAGAAAGAAAACAAATATCTTACTATATAATACCATTTGTTTTCTAACATGATCCTATATTTAAGTAAAGCAGTACTGAACAAGTGCTACCTCCACTTAAACACTTCCCTACTCCGTGGAATAATGAAGTCTCCTAAACTTTACAACCTTTTCATGCAACCCGTTCCACTGTTTAAAATTGCCTTCAGTTATTTTTACACCATATGCCACAGTTGTCATTCCAATCTCTCTCCTCTCCCCAAATCTCTCTTTTGTACTGCTCCTGTGACGAAGTCAAAGCTGCAAGCCAGCACACCAGCTATGTCTAAGGACGCACAGACACTGCACAAGTCTGCAAGGACAGATGGGGCCAGTATCAGCACAGCAGAGCCAAGGCTCAAGGTCTCCTGGCAGGATAGCTACAACTCTTGGCAAGCTTCAGCTAATCCCCTCATTACTGGCAGCTATCACTAATACTGCGAACATAGCTGGGACGGCCTCTAATACATCTTGGTAGCTACTGTACGTTGAATAAGGGCAGAGTTAAGGCTGTTTCAATCTGTGCCTCGGTGCTATAATTCTGAGGTTCTGTTCTTTCGTGTGTCATTATGTTCTAGAAAGGCACAGAACTCTAGGTATTCTGAGAGGACAGACACACTGGTGAGCGTATTAATTTCTTGCTGAGAAGAAAAGACTTTTAAAACTACAGCAATACATAAGCTAAAAACAGTAATTAATCAAAAATACTTTTTTTTTTTTTTTTTTTTTTTTCCAAAGCAATATAGGCAAAAAGGATTAGTTGGAAACTTTGGTTGAATTAGAGCAGTAAAGGTTCTTGGACAGTGTGTTTCCAAACGACCTGGACAGCTGTAATCCCATATGCTTTATCCATATAGCTGGATGACAGAACAATAGACTTTAAATCCTCCTTTTGATGCTGCAGTCCAGCAGTGTCATTTTCTTGCCTTATTGCACTATTTTACTCATAGAAGGCAGGTGAAAATGCTATTAAGAGAAGCCTTCACAGCTCCTTGGATTATTATTTCTGTCCTTTGTAATGAATGAGAAATGAGGAAAGTAATGCCATCCTCTGCCCTTATTACTTCTCTTTTGGACTCAAGAAGGAAACCTAGATTATACTTATTTTCAGAGACTCACTAGATAAAACACACTTAATTAACTGAGCTTCCATTCTTGCATTTCTTCAGTGAAATTAAACATCTTAATAGCCTATCATATGCACAAGAAGCATATTTTTCCAGATGGCTGTACTAAATCAGCAAAAGCTCTACAAATATTAGAGCAGAAAAGCAGATATGCAAAATTTATTTCTCTCTGCTTCAGCAAAATACTACTTCGCGCTAAATCCTGTATTTTCTTCCCTAACATCAGATGCAATGCTGCCATCACCATGCACATCCACTCTTGGTGGACCAAGCAAAGGGCTGTCA
The DNA here is from genome assembly GCA_013398735.1 of Nothocercus julius. Classification (NCBI taxonomy): domain Eukaryota; kingdom Metazoa; phylum Chordata; class Aves; order Tinamiformes; family Tinamidae; genus Nothocercus; species Nothocercus julius. The sequence continues at coordinate 1,760,627 of VZSV01000076.1, read as the reverse complement.
CGAAATGTCTCCTGCAGTACTGGCCTCTTTGTTCAAGAGAACTTGAACTATTTCTTCAAGTGAGAGAACTTAAATAACATTCCAGTATTTCGTACTACTATAAAATGAAGAGGCTAGAAGCACAAATTTTCTATTAATGCCTCCTCTGTCTATCTGATTGCAGACAGTGAACTAATCAGTTTATGATCCTCTTCTATGCTTTTGCCAGGAAGGTCTTAGTTAAACAGTAACTCACAGAAAAAGTAACATAGGAGGAGGGAGTCCTTCATAGAAGATTTTGCCATTCAGCACTACACAGTACACTACATACAGTAATGAAGTCACTACTACTCAGTACATTCAGTACAGTATATTCCTAAATATAGTGACTATATAAAATGCATTCCCTCTTACATTAATACTGCGATGAAAAATAGAATAGTTTTTAGTTAAAATTCAAGCACCTGTGGATTCTTGCTTCTTTGTTAGTTTGCTTTGATTAAAAATAACAGAATTCTTCAAATTATTTTATTTTGTACAGCCACTGTTAGATATGTGTCAAGATTATATTATAGGGCATATACTCACATGAGTAGCCCTATATCACACTAAAGCTTCTCTTGTTCCTTTACGGGATACTCTGCCTTTGAGAGAGATCTGTCAAAGCTTCAAAGCCCAGCATTCTTCTAGGTCCTGCATAACCTCCCTGCACCCTCCTCCTCCTTCCCCCAAGGGCTTAGGAGCGTGCTTTAATTATCCTATTGCCTATAATGATCGCACACCAGACTGTAACTTAAAAACAACTAACCACTAATTTTATATAGAACACATAATAGACTATCTTCAAAAGGGACGTTGCAGGACGTGGCAGCTTGCTGTGGTTGCCCGTGTTTCCAGTAGGAAACCCGTGTTTTCCTACTGCTAGCAGGACTGATGCTGTCTCTTTGGTGGGAGTGAATTTCCATCGTCAGGCTCCCCAGCAGGCGTGGTAGGGGAGGAGGTGGAAGTCAGACTCCTCTTGTGCTTTACTTTGGTTTTCTGCTTGTAGTTGCTGCCTGCTGCTTCTCCGAGGTCAGGCTGAGGATGGTCGGTGTCTTTGATGGCCTCGGCCGATGCCGCCTTCTCTGCTTGAGCAGGGATATCGCTGGTGCTGCAGCCGTCCCTCTCGCAGGGCAGAAAATCTCCCATGAAAGGGCTCTGCCGTAGAAATGCCAGTAGGTTCCATCGCGGATGTGACATGAGCAAGATGGCGGCGCTGTGGTGGCACTGGGTTGTTGTATTTCACCTCTTGGGAGTTTCTTTTTTGCTCAGCACCTCAGTGCACTTCTTCCTGCTAGGCTGTAACAGTCCTGCTCTCTTTTTGGTATAAATAGTAAGCAGGAAGTCAGTTATACAGATTCGGAAGAACTCCTCATTTTTTTGAGAGCTTTCCTAATTCTCCATCTGAGAGGACCTCCCCATACTTGCTGCAGTCGAAGGGGACGTCCAGGAGGTCACTGCTTGTCAGAAGAGGGTCCGGCTCGCAAGGTGATGTCCCACCTGTGTTCCTGGGAGAGCCCTGTGCTGCTGAAGCAGACGTGGGCGCAGGAGCTGAGCGCTCTTCTCACGCAGGCACCTCTAAGCCCCCTAGGCCATCACCAGCCCTGTGAGACTCTCTTAAAGAAGAGAGTGTGAAGTCGAGGTGCTTGAGCTTCGGGAGTCAACGCTTCAGAAACACTCGCGTTGTCCCAGTGCTGCCGGCAGGCCGCAGCTTCCAGAGCAAACGCTCCGGCAGCGCCGCCGGCATCGGCTGTGGGCCCAAGCAGCGCTTTGGGCCTGGGATGTCACAGCCACAGAGGCATCGGTGCGGTGGCTCTGCGATGTGCCGTCCCTGAGGAGTGGCGTGTCCGGTGGGATGGAGGCTGCTCCCAGCCCCAGGAAGTGCTTTGGGACCAACGGCGCCTCTATCCATTCCCAAACACCAGCTCTCTGCTGTGTTTTGTTTCCAAAGGCCAGTCCCCCTCCCTGCAGCAGGACTAAAAGTTACGGCTGGCGATTCCTAAGGGACTGTGGGTAGTTTAACCAGTACCTTCCATGCAGGGCATTTCACTGACTGAAATAAATTCTATATCAAACCCACAGCTTCCAACTAGTGAGAAAACTCCCTGGGTATGAACCGGAAGGGAAACGGGGACTGCTGCTTCTTGGAAGCCACGCAGGCACCTCGGTGTGTGCAGCGGAAAGACAGCAGGATGGAGGCAGGGGAAAGCACCTCCTCTTCAGCTGTGCTCTTGCTAACACAGGACACAAGATCCAGGAAGATGCAGTTAAATTCCACTTGAGTCCTCCCAGTAATGCTGAAGTTCCCACTGCTGTCTTTACTCCATCAGTTACTCACTAGAGTTATGGCTGTGGTTACACATACGTCAAGCAAGATCAAAGTCAGCACAGGTTTCTGGGCCTCATACATTCCCTTTGCTCTTTTTAGGCACTAATTACAGACAGGGGAGTAAAAGGAGGAAACCTAATTGGGGTCTTAGCATGTGCAGGTCTTTCAGTTCAGACCCAAACAAAATCCACCCCCCCAGTTTGGTGCAATAACATCTGTGCAGTGTGTCAGTGTATCCTTCTGGTTGACCTCTGGGTAAGGGACATGGGGACATTGACTCACCGTGCAACAGGGTCATCCAGCCTTACTGAATGGCCGACAATTGGGCAACAAAGCACTCCTGAAATATTCCGGGAGGTAGTTTTCAAACCAGTGTAATTTAATTCTTTTGGTTTCTTCTTGCAATCATGGATAATTTATTTGTCTTCCTTGGCTTAGTGTTGAGGAAAAGACCCTTGGAGACCTCCCAGTTCCTCTTAAAACAGCTGGAGGAAGGAGGCTTTATCACTCTGGAGTAGAGAGAGGACTGAAATCTGCTCTCGGGAGCCCAGGGTGCAGGCTCAAGGGAGGGTGTTTTCTGTCACTGCGAGGCAGCATGAGGTATGGAAGGAACAGTGTTGATATTGTATACTAATGAATGAGAGCTAGAAAAGGAAACAGACCAGCGCTGGCTCCCATGGCCTCCAGCTCCCTCCGAACAGGGCTGCTGCGCATCTGTGCACAGTGTCGTCTCTCTGACTAGAGAATGGAAGTGAAAGTACGAAAGCGCAAGCAAGATCATATTTTCAAGGATGACTTGATTCTAATTGCATGTATCTCTTTTTAAGGGGTCTCTGCTTGGGGGCAAGCTGCATCGCTACTCATACCCCCAGTCTAAGTGAATCTATCTCATCTTTGTTGCAAGGGCAGATGCAAAGCCATATGATAAATCGCTAGCTGAAGTGGGCCCTGAACCCAAGTCTCCAGTTACGTGCTGCATAGTCCAGTTTGCTCCGGGATCTGTAGGCGAAATCCGGAAATGTCCCATCTTTGCTGGTGGTTGCCTTCCCTTCCTTTCGGAAGATAGGGACAAAGTGCCAATATTTTCCTAGGAGCACTTCACAAGCCAAGTTAGGGATTGTTAGTGTTTGTGTTAGGAAGGGACCTTGACCTGCCTGAGCTCGCTGCCTGAAATAAAGTTCTAAGGATGCAGAATAAAAAGACCTCAAATTTAGTTCTTTTCACTCTTTTAAGCTCTTCATTGGACGGTATTTCCAGTGCCTTGACCGATATCAGCTTAAACAGCCATATTCGGTACTGGAATGGGTGTATCTTTCTCAGTGCCGTCCCTGAGCCTGGCCTCTGCCTGGGTGACGTGTCTCCTGCCCTCTTACCCTCGTTGAAACATTCAGAGGTGTCAGGAGGAAGCCTAAATTATTGATGCCAGTTTCCTTCTGCGCACCTGGCCCAGCCCAGCCAGAATCCATGTCAGACTCCACAGGTGGGCAGGCTGGCCAAGGAGGCTGGGACAGACCGTGACTGCTTGGAAACAAGGCCCAGGAGAATGAGTGTGTTACCATATACCAATCATTACCAAATCTTCAACAGCAAAGCTCACAAGAGTACCTGTGCTCTATGAGGAAGACCTTCTTTAGAGTACAGGTGACAGAGCTGTCAGCTGCCCAGAGAGGCTGTGGAGGCTCCTTCTCCAGAGATCTTCAAGCCCCACCTGGATACCACCCTGTGCTCTGTGCTCTAAGTGTCCCTGCTGGAGCAGCAGGTTGGACTAGATGAGCTCTAGAGGTCCCTTCCAATCTCAACTATCCTGTGATTCTGTGATATATAGTTATGTATGTAGGTACACACACACACACACACATATATATACATATACATCTTTTTCCTGTGCACATAGATGTGTACATATGCACAAACATGCTTCAAATTTATGTTTTCACCTGTTTAGAAGTATCTTTGCTTTCTCTTTAATATTAAGATGCAGTTCCCTAAGTGAAAAAGATGGAGAAGGAAAGGACTGGATATGTTTTCCAAATCTTCTAGATGTTTTAGAATAAGCTTTGAAAGTGTCACTTTAAATGTATGAACTGAAGACTCATGTCACTGGCACGCATGGTTCAGAACCCGTAAAGAAGAGTAACTGAACCTTTTTTTCTTCTTTCTTTGCTTTTATACTCTAGACAGGAGCTGATAGCAAATTCTTATTTGAAAGACTTACAACATGAGTAAATATTTGGTTTTTAAAATGACCAAAACATGTTCCAGGATTAGCAATCCAAACTAGTACTTCAAATTGTTCTGCAACTCTCCCAGCAATTTAGGACAGATTCACTGTAATTGTACGAAACTCCACGCTCAATTGCTGGGAATGACTTTGGTCTCGCCACCCAGCTAAAGACACCCGTGCAGGTCTGGTCCCTTTGCACAGTGCTGCACAGTGCTAAATAAGCATGCCCCTATGTAGACAAGATGCACTAGATGCAAGCACGATTTTGAAACCGCCGCATTGCTTACAGTTGTGACAAGTGGCGCCACTGTATCCGGTTCCATCGCAAGTGCACTTGAAGCTGTCCCACGTCTGGGTGCATTTGCCACCGTGTTCGCAGTGATTGGGCACGCACCTGTCAGGATCAGATGCAAAGACAGAGAGAAAAACCCAAATAAGCAACAAGACTTACATAGGGCCAAACTGTGAGCTGCCCAAGCAGTATATCATGTCCTTGTCTGGTAACTAATCTTTGCTATTTTAGGCAGGTTAGTAGAATTTATACCAGAAAGCCCAACCGCACAAAAGATGATTCATCAAGGCTCTGCTGCAGCTCCTTTACAAATAATAAAAAAGGACAAGAGGGGTGGACTATACCCACATATCATAAATCAAGTTTTCAAGCTATGTATGACTGGTTCTTATCTGTCAAAACCGAAAGAACATCACAAGTCACCCCTGCTTTGACTGCATAGGTGGCCTCGTGCCTCACGGGCTCCAGTCCCACCAGTGACTGAAAAAGAGGTCCCAGCCAGCTCCTATTTGTCCTTTTGCAGACACAGGTTGCCTGCTGCTTAGGATGGCAATTCCTAATACTGCCTTATTAAAACTAGCAAGATGCTATAGGCTTCAGTATAAAAGCTCTAGTAGGTTTTTCTTCACAGGAATTTGCTTTCACTCCACACACTGTTGACGTAGAGTTGGGAAAAAATGAACAGCAAAAAGCAAAGTTACAGCCGAACATACGTTTATTGTTTGATATATCATCTAAAAGTGATTTCAAGGATTTGAGTTTGACCAGTTTCTTTTCTATCTAAGATTGTCAAAAATGGGAATTACCATATATTTTCACCTTCGAAACTATTAAATTTCCTTTCTTGGAGAGCGGCTTTGAAATCTTATTTCAAAGAACCTATTTTTCCTCTTTATTAAATTGGTTATAGTCAGACTCAGTACAGGCTCTGCATTTTTGATCAAGAGCTAAAGGAATTTTCCTTTCATGTTGAGCTGACCAAATGCAATTTATAAAATATACATTTTTATTATTACATTCAATATAAAGATGAGGAGACCACCTATTAGAGAAACAAATGAAAATATTTTTGGAAATGCATTACAAATTAAGTATTTCATAGAATCATAGAATCATTAAGGTTGGAAGGGACCTCTAGAGATCATCTAGTCCAACCCCCCTGCACACGCAGGGTCACCTACAGCAGGTGGCTCAGGGCTGCGTCCAAGCGGGTTGGGAAGATCTCCAGAGAAGGAGACTCCACAGCCTCCCTGGGCAGCCTGTTCCAGTGCTCTCTCACCCTCACTGTCAAGAAATTTTTCCTTAGTTCCTGTGGAACCTTTGGTGTTTCAGTTTGTGGCCATTTCCTCTAGTTCTGTCGTGGCCACCACTGAGAAGAGGCCGGCCCCATCCTCCTCACTGCCTCCCTTGAGGTACTGATAGACACTGATGAGGTCTCCTCTCAGCCTTCTCTTCTCCAGGCTGAACAGGCCCAGCTCTCTCAGCCTTTCCTCACAGGGCAGAGGTTCCAGGCCCCTGATCATCCTTGTAGCCCTGCACTGGACTCTCTCCAGCAGTTCCACATCGCTCTTGTACTGTGGAGCCCAGAACTGGACACAGCACTTGTATCTCTTCATGTTCAAATTAATGATTGATATACGTCTCAACTATGATAAAGAAACTCTGCCATGATATATGTTAAGAGACTTGCATACTGTGTATTCAAAGATTGTTTTTTACGCATGCCAGGAAAAAACACCTTATATATATATATATATATACACAATATAGATAGCTTATATTGTATATCAGACTGCCATATTCAAGAGGGGGTAGCCATTCATTAACTGTTTTAAAAAAAGTTCAGAAAATACTGGGATTGTTTAAAATAATGCTTAAGGAAATGCTCTTCTAAAATAAGAAAGCATTCAAAATTTTTATTTTCACATTAAAAATACAGCAGCACTGAGGCAATTATCACCAGTTCAACAAATTATGGTTTAAACGTGGTTTAAGTGAGTTCATTTAGCTTTGTTATTGTGGTAGCCTAAACGCACAGCTAGATTTGATGACTGCAGTTCGACGGATAGCCCCTGAGTTTCCACAGCGTTCCCAGCTCCACAGAAGAACAAAACAGTAATGTATAATGGAATATTCCTAAACTTATGATTCACTAATAATTTCTATGAATCCATTGATGGTGGATACAAAATTAAGGAAAGCGGACAGCAATGATACTTCATAAACTACCTCACTAAAGTAATTTTTATTCAAAGATATAAACCTTTAGAAAAGTTCGTAAAACTGAATATGGTTTCTTGTTTTTTCCAGCCTTTCAGAAATAGTTTTCAATGTATTTCCTTCTTTATTTACATCTGAAGATGTATTCCTTTATAAGTATTTTTCCAGTGAGCAAACTAAACATTTTTTTGTATGAATTTGCCCTGATTTTTCTAAGAAGTCTCAGTAGTAATGCCAGTAACTTGTTTCACATTTTAGTACTATATAACTTACTTTTACGGTAGCATAAGAGATATTGCTGCATTGACTGTCTAACCGACGTAACTGACTTAATGTAGGGAAATACGAAAAACAGATATTTATCTGTAACATTTAGTCAAGCATATTAAGTCTAAAAGACAGAGATGGTCAACAAACTCCTTGATGTTTATTTTATACTTCCAGTAAGATGGCTGAAATAACTTAGTCTGCCCCTCTGGATTTTTTTTCTTAATCATCAGTTTTTCCCTGTACTAAAGATGATGTTGTTAAAGACAAAAAGTAAATAACCCTTAAACGACCCTTATCTGTCAAATTTTTGGACATCCCATCCTTACTGCATGTGGGACTACCGGAAATTTTGTTAAGCAGGATTTGAAAAATACACAAAAAAAACCCCACCACAATCTTTGGAATTCAATAGAGATATCGAGAGGAATACAATTTCAAACTCTAAATCCCATTATCTTTCAAATACTTTTCTTGCCATAGACTGATCTTATTTCACTGCTGATAAGCTAAAAAGTATCTCGCCCATGTAATTTACTGTAAAACTTGCTAAGATATTTGTATTTTTGAAATTATTTGAACATAGGCTTTTAGGAAGCTTATTTATCTTATGCATACTATTTATAAGATACTCAAAACCAATTCATGCTCTATTTATACTTCACTTACGCTGAAAGTATGTTTGTAGGCAATCCCAACCTTTAATCTCCTTTTGGGAATGAGACTAGATTTCCATTAAAAAAAAACTTGACCAAGAAGGCCAACAGCTAATGCCCTGTAAGCATGTGGAAGGTTCAGCATTTCCTTTGAGACTTTATGCCCAGAGATCCAGCAGCACTACCAAGTTTCTCCCCAGCCCTAGACTGCTATTAAAGAAAACTGGGGATAGGATACTCATGCGACCATAGCAAACACCTCTTTTTTATTTTTTATTTTTTTTTTTTCCTAAAGGCATCTTTGGAGCAACCAAGAATAGCACTGTGGACCTGGCACATTATCTTATTGGGTCTTACTGCTCCCACGTACTAAGGGACTTTTTCCCATCACATGAGTGGATAAATAAACATATGTCAGATGACAGGGAAGGGTCTGTCCTAGAGAAATAATGCAACAGGGAGCAGAATGCTGTATCTGGCCTAAGTGCTGTGCCAAAGGATGGAGAGCTACCCGTGCCAGAGGCACAGGGACTGCTATGAGGTGTTGCTTTTGTGCGTGATATCCACCTGGGAGAGGACGGGCTCTTGAGCACTGGGGATTTATAAATAGAAAATATACTGAGAAATGAGCCTGGAAAAAAATAGAATACAGCTGGGACATGTGAAAAGTCCTGTGCTGAAGCACAAAGAATTAACTAATCGAATGAATAAATAAATTTTAAAAAAGCATAGTTTGACTGCGATTCTGCAAAAAGGCACCTGGAGGCTTCCATATGCTAAGTCAACCCATCATGCTATTGTCAACAAGAACAAAAGGAGTAGTAGGAAGAAAATGAATGCCATAATGTGGATATAAACAGGAGAGTCTTATGTAAGACCCATGAGTAAATCTGAGGTTATATTCAGCACGAGTGAGCACTGGCTGCTGTTCAAACCAACACTGGCAGGAAACAGGAGCAATAAAACTGTTCTGAATGGCCACTGGGATGGGCAAAGACGCAATGAGGTTTATTTGTGGTAAGAGGTATTGTAAGAATAAGGCAGAATAACACATCACGAACAGCTTAAAAGCATTTGGTCCTGCCTCAAGGCAGGAGAGTGGCCTTAGAAATCTCTCCAGATTCCTTTCTGATGCAAACATTTTCATATCCCATAGGAAACAAAAAACATTTCTTCCTAGCTCTTAATTTCTCATTATGTCGCTGTATTTAGTTTTCCAACTGTGCTATTTAACCTTTGTAAATCATCAGATTTTGGTCACTATCTCAGTCTTTTTAGAGGAAACTCTCTCCCAGGGCAAGGATATTTAACACATGAACTAGCCCCCCAGCAAGCTGTGTTCAAGGTGTACAGTAATTGACTCCAGCTCTCAGCTTTGAGTTTATTTGGACAGGAACAGAAAAAGTTATTCTGTGCAGGAAGCAAAATGTCCTGGTGGCTGCGAATAAATTGTGGACAAAGTCCCTCAGGATGGAAGAACCAGCATGAACCTCACTATTCTTTACCGCAAGACAGAGACCTTTCCCTCTTTTCCTATTTCTTTCCCTTTCTGCTTTCCTTCTCCAGAATAAATGCTCATAAATATATCTATGCAAATTAATATATAAAAAAACTAAACCCAACAAACTAAAAAAAAAGGCTACCAAAAGACATATTTCAATTGCAAAGCTATTTCTGCACCTTAGAAGACAAAAGGAAGGGATGAACTACACATGAGAGAGGTCTGGCAAATATCACTTAATGCAGTACCACAGTGAACTCCAATGTTGCAGTGATGAGGTCAGTGTAAGAACTTATGCAAAGCAAAACAAAATGTTAAAAGCCTTTTTTTTTTTCTTTTTTTCCTGTGGAAGAGAGGAAAATAACCTGAGATGAATTCCCTTTAACAGGAAATTCTTTTTTTCCTTCTCATCATCAAATCCCTATCTATCTAATCTTGCTCCTGCTGATACCTCATTTCTCATTTCCTCTTGCTCTCTTATCTCCTCCAAATTCTTTCCTGCTTTTTTCCCCATTCTCTGCCTCAGAACTAACAATCTCATCAGTACATTTTGAAAGACTTTGCAGTATTTTTTCCACTTTTTACCTCCTCCAGACATCTTGTTAGAAACTATACATTTTACTACTGCTTTTTGCATAGATCCTTCAAAATGTGTAATGCTAGCTTTGTACAGTATCATTTTTCTCTCATTCAGTCACTTACGTAGACATTCACACCCATACAAAGACTGTGAAAATGAGTTCAAAATTTAATTCTTTTATTCCTGTATACAGGAAAAAAAGGTTACTCAACTGCTCAAGAAGACAGCAAGAAATCAGATCTCTATATATATGTACATATATAAGGAAGACAATTTGTAAGAGCAATTAAAAATTCTTTCAACTTATAAATCACCATTTATCAAAGGATTTAAGAATACCAGGCTAACACAGCCTGGCAATCAGAAGGGCTGAATATGAGTAGATTCCTTAAAGACCCAGAGTAAACTAGTAACAGAATCACAAAAATATTCTTAACCTGCACCTGTGTACAATGAGTAACTCTTTAATGAAAACAAGAGTGCATAAAGCTAGAGATGATAAAGGTAGCACGGAGCAATAAGGCAATTGAATTAAGGCCACAGCTATTACAGAGCGCTACAGCAGTAATGTTAGACTGAAATCACCTGTTTCAGACATGCAGGCTATGGTTTCCAAAGTGGCCTAAATGAATGCAAAAGCAGGTGAGCTGAAAGGATTCTCTCTCCTTTCTTCTAAGGCAGCAAATGTTTAGTGTGACTTTGAGCTTTTTCAGCAACAGGCATCTAGTATGCAAGGCACTGCAGAGGGCAGATGGGACAGACTGTAAAATTCATTTTGGTTCACAATAATTCCCAGGCCAGTTTGATTTGCTGCTGACTTCTAACCTAATTATGAATAGATGCATATAATTAATGAGGGCAGAACTAAACAGTCCTTCCTGAACCAAGAAGGGCCTATCCTTTCCTTATCACTTACTGTAACATGTGGACTTTTTCGCTGGACATTGTCAAGCTTATTCTGTCAAGAGATTAAAACAAAATGCTTGGCACTTTTAAAGACTGTGATTTACAAAGAGCAAATCAATATTAAAATATGCAGTGACATTTGGCTAAGCAAGGTTCCTTTAGGGCATATTCCTAGAAAAGGCTGCCAAATAGTTTTTCATGGTGTTATCTCCAGACCAATAAGGTGCTGTTCTAAGCTGTTTGCATTAGAAGGATTAATGAAAGACTAATGCATCAAGAAAAATAGAGCAGTTAACTCATTTGGATTAAGTCATCCTCTTGGATTTATGCTTTTTTCTTTTCCTCTTTTTTTTTTTTTTATACTGTGAGGTACTTATTATTCCTTTCTTTTCTACTGCTTTTAATTTTCAAAGCACTTCACAACTTAGTGCCTTAAAATGAATTCATGCCAGTTCCACTTCAGCAGTCCCAGGAGCTGGATAACCCACTTTTCTGTATTTGCTGCAGAAACTCTCCTGCACCTGGACCTGGAGTAAAGCAGGAAAGCCTATAGGAGCTGCTTCAAGAAGAGGCAATTTCCCAACTCTGGGATCCCTCCTGTCATTTCCCAGCAATTGTTTTGGGTTAATAGGAGGAGACCAGCTTTTTTTTGGAGCTCTGTCACGAAGAAAAGAATGAACTGGTTTATTCGTTGGTCATTGGTATATTGGCCAGATGCTCTTTTCCATCTCTCACACTCCCTACCCCCCCCCGAAAAAAAGATCAGCTGGATGGAAATGGCCCATAACCCCAATCCCCAAGACACAAGCTGATGGACGGCTTATCATTTTACAGAGACAAAATCCCCAAACGGACAAATAAAACAGGCAAGATGTGTTACACAATGTTTTCAATACTGATTTAAGTATAAACTGGTCAGAATAAAAGGAAAAATAAACTTCTAAGAACAGCCAGACAGATACTAAAAAGGATCTAGTTTACATAAGCTGCTCTGTGTAACTTCTTTTCTGGATTGGTGTATTTATTATTTACATCAGTATGTAGAGAAAGTAGTAGTTTATCTACCAAAATGGCCCAAATTAGCCTTCCTTGTGATAGCAGAAGATGAGCTAAGCACTGAGAATCCCTAGTAGAATCTCGTACATTTTACTCTGTAGTTCTCAATGGAAATCTTTAACCTTCCTAAGTATTGTCTTGCTGAAAACCTAACCAGATTAATTTTGTACTGAGGTAATCACCCCTCTTTTGCCATTTCAGATCAGTAGAATGCACTGGACTTGAGAACAAAGTATGAAATTGGCTGTTTTATGGCTTGTCCATTTTTTATCACTTGTACATTTTACCGCTTGAATCAAACAGATCTCCTTAGATTTTATAATGACAACTTCACTTTATAATCCACTTGGAGATAGTTTCTCATATGCTTTGGAAGAAGATCAGAATTACCAGAGCACGTATACCAGAGCAAGAGCACCAGAGCAGCCTATGTAACACAGAGCAGGGACTATTATATTCCTATGCCTCTCTCACAAACAAGGACAATCATGCACTGAATCACAAGGCAAATGCAGAATTTTATGGAGCCTTGTTTCACATGATTTTACTCCTAAATTTATCTTGTGAGGAGTAAAGAAACTGATGATTAGAAATCTTCATATGTTTCTTCCTATAATGTAAAGCATTAGTAATAAAGATCAATATATATACTGGCTGGTGTTTTTGTGTTAAAAGCCCCTCCTTCACCAATCAATCACAACTGGGTATGGGCTGTCACAGCCCTTGGCTATAGAACCTCTGTGCAACTGTGACAAATCACACACTTAGATTTTCCTTTACCTCCTTTAGTCCCCAGTGTCTAAACCAGGCACAGCAGCTACATGAGCCACAGTAAACTTGGATCTTCAAATGGGTGATAAAAAACCTGATGCCTCATATGCAAAGAGCACAGACTGTTAAGTATGTCTTGCTTTGCAAATTTATGGCATATTAATCAGCTTGACGGTCATGGAGCTATAAGATGTCATCAGCTACTATTGATTTAAGTGTTTTCATGGCTCAGAATCCTATTTTACCAGTCTGGCTATGACATAACGAAATGGAGCACTATTTCATAATCGGTGGGTTTTGAGCTGAACATATTGAATGTCAATGCCCTCACTGTTGTTATGGCATTGTGTTTAAAAGGGAGCTCGAGGTACTAAATGATTTAACACTCCTGAAGCGATGCTGAGCTTGTAAAGTGCAGATTGCCTGAATAATTTTATTTAAAATTAGTACAAAATGGTGGTGCTCAGAATTACTGACAAGAGCAAGTGATCTGTAACTTGCCTGGCATGAATGACTTGTGATTGATCTAAATCACCATCTTTTTGTGTTTTTTTTTTTCTTTTATCACAATTTTTGTCATAAATCTGCCCACTCACTTTACTTTGATAGACCCAATCTGGAAGTTTCCTGAGGAAATTAACCATTTTACAAGCTCTGATTTGGAGATGAAGCTAGAAGTGCAGATTTCTTTACAGCTGTGGATCCTGCCACGATGTTTAAATTTTAAGTTGTTAATTCCACTGGATAGGTCTCGTAACAATATGACTCAAAGGCTTTGCCCTGTGAGTGTTGTAGAAACCACTTCCTGCCCAAATACTGAAGGGTTTTCCTCTTTAAAATGAAAGTGAATGTTTCTGTGGCATTCATTAATGAAGACTGGTATAAATGCCAGTTTCCTTATTAAATCCCTAACGCAGCGCAGAAGTTAAGGGGACTAAGTTCTCCTGCCTTCGAGAGAAAGTCAGATCTACCTTATTTCTGGCTAGAGCATAAGGACATCTACCAAGATTATTACACGTCCCAGTGTTCCCCAGAGGAAGAGCTGAGGTCAGTGCAGAGGTTTTCCTAAATACGGGCGAGGATATACAGAGCAGACATACAGAGCAGGGCCTCTGAGCCACCAGTTGAAATTCGACTTAGTTGAACCAGGAATGAATGCTTTATTAGATGTAAGATGGCATTTACACATGGCTTATTTTTTCACATGGTACATCCTCTCTGAGCTGACCCATGCACCTGCAAGCCTAAATGATGTCTATATATATCATTATTACAGGTAATGTAATGTGTATATTCACTTTTAACTCTCTCTCCTTCTCTTCACAAAATCTTTCAATCTGAAAAAAAGTGTTTGAATTTATATTTGCGCAGGGTTTATCACAGTAGATTTTTCTCCCTCTTACCATCACAGTCGTCACGAAAAACAATAAATTATAAATAGTAACAAAAACATGAATTAGCATTTTACACTGCACTATTTCCCCTCACATCACCATGGAACACATTTATATTACCTACTAAAATCTTCACAATCCGCTCTTTCTCCTTTGCTGTGACAACTCTGCCATCTACCATGAACAGCAATATGCTCAGCTAAAATAGCACATATATTAGTCACATAGGTTTGCCTGATTTCATCTCCCTATCTTATGTTTGTGTGGCTAGTGTGCATCAGTATTTATTCTTTTATAGTTGCAGTATAACATTTTTATAAATTGCAACATAATGAGTGTCATACTCTACTTTTAAGACATCAGACCCAAGGATGCCCCAGTGAACCAGCAGCTGTGCTGCAATGCAGCCGCAGCTCTGTGATAAATATACAAATACCATGTTCTACTCACAACCCATTTTCAATGTGCTGAAACCACATATGTACAGTAAGCAATAAACAACTCATTTATTATCTACCACTTGTGCACTTAATTGTTTCGAAGCAAAGAAGACTCACTCTATTGAAGAAACAAGTAGGCATGAGAATATGCATGTACGTACATGTGTGTTCACATAAAGGGGCAACACTTTCAAGGAAACTATTTGTTCTAAGAGCAAAACTGTTCTTAAGAAAAATACAGCAATGAGATCAACTACTTTATTAACATCTACTTGACTTTGAAAAAATGTGATGACATGAGCCTGATATACTTAATTTTAATTACAAACAGCCAATTTCTGGGAATCTATTATTCTACTTATATAGTCTTGTGATGGCCCTATAGAAGAATTGATAGGCCATAATTTGCTTGTAGTTTAGAGGCTCTTGATTCTATTTTTCTGCTTTTCAAGCACTGCAATTTGTGCACCATAGTTCAGGCTCTGTCAGTGTTTCAGTTTATTACAAGCTTTGATTTCTCAAGGGTTTATATTTCAGTTATAAAAATTTACTTCAGAAATTCAGCCCACAGAGCATATGCCAGAAAGGAAATAAATAGTAGCATACTGCCAGCACTGGTGCCTGAAACAAGTCATGCAACTTGTTTACCACTTAGTATTCCAGGAGAGTAAGGAGAGACTGCTGGTTTTATCGGTTTATTTTAAACGGAAGAGGAAAAAAAGGAAAATTCCCTATACAATATTTTGCTTTAGCTCTCCAGACAGTTTGTCATGAAATTTTTGACACTTCCTTGAAACAAACTGTTCAGAGGAGAGGGCCGGATTTGATTAATACCTCAACTTGAGCAAATGTTGGAAAACATTTTGAAATTCTTGAAACATGCCATTTTGACATGTTCAAAATGAAGAGTGTCTTTTTTTCAGTTTAAAATAATTTTTCATTTCAAAATGTCAGTTAAAATAAGCTATATGGTTTCCACTCTACCAGGCCAAGTAATAACATCTTCCAACCCTCTTCCTCAAGTTGAAAGTATAGTTCCAAATTTTTGCCTGAGGAAGTACTGGGTTGGAGTGGTTGAATGGGACAATATGTGAGAAACACTGGAGGAGATCAGTGCAGCCTATGTAGATGCAGAGAGAGCTCAATGGGAAATAAGAAGGCAGCCTGAAAGTCAAAAGACCTGGCTGCGGATCTTGCTTGTGCCAATGCTGACAAATTTCAGCAGAAAAAAAAGCCGATACAGAGAGAAACTGGATTTAGAAGACAAAACTGTGAGATAAAACAGTGAGGAGAAAATGAAATACTCACAAGTGTGAACACTGTCAAACCGTTAGCAAAACAGAAACTGGAGGGCTGCTCAAAGCTGCATAAGAAAGGGACAAAACCCGAGAAGAAATAGGAAAGAGACAAACTACTGCACCCTCAAGTGCCATTCCTCAGTGCCATTCTTCAGTCTGTGCATATATCTTTGGTGAAAATTAGAATAGATCCATCTTACTAGAATAAATAAGATGCATTCTCAGAATGTCCTTCAAGGGCTGCAGCTAAAGAACTGAGGCAATAAGTCTCTCTGGCACCAACAGCAAGCAAGGCTTTGCTTGGAGAGAAACTCCAGGAGGACAGTTCTGAGCAACCGGACAGAGCATTCACGCTGCAAAACTGAAACGAGGACCTAGAAAGACGACATCCCAGCAAGGGTTGTAGAGCAGCAGTTGCTGTACAAATATTGAACTATACTAAAATTCCAAAGAGGATCAATGCTGGTCATTTAAGAGACCTATAGTCTGGACCTATGAAATTATTCTTGTCATGAGCATGTCACAGCATAACCAACTCATTCCAATATCAGCATACTTGCACTTGCATACACACACTCAAAAAAAGATCTATCTCTATTTTTACCATATTTTTAACTCAAGGAACTCTGACTGCTTCAACGAATATCTGCAAGGGCCTTATGTTTATCTTATATACAAAGAGATTTGGTGCCAGATGGTGCCCAAAAAGAAGGAAGAATCACTGTTGCTGCAAAAACAAACAAAAAAGTCTTTTCATTGTTTTAACCGTTTAAACAGTGCCAGCTATATGATGATGAATACAATGCAGGTTTTACAAAAAACTCTGTTTAAGTAAGATTTTGATAATGAACTAACACAAAATTAGCTAGGAAAACAAAAACCTGCAATTGGTTTATTCCATTCATTTACCGGAACAAATCTCTGCTTTATATTCAGTATTAGAAAGACAAAACACCCAATTGCAAAGGATCAGTCACCACCTGCACAACTATTATAAAAATGCTGTTTTAATTTCTCCAGGGTTACTTTTTTTTTTTTCCTTGCAATGCATGCTACAGGACAAGCACAACCTTCACTCTTATCATTTCAGTACAATATGGACACAAATACCAAGTTTAATATCACGAAAGGTTGATGTATCTACCAGTATGTAGTATTAAGATAACAAGGCAAGATTAATAAGGAAATAAGATTCTTATATTCACCATGTAGACCCTGCAATAATGAGAGGCTTATTAAATCTTTGAGATGATAGCTGGTTATTTGCCTTCCAGAAGAAAAAGCTTTCTCAGTCATTTGTTCATCATAAAACATACATTAAGCAGAATGTATAACTAACTGTATAAGGATAATAACCCTATATTAGATTATTATCCTCAAAGCATATAGGCTATTTTATTAATGCTTTAATTTACTACCACCTTTCTTTCACCATAAAATTTTGCTCTAATTAGTGCTTGTTCCATAAGTTTTGCTCAATGCAGTATCTCAGCAATCCCTGCTGCTTCACCTCCTCGTTATACAAGAGATTAGAAAGAAATGCCAAAATGTCACTGCTCAAGTCTCAAGACTTTTTTTTTTTTTTTTTTTTATTGGAATGCTACTTGTATCGTGTAGCTCTTTTCTTCTTCCTGAATCATCTGCTTACACTTACGTGTGACAGGTAATGTAGGAGTGCTCAGAGCAGGGAAGAGGCTTCACGCGTGTTCAGTCATGCTTCGGGTGTGCTCCAGTTAGAAAGCAATAAATATTTTAAGCTGTAGCAGAGGGTCTCCGTTGGAGTACCCTCTGGCCAGGCACCGCAGGCATACACGCAAGCCTCTCTGTTCCCTCCGGCCTTTCTCTACGCTAACGTACACCATCAGAAAGCTTAAGCCCATTTCACTCTTACTAGCAAAGATACCTACATTGTTTGGACTCTCACATTCAGTCTCTTTTCTTATTGACTCTTGTTTTCTTTCAATTTTTTCCTCCTGTCTTGACTTGATTTCAACTCATGATTTCCCAATACATTGCTCTGTTCCCATTCCCGTTCATCTGAGCACCTGCTTTTCCTATACAGTTTTCTCCTTTTCTCCTAGTTGGAGTTATGGTCAGTATTAACAATTCTAGCAGCATATCCAGCCAACTTAATATATTTCTCTAGGTCTGCTATTACCATCGGATATACATCTTTTCTTCCTACATTTTATTACAATGAATATCCACGATCAGACAAAGGAATCTGTAATAACATCTTTGTGGAACCCTAAGTTTTATTAGTGAGCGTGACACTGAATATCTGTACTTACAGGATGTCCTCAAATGTGCATAATTTATTCATGTCCTTGTAGTGAAGGAACAAGCACACAGGTAGATTAAGTCTTACAGTACTAATGCTCTGAGGTAGCCCAGAAAAAGTGTTTCTGGATCAAGGACAAAGCAAACTGCATGAATCAGCATTTACAAATCTGACCTGGTGAAATTAAACCAAGGTTTTGTCATTTATTTGGATTTGTCCAACAGATAAGCCAGTCAAACTTTGAAAGGCTATTACAAAATCCACAGTCATTCTGTAAAGCTTCTCTGAAACAGGATTTCTTGAGCTAGGTACCCCTAGTAGGTACCTGTGGTTTCTGTATACTATATCCAGTTCTATAAAATAAAGCTGAAAGGCAAATAATGAAAGGTTTACCTTCTACTGAGACAATTCAGAAAATGATCATGTTGCAAGTTTCAAAGGAAAATGTTTCAAGGTTGGAAAAATTATTTCTTATTCTCTTCAATGATCACTGTAACAATTGCCAATTTCTGTGTTTCATGGCAAGATAAATTTTTGTGGTGTAAATTAAACTCTTGCTCTCCAGGGCTCAGATTCTGAGTTTGGAAATCAAGTCATACTAATTGCACACTGCGACATGGGACAGCACATTTTTTCGTATAAAATGAAACAAATTATATTTAAAATAGCAACAGATGAATCAAGATCTGTTAAGTAGTCTGAACTTCATTATTAGATATCCACAAACCCTAAGTTTGATTGCAAGCTTTCCACTTATGAGAGATTTGACCAAGCCACTTATGAAATGAGAGATTTGACCAAGCCACGTCAAACCCACTTAAGAATTTATCATACATTGAGTCAGTCTATAACGCATGAGACGTTTAAAGCTTCAAATTAGAAATATGGGAAACTAAGATTTGATAGCTAGAGATTAGTATTTCTCTAACATTTCAAACCAAAAGATGAGGAATAAAAAGTGAAACAAATGTGAAAGCAGAAAACTGCATGGTTTTCTGCTCCAATCTATCAGATACTGCACTGAACTTACTAAACAATCCTTAAAATGTGAATCACATCTTCAAATTGCTATTAGCAGTAATCACAATTAATGTCTCCTGCTAGCTTATAAGAGGTTGCTCATCAATTGCTTTTTTTTGCCTAAAAATAGAAAGTCTGCAAAGTCTTGGCCATTTATTTGTGAATGATGGTTCTCAACTTAATTATTTAAATAGACAATGTATTTCCTTAAGCTATATGATAAGTGAGCAGGTGCCATCTCTTATTTGCACAACATGCTATAGCGAAGGACTGAAGTGTGACTTGCTTCTGTCACAGAGGAACCACTTCTGCGACCTGACGCACATTCAGAGCTCTGAGATGGAGACATGCGAGCGACTCGGCACAAAGGAATCAATGGGCTAAGCTGGGTTTAAGTAACAAACTTAGTTACTGAACAGGTTGAAAGAGGGGTGAGGAGCTGGGACCCCAAGTCCTGTGTGGAGGCAAGCTGAACGGGTTCCTATCACACAAATGAAAGCATACCTTGAAAAGTTTAAATGGGAGAATATCAAAACAAAAATCAGTTCAGAGAGAGTTTTGTAGCAGTGTCTAATGGCAACAGGCCTAGGCTGAAACTGCTGTCATCCATGCTGGTGATGTACTGGATTTATATTATTTTAAAAATAAGGGCCGAAGTATCTTCCAAAAGACTGTTTACCCTAAATTTCTCTCTTCTTTCAGGAGAATTATTCCTCCTTTCCATAAATTTCATTACGTTTTGGTAGTCGCGGTGGTGAGGAGCGGGTATTCTCATTTGAACCAAAAAACTATTGCTCCATACAGTAAGTTGAAGCAGTACAGAATCACTATCCAATTTAGAGCTATCAAGTGGATCCTGAGGACATGGTTACCTTCTGTTTTTCCCTTTGTGTAGTACTGTGCATTTGTGCAAAGCACCTGTTAAGCAACAGTAGAGAACTGGAGGGAACTAACTGGTATTCTTTGGTAGCAAAGTCAACTCAAGGAATGAGTGCCTTTTATTCTTTCCCCAATGCTATGGCTTTCACCCTATTTTTTTATTATTATTATTCTTTTAATAGACGGTTATTTTAAAGTCTATTGTATTTCAGTGTTCTTTTTTAAATTTGATCCTTTACAAACAGTCCTGTCAGGACTAAGGAAGCCCAGAACTGCAGAAGAAGAAATGAGTTGTAGAAACCTTGTAAATCAGCTTTCCCACCAAAGAAAACATATCTTGTAACTACAGTATTAGGTTCCTGATTTTCAAATATGATAATCTGGCAGAGACCACGTTAGTCTGATTCTCTTGTGAGCCACCTCCTTTCATTATACTAAGAGCCTCTTAGCAGTTCTGGATCCTCCCAGCACTGTCAAACACATTAAAGTCGAAACTCCACAGCATGTTACAGATCAGAGGAGATAAATCAGTTACCAAAACCTGCTTGAAGTTTGTAAGCTACTGAAAAGATCTTTATAGTGAGTCACCAGAGTTGCAAAGATAGGTCACATTTAAACTATGAACTAATACATTATTTATATTGGAGTGACTGTAACTCAGAAATCACAGCTACAAACAGGAGAAAGAAAGGTCTATGCAAGAGCACAGAAATTATACTGCATTTTTCTCGGCTACAAAGATAAATTATTTTGGAGCAGTATATAGCATAAAAAGTGGTGCTCCACAAATAAGCTATCCCTGAATTATAGGGGAACAGCAGAAAATGCTACAAATTACAGTGAAAAGATGTAGTTTACAAGGTAATGACAGTTCTTACAGACAGAAGAATGCATGGTTCCCTGTAGGTTACAAACTACAATTTAAGCCAAAAGCTTCATTGACAAAACTTACTGCTAGAATTCTGAAGTAAAGAAAAGGTCATAAAAACACATAAAAGAACCACTAGGTATTACCAGGTTTAAATTGGAAATCTATGACTTGGGAAGAGTAAGTGTATCATGCATAAGATGGAAAAAGAATACTAGCAAACATGTAATCTAGAAAAAGCCAGACAACAAAGTTAAATAAAGAATTTTGCTTTAAAATAATGTTCTTCTTTCCAGTGAAACTTACACTGAGATTCTATTCACATTTCCCCATTAGGGGCACATCCAGTGTGTGTTTATCAGGCTTAAAATACACGGAACACAGTCTCTGCACATAGTGGGATGCACAGGAGATCTTTCCAACCCTACTTGCCCTAAAGAGATAACTCTCTTCTTCAATATGGACCCCAGGAATAGCCAAGTAAATAGACAAGAGGCGTTTTTTTCAGGTTCACTTTAAAAACACATGAGTACACAAGTATTTATATCAACTGATATTGCATCTTGGATCCAGTAATATTCCCAAGTTTCAGTCATTAATACTTTTATTTGGAAAGGCAAGTTACTGGGCAAACATTACCCCAATGCTTCGCTTGCTATGATTGCTTCCCATTGAACATGAAATGTATCTGTGCATGTTTTTTTTGAATCATGATATTAAAAATGGCAAACTTCATAATGAGAGGTTCGTTGTTCCTTTTCAGCAAATATGTTTAACTGCCTATTTGCAGCACAAGAACTGTCAGCTCAAACAGAGGGGAAAGCAAAAGTGGGAAATAAAGTTAATGCAAGAATTTGAATCAGACTTTCAAAATCATTCCTAGAGATGTCAAGATGGCCACAAGAGCTTTCTGGGTTCACAGCGTAAGTGAAATTTGTCCCTTCTGCATGTTTTTCCCTGAGTTAATTCACTGATGAATTTTAAGACATGGTAAGACATGTAATTATTTTCCTCCCAGACTAGAAAGGAGGTTATTTCTCTGCAGGGAGGCACTCAAACAGGGGGGGCTTCCAAGCTGACAGAATATGTGAACCTGTTAGCAATGGATGGGTCTCTTGTGGTCCAAGATTCCTATTAGATTAGAATTATTTTATCTGCAACAATTATCCATACAAACATTAAAAGGCTAGTGTTTGGTAATCCTGGGGCTACCCAATGGTCAGCCATGAGATCCCAGAGTTTACACCCAGAGTTTACACAGAGTTTAATCCTGTGATTTAATTCAATGAAAACAATGCCAAATATTTTCAGTCAATTTTCAGGCAATTAATTTTACCTTCAACTGAAGCTGCAGACAACAAAAATTTCAGAGACAGAAAGGGCTGTGGACAAGTGAAAGGTGCATGGTGAAACAGGCGCGGCAGACACTGGAGGAAGTAGACACAGCTTAACTATGCTCTCCTCACAACAAACGCTGCAAGATCATTAGCAGCCAGCAGAGATGACTACCTGAGTTTTATTACTCACAAGAAACATTAAAGATAAGTGAACATATGCTTTAAAATGTCAGTGTCTCATTCTGACCTCTTCTTAGGCTGTTGTATTTTGTTACTCTCAGATCCTAATACATTTTAATTTCCTCCACATTCAGGAAGCTTCCTACAACCCAACAGTCACAACAGGGAGCTACAGAGTAGACAGAATCAAAGGATCTTGGATTAGATTTCAAACGTACCATCCTACTACAATCTGGGCCTAGAGCCTCATTCGCGGACAGAGGCTTTATTTGCCTCTACAGCTCTCCCCAGGCTCTCTAGGCTGAGGACGTTTCCTGGCCATGCTGGTGCTCCTCCAGCGTGGTGCCGGTGCTCCAGGTCCAGGCGCTCCTTGTCCTCCTGCTCCTGGGCACAGGAGTCCCAGCGGGGCCTCCTCTGTCCCGCCGCTTACACACGCCGCGGCCCAAGAGGTGCAGGAGGGCTGCGCCACGCGCATCGTTACCGTCTGCCACGCGTGCCGCGCGGTGGGCAGGCCGCGTCCCTTCCACCTTCGGCACATTTCAAGCTCTGTACTACCTGTCCGTGCTCCTCTCTCCTCCCTTTTGTTTGCCCAGAAAGACTTGCACACAGGTAACCTAAAAATGTGGTTAGCTTTGATATATAAACCCAAAGTATCTCTATTGCAAGGCATAGTCTTTTTTTTTTTTTTTTTTTTTTTTTTGTGCATAACAACAGGAAGACTTTGGAGGAAAAAATTCTACTTCCTTCTTTCTATCTTTCCATGAGGAAAGAAACAGTTCATCTGGCTAACGTCTGCTTTGAGAAATACTGAGACCATTACATTTGAGCATGCCACATAGAATATAGAGAGCAGAAATAAACAAGTATCCTAAGACCACATCTCTTTTTTTTTTTTAATTTTGAGTATTCCCATTTATCACAACTCCTTGGCAATATCTTCTAGAATTAGGGTAAGACAGTGCAATGCAGGGTTTGAGACTTACCCACAGAACTTGAAAAAGCAGAAACATTAGAATTTTCTGCATGAATTTCTGATCATATAACTACATTTAATTTCTATCTTTGCATTAATTTCTATCCTTTTAAAAGTAAGAAGCTGAAAATGCACTGTGCCTATAATTACTTTAAGCCATTGAAATCATACTAACTACTGTACTCAGTAGGGAAAATTAAAGTAGCTCCTTAAAAATCCCTCTTTTCATTACAAAAGAAATCATGATGTGGTGAAGCCATTTCTGTGACAGCTCAGATTATTGTGTGTATTGTTACGCACAAGACCCTGCAGCAAGGAGCAATCTCAGGTAACTTCTCTCCAGGAGGATGATTAGTTCAGACACTGAGGAAGCGTATGATGCCAGAATTGATGGGCCCTGGCACCATCTGCAGCTGTGGAGGAGGAAGAGGCAAAAAAGAAGCCACTTTCCTGCAGGTGCTTTTCTGTTGGGTGAAGCTAGGCCAGCAAGCTATCAGTACATGTATCTATATAATCAATCATTCACCTAGCTCCCACCTTCTGTAGCAGGTTAGCCAGAGGACAACACACTATAGCTCTCACAGATGCTGGTTACTCTCATCAGGAGGGATTTTCTTCTCCTTTGATGGAAGGATACTGATGAGATCCAAACTGATTTGGATGGTGTTGTGAGAACAAATACGAGGACAACAGATGGTACCACCTCTAGTTAAATTTCATGCTCTTTCATTCAGATCTGAAGAGTGCTGGGAAGTTGCTTCTCAGTATATATCAGGTAGACCTTGGCCTCTTTAGCTGAAAATCAGCAGGGAAATTTTGAGGCCAACATTAATGTTGATAAATGCCTTCAGTTTTAGAGGACTGGAATATTCCTTGTGCCAAAAATATTTTCTGAGCAATCTCTCATGTCAACTTTTGGTTTACTGAACAAATAAAAATAAGGGTGAAGGTGATTGATTAGCTGTATATCTTCCTTTAAAAATGCACTCCCTGGCTGAATGGAAACTAGGAGATCTAACCAACTTAGGAACAAACAAAAGACACCGGTATGCTATAAAAAGACAATTAGGAAATTAAGAAAGCAATTAGGAGAATATGATAGGGTCCTAGCAGTGCTTTCTGTTGACACCATAGGAGACTTCTTTGTCATACCTCATATTCTCAGTGTAATTTTGGAATTACACTATTGTGAATTTCCTAGTGACAGGAGTCTTAGCAATAACAGATTTCTTCTACTTCTGGCTGGAAACCACACTTTTCCTTTACTATGAGAATCTGCAGATTTGTGCTTTCTCTACAACCAGTCTCCACAACCAAACTAATTATTTCAGTATGCTGTCAAGAGGACATCCCGGAAAAGGATTTGTAAAACTTGCTTAATATGGAATGCAGGAGCTTATTTTGGAAGCGAGAGAAGTTATGAAGTGATATAATGCTCAGGAAAACAAATAGCTCCATTTCTGTACAATAGAGAGCAACAAATTAGTTATTCTCTCCCTAAAAAATGATCTCTGAAAAACTTTCTGAAAATACCAGCTTAGACTTATTACAGAATGAGCTGAGAATTCATGACTTTGAAAGCAACATTATGCCAGTGGAGATACCTGTGGTGCCCCGCATTTTGAATACAGCAAGCATTTTTTGCTACCTCATCTCAAAGAATAATTAGAGGTTAAAAGGACTCAGAAGAAGACAGCTAAGCGATAGCACAAGGCAAGCCTATAAAATTAATGGCATGGCAAACGGGAACTAGGAAAGAATACACATCAGACTCACCATACAACATGTAAGGAGAAGCCAGTATAACTGTCAGGCAGCAAGGTCAAGACAAAAAGAAGTCCTTCTCACACTACTCAGTTGTAGCGATCCCTAACAATGGATTTCAAGGGGTAAAGAGTAGAAGGCTCCAAAGAGAGCAAAAAAGATCAGAGAAGATAAACTCAGGTGCAGATTCTGTTTCATGAATTTTTTAAACTATTGATGACGTGAAAGTACGTCAGGGAAACACTATCCTGCTACTTGAATGTGTTTTTCTGTAATCATCTGTTGAATACCACTGTTGTAGCCTCTGGTTATGACCCGCTCTGCTGTTGGTGGGCACAGCCTCAGAAAAACTCTTTGAGCAAACTGCCAGAACTGACCAGAGCAAACGTCAGGTCATGGGATATGACTTTTTTTTACTGGTGAAACACTTAATTAACCATTAGATAATTTAAAAAATAACAACAACAATAACAACAAAAATAAACAGCAAGCACAAGTGGCTGGTTATTTTTCAAACCTTTCTGAGGAATGTAGTTTGTTTTAATTACATCCTAAATTGGTAGAAAGAGATCTGTTAGTGAGATGATGGGTGCCTCTGCAAAGCTTTACATGTGCAATTACATTCATTTTTGCCTTCAGATCCAAAATACATGGCAACAGTCTCACGCTCTGATTTCATTACTAACCTGCTTGTCTATTAGTAACTGCCCTCTACAAAGAAAGCCTAGAACTAGAGTTTGAAGAAGTTTATGTTTCATTAAGTACTTACATTTCTTAGAATTTTCCTTGAGTTTTTATGGCTCAGCAAGCACACTATCAGCTGCCAAAATGCTTTCAAATTCCCCTTAATAGAACTGTCTGCACAGTTTTAACATGTGAAAATTGCTTGGTTCTTTAAATGTTCTATGCCACAATAATTCACTTGGCAGTTGGCACATTTTTTAAAAAATACATTGAACACTTCCCACTGAAAACAGAGTAAAAGTGCATTATTTGTACCCTACCTTCACCTCCCTTCACACCAAATTGTATTTTTCCCATGAAAAGAGAGCCTCTAACAAGACCCAGTACCTTCTCCTCATCACAGGAAGGTGAAACAAGAATAAGCGAGAGCCTCACATAACTCACCCAAACTGTGCTGGAGCAGACAGCATAGTCACAGAAAACAAGGACAAGGCTGAGGGAATAAAAGCACTATTTCATTGTACTGGAGATAGCCGCCAGGTCAAAGAGGGAGACAATAAAGTCTAACTATCAGATTTGACTAAAAGAAGGAATTAAAGGCCTTGGAAAAGACTCAGTGTGATATAACACCCCCCTCCTTTTTTTTTTTTTTTTTTTTTAGCATTTATTATTATCTTTTGTATGCTCTGGATTCCCTTTGCCTTCAATGAAGCATGAAAGATGAAGAATTTAGAGCAGGAGTCTAGACACTGTTTATACTGACTGCAGTGAAAATCTAGGGAAACCAGGTGTTTATATTTCTATGGTATGAAAATACACCTCCCCCTGCATGGATTGTCAGAAGCTTTAGCAGGACTGGAAGGAGACCACAATGGAACTGTGGAGGAGGAATTACAGGCAAGTTTTGTAAAACTTCCCTTATTACACACAGCCTGCCTCACAAATGCCGAAATGTAAGTTCATAAGAATTTAATTTCTTCTTCTTTCATCTAAGGCAGTCTTTCAGAAATTTTAGTCACTGAAAATCAATATATATTGGCAAGTGCCAGTGTGCTCAATACTAGTAGCGTTCAAAATGACTCAAGAGATTAAAAAAAGTTTTAAAATGTGAGAAAGAGCCTTGTATATGGACAGTATGTACCATCCCAAGGGTAGAACACAGAAGGTATTACTCTGTTAATGACATTTAGATATAAAATATGGGCAGTTGTGAAATTCAGAGGATCAGGTAGATTTTACCACTGAGCAAAACAGAATATGTACATTACATAGTTCTCATACGTGAATACAGAATAGGCTGGGTAGAACAAGAGAGATCATACAGTGCAGATGTGATATATACAATTTTTAAATAATAACAAGAGAAATAGAAGATTATATATCTTTCAGTAGAACTGAAGATGATGAAATCTGGATATTTTATCATCGACATTACAAATGTCATCCACAGCTTATCAGCATTAATTTGAACATAAAGTTATGACGCACTCAGTGCCTAACGGCACCAAGATCATTATGAAGACAGATGTTAGGCTGAGGGCACGTTTAATTAGATTAGCTAGCTACATTACTGAATGAGTTACTATTTCTACTTGCTCTGACTAACAAATGGCTTTAAAATGTTGTTAACCACCCATTCTTTTTCACGTTGCTTTTAGGAAATGCTGCACTCATTTGTAATCCCTTAGCACATACATCCCTTAACTTAGGTACTAGAATCCAGCTTTTAAATAGGCTTAGTGATAGCAAATGTGAAAAGGATAGGGAAAGATGTCTCAAAATCAGACTGCATTTCCATTAAGATTAAAAATGAGGGACAGAACTGCTTTGTTCATGATAAATTTTGTCAGAGAATATGCGTAGCAATTATCTTCAGGAAAGATGATGGTGAATTCTAGCTACAGAGCACAGAAATTTCCATTTCATTGCTGACGCTTTCCATCTACTTACATACTTACCTGCTTCCCTACCTTTAGTTAGACATTTGCAAATATAACTTGGAACATAATGTTTCCACGCTGGGTTAGACTAAAGGTCCACCTGGCGCATAATCCTGTCTCCTGCAGTGCCTAGTTGCACTGCTCTGCTTGCACTGCTCTGCTGTGAGAAATAGATACGACAGGAAGGGCCTGTAGTAGAGCTACCACTTCCTTGACCTCTCTGGCCCTTTTCTAACAACTGACACTCTCATCATTGAAGGCAGTCTCCAGCCACTGTACATATTATAGCATTAACATTAAAAATCAAGAAGGACATGCACACACACAAAAGCAACCAAAGTCGTAAGAGTTTTTGAAAATGTTACTTCAGCACTCTAATATTCATTTTAACAATCAAATACATGACGTTATGTAGTTACTGGACAACATTTTCATCCTTTTTGACTTGAAGAGGAAGTTTGTCCAATGTAGAACAGTAGGGGCTTGGTGTAACACTGCTTGGTGTAACGCAGCCACGCTCACCCACAGTTCTGCCAGCGCTCCTTCAGGTTTCAAGAAGCCTTTTTTCATCCCCACGTCAGAAAAACAGGTAAGGCTAATGGGTGATGCATTTTCCTAAGCATGTTTTTGAGCCTGGTAATACTGCCCTTTGAAATATGGAACAGACTCTTCGAAGTCATACAAATAATAGTTTACCAGAGACCTTCAAAAAGGTAGTGGATGCCCTTGCCTTTGGCTATATTTTCTTGACTGTGTCAGATAGGAATAAAAAGAATTGTTCTGTAAAATAGGTGATTAAAACAAAACCAAAAGCAAAAGTCCCTACTACCGCCACCATTACAGCTCTTCTGTGAAGAGAAAAGAAACAGTCTGAAAATCATGGACCTAGATGATAATTCAAGCAATGCCCTAGAAAGGGTAAGGCACAAAAATTGCAGCCATTGCCATACATACTTTTGTAAATTTTCTAGAAAAGATGTGCACTTTTGTGTCAGTTGCAGGCAGTTTTTTTTTTTTTTTTTTTTCCAGCTTTCCTCTTGATATTTGAAGAATTTCTAAGTACTACTAGAAAGTAATTACTGCTATTTAATCTTGTTTTGAACCTAGGGCAGGGTAGCACAGCATTAATTTCTATCAGGAAATTTTCTCTAAATGCTACTAACTCTTACTCTCTTTTTGACCTTCATTTCTTACTCTGTATTGTTACAGATGCCAGCTTTATCAGTATCTTTAGCCAAGAGATGCTTTTAAAGCTGTTATTTTAGAACTATGATTCAGCAACTTAGCTTTGTCAGGAAGCTTTTCCGGTCTGTGTATCAATAGATTTTGTCCAGATCCCTGGATAAGTAGAAATTAGTTAGAAAAAATCCTGAGTGCTGAAAATACAGCAGAGATTGAAGTTTATTCTAAAAAATGCATTCTGATTCTGATTCAACTATAAAAAAAATCAGCCTTCTTGCTTGTTTGTTTCCTTCCCTCCCAATTTCCTGACAACTCAATATAAGTCCACAGCAAAACTGCAAGATCACATCCATTGAAGGTAATCTCAGATCTTTCTAGCTAGAGCAGATTTTCTCCTCATTTTTGCTTGTATTATACTACTGACTTGAATGGAGTTATCCCATGATATTCCACATTATTTGAGAAGAGCTTTTACTCCAGACACTGTCAAGAATTTTGTAATTGTCAAGTTAAACAAATAGCAAAGTAGGATTTGTTTTTCCTCAGATGCAACTGCTATGAAGTTTCTGAAAAGATTTAAAACAGCAATTTCATTCAGGATGAGGAATCATTTATAAACAAATTGAAAAATCTTACTTGTGCCCAGAGACTAGTTATTTCACACTTCCAAAACCTTAACTTGCTCATATGACCTTTAGGTTTCAAAGGAAGAGTAAAATAGAAGGATATGTAATTTTTACACCATAGTATTTGACAGAATCCTATTTTTAAAAGAGGATGAAGAGAATTAGGCCTTGATTTTCAAACATACTGAACATTTACAGTTCTTCTTGACTTCAGGTGGGATTATAACCACTCAGTGCATTTGAACAAGGTGGCTCTCACCACTGTATTAGTTAAAATACATATTTGAAAGAAACCTTATCTGCTACTAAAATGTTTAATATGAAAATTTAAGATGAATCCAATTTGCTTATGTCTAGTAGAGTAGGAAAAAAGTTTCGAATGGATAGAACTCAGAAATGTAACAAAGCTGAACAAAAAGGGCTTAAAAACTAGTCAAAAACGTTTCTTAAAAGTAAAGCTAATATCAGTTGCGCTGTGAGTGGTGCTCTATTTACTTGGAATATACCTACGAATCTGCCTCTGAGTATTTGGGATCGTTACTGAACACATGATCATAATCCTCACTATAAGGAATGGAGTAAATACATTCATCACACTATATGACAGGAAGACAGCTTTGAACTCTGTGATTTGTGTGCATCATTTATATAACTACTGCCCAAATTCCTTGGGCCCTTGCAGCAAGAGATGGAAGACAGAGAGCATCTCCTCTGCCCCCCAACACCACTTCCAATAATTAAGGTGAGAAAGTTTTTATATATCATCTATAACTGCGAATTACTTAGTGACTGGATGTGAGTTGTCAATCATGTTTCATATAACATAGAACTTACTTAATAACATGTGATAGAATGTGACAGAATTTGTGTAAATTAATGAAATACAAAAGTAACTGTAAAGAGACCATATGGCGAATACGATGTGGAGTGTGCGCTTCTATGAGAGGTCTGAATAGATCCACAAAAATTTGGTCAGAAATTTATAGCAAAGAATATCTGAAAAGAATAATCAACAATATAGAATTTAGATATGTATCAGCCTAGTAACATAAAATTTGTGTTTTCTTAAGTTAACAGCCTGAAGATGAACACTGTTACGTATACATGAACACCGAACACGGTTAGGAGACATGGTTCCTATGGCTGGGTTTCCTGCTCTGTTTTGAAGCCTTGTAATCCGTATTAACAAAGACTGCTTCTGTAAATTTTATTTGAATTCTATTTGAATCTATCTGAATATGACAATTCTATTTGAATATTTGGGGACATCTGCACCAACAGAAGTGTCCAGTAGCAACACTGAAGTAGTATGACTCTCCTAAACCCTTTGGGAGAGTGATGAGGAAACGTGTGTCTCCCACCTTACTAACCCTTTGCTCTCCAGGAGATCTAACACAGCTGCGGAGATCAAGACCTTTCACTGTGGGTCTTCATTAGACACAGAAGGCTGCAACCCCAGGAAGAAGTGCTGATGGAGGGTTTTGCCTTTTCATCGGATCGATCCACAGAGCTCTTCTTCTCTCAGGCAAAGGCAGCCTAGTCCTGTCAGAAGCTCTGCTCAGCTGGCAGGTCAGAGACCAAGCCATCACTTAGCGGAGGCTGGGTGATGAGGAAGGGGAGTCCTGCTTGGATTCTTTAATTAAGAGCTAGTGCTGACGTGACCTGGGGCTGTGACCAGCTGAAAAGACCCTTCAAAGGACTTCAGCACTGATCCAGTCCCCCTGTCCCTGCTCTGCTCTGGCTTTTGCTGGGAAGCAGTATGGACAGGCAGAGTGAAGTTGCTC
Source organism: Nothocercus julius (assembly GCA_013398735.1). Lineage (NCBI taxonomy): Eukaryota > Metazoa > Chordata > Aves > Tinamiformes > Tinamidae > Nothocercus > Nothocercus julius. Next base: position 1,729,157 of record VZSV01000076.1, on the reverse strand, counting down.
TGTAGAAAGGCGACAAGATTGGAAGACGAAAGAGGAGGTTGTGATGACAGTGTGAGCAGGGCTGGATTACAGAGTCCTTACAGGATCCCAAGATGGACCAGGAACGCAAGGGCAGTATTACTGATTAGTAAATTTTGGCATACGCAGGAGTGAAAGCTGCAGTGAGACCACTGGATATTATCTATAGAGAGAACACAAGCTGCTAAAGAAACTGAATTCATTCCTCCAATCACTTGTATATAGGTAACATTTAGTCAGGCAACCATCAGTTGCTGGTAAATACTGGTGTTTGAATACTGCTGGTGTTTGAAACTTTGCTATTGAAGATCACAGAAAAGAGATGAACAAAGGTTCTCAAGCAGAGAGAAAACAACTTCCCAAGAAAACATACGGACAACTGTGATTTTGTACCAACTAACCTCTAGGATGTGCTTTGCTTCAAAAACAGTCAAAAAGAACATTTTCATGAGCCGCTCGGAATTACGCATAAAAATCTTACTTTAGGTCCAGGATTCACTTCACATGGGACTCAGAAAAAAAATTATAAGTACTTACTAAGAGAAGAAATGGGCAAAACAATGAAATCCTGAGCTCAGTGAGGTTAATAAGACCAGAATTTGCTGAGCATGTATCAGCTTCCCTATCTTTTCCCTTTTAGCTGACCTAAACCTATTAATTCACCATTATTTGCCAGTGTTTGGTTTCTTGCATAAAAGTCCTACTGTTTTTTTAATAGGCTGCATTCTAGACTTTCATCCTGGTCTTTTAGATTTGAGGAATGTAACGCACAATGTCACTGATAAAATCAAAATTGTTACATGCAGTTAAATACCACCAAGGACCAAATAGAAAGGTCATATTAGTTGGATAAGCTTGTTTTTTTCCCTTAGGGACTGTAGGTAGGGAAGTACTTCATCACTTCATTTTAAAAACAAACGCAGTAACCCACGTGTTTAATAGTTTTCCCATTTCTCAGGTTATGTTAAATAACAATGATTAGCCAGTGATCTAACTCACGCTGATAAATCTTGTTCATTTTTTCCTTCTGTTTTAGCAGAGTTTTATGGATATTAAAATTGTCACTAGCTACCCATAAGCAGTTTCAAAATACCCAGAGGCATGTTGCTTAGCTGTAGCTTGAGGCTTTAGAAGAAAGTAAACAGAGCTGCAAAATCTATAACACATATAGAGAAAAAGAAAAAAAAAAAAAAAAGTCATTGGGAAGTACTTCAGTCCACGAGACATATGCTGGAGGTCTCACGCTGCCACTGATAAAACAGCCTTAATGTTCCTAAGAATTCTGCACACACATTTCCTAGCAGAAACACATTGCTCGAGGCAGTGAGACAGCGGTTTGAAAGCTAAATGCATCCCTGGACTGAAGCTGATTTTTTTTTTCCCTATGATTATAGCATAATTTCATGTGTTGCTTGCAAAAGGATATAGCCCAAAGTGTAATATAAGCAGACACTGAGACTTAGGAAGATCTGTTTTCCATACATTAAGTATGAGCATACCTAAATGAGAAGCACTGGTACTGCAAGATTTTCTAGGCTAGGTGGAAGGGGCTAAACTGCCCCTTGCAGCACAGATCATTCAGGAAGGATGGAGAGAATACAAGCTATCCTTATCAAAGTAAGAGAAGATATATTGAGGTAAATCATAATTATGTTGAGCATATCACACTAGAGCAGAAAGCTAAAACGAAAATATAAAGCAGAAGAAGTGTGAATTGAATCATCATTATTCTTTAGGATCTATGCAGAAGCACGATTACTTATGTTACAACAACAATAAGGTATTTTCTGTTGATTAATAGCTTCAGTGATGTGAAGCAAAAATTATCACAGAGATCATTAAGATTTTTTCAGGTAAACTGCATCCAAGCACTTTAAAAGAATTGGCTGAGAGGTCATCAAACTGTTAATGCTAATTTTAAAGAAATATTAAAACTGCACTGGAGATCTGGCAAAGAGCCAGTATTAGGTCAATATTTGAAAAGGGTAACTGAGATGACCTGAGAAACTAGAGGCAGCTGAGCTTGAAATAAATCCTATCAAAAGGACTGGAATGGTAATCTGAGGTAAATTCAAACTGAAAAATGGTAATATTCTAATCAATATAGCTCATGAAAGACCAAAATCCAAGCTTCATACACACAAATCTAGTTAAGAGAAGTGAATGCATCATCATAATATAAGGCCAAAGTTTAGCTTAGCTACATAGGATATCTTTTAAGAAAAGGACTCAAGTTACTACTCAAATGTTTCTATGAGAGAAAACTGTGTAGATCTGTTACCTATTTTGATGTTGACCATTAATAAATTCCCAAGTACTCTGTTAGAAAGAGGATCATTTTCTTTGGGGACTATAACTCAAATAGGACTTTAGTAAAGCAACATATAAAACTGTGATGACAGAGCTCATGGAGTGGTAAAGAGATCTGTGTTTCCCTTTATCAGCTTGGTATCAAGTGATGTAACAGCAGCAGTTGTAAACCAAGGCATATGAAGTTCCTGGAAGGATTAATGTATGCAGAAGTGTTGTTCATAACTTTTTATGACTGCATGAGTATCTTTCAAATGATAAATAAGAACTGGGAAAGGATGCTATGAAAACAGATCCAGGATTCTTGGTAGAATGAGCACACCTGAACAAATCCTAAATTAAAAGGTACAGTAGCGTGGAATCCAGTGATGGAGAAGCCCACAGGTAGCTAGCTAGAAATTAAGATCCAAGACTAATGTTGTTTGCCTGAGGGGAAATGGAGAGCAATTACCTGAACATATAGAAGGCTGTCTATGCCTTGAAATCATTATTTTTTTTTTTTTTTAAAATAAAGGAAAAGGGGGAAAAAAGTATTATTGTTGAAGAATTCATTTTGTAAGATATTTTATCTTCTGTAATGCAAGGCAGTTTGGTTGAATGACCTCAGTGGATCCTTCTCTCCACAATCTATGACAATCTATCAGGATCACAATGAGTGACTTAAATTACTTGCAAATCTAAAGAGATCTGTGTTGGAAAATTTAGAAAGAATATCTCAAATCTTGAATTACTATTGTCCCTATTCAGGCTTTGAAGGCCAAGATGCAAAACCTTAGAAGCAAACACAGAAGAATCTATAGCATCAGCACGTATATCTGAACAGATTGCTGGACATCAAAATATGTTTCCTGGTAACCAGTCATTCACAGGTCTCAAAATCTGTGAGGTAAATGAAAGAATAATTTTCTCAAGGTACAAAAGAGCCATGCATTGAAAACTACAAATGGCAGTTGTGTTACTTTTCATTTTATTAAAAGTTATATTCTTGCTTTATTCAGAGATCCCATGAAGATATCTCTGTATGTTTCTATGAGAGACTTCTATCATCATTTTTCTCCATTGAAATAGTATCATCAGTGCATTTTAGCAGACAGCATTTCATGTAACTGTATGAACTACATCAGTACAGCACAAAGGAATCAGACAGAGTGAAAGGCTTGAAAAAACAGAATGTGAGAAGAGAACAGTGACCGAGAGGATGAGTGGCTTATGTGATCAGTACCCGTGAAAATATTTTTTTTTCATCTTCTAAGCACGAATCTAAAAGCAAACTATGAGAAAAAAAGCATAAACCACTTTCATTTGGCCCTTATATTTAGAACTCCTGTTTTATAACATGGAAATAAAATAGCTGGGACCTTGCAAAACCAGATGCGTAGCCTAAGTTCTCTCTGTATTCAATATTTGTTGAATGTCATTGCAAGAATCATGACAAATACATATAAAACATATATCATATAAAAGTAGTGAAATATCACTATTCTGTTATTTTCATTTCTGCCAATCACTTTTGGTGGCAAAAACCTCTTAAAAAGTTAATTCATTCCACACTGCTTCTGGCCTTTCCATCTGATCTCTGCTGAAAGGCTGTTCCTTCTAAAACCTAGCTGGCCTAAATTTGCTCTACCATTTTCCTGTATTTTTATTTACCATAAAATTAAACTCAGAGTTTTCTCTGTACTTAACCATTTATTCCTCCAGCGATCATGAATACTCTGTGACCACTGTTCACATAATCACCGTAGCCAGAAGCATATTCAAACCACAGAAAACAATTTGTAGCCCCCTCCAACAAACATCTCCACCTCTCCCCTATCGTGATGGCACTTTTCTCTTCTTCCACTGGAATACTCTTGAGGTTAAAAAGTAGCCTGTTGTGCCCTATTCCAGTGACAGACTGCTCTATTTTTTTGACATTACAGTAGGTGATCTAAAGGGTCTGTCTGGATACAGAGGTTTCTTATCCTCAAGTGTCAGTGCAGGGGCTCCTAAGGACTTGCTTTCTGGGTGCGGTATGCACAGCCTCTCCGTGCGCGCGGCCCAACTGCAGCTTTAGTAGGAACAACAGAGACACACAGAGTGGGCTGTTTTATACAGACACAGAATTGTAATATGCTTTATACAAAGCAACCTGCTCCCTGTTTTATGGCTTAAGTGTGGAGTGGAAGGGCTAAGATTTTGCTTCCTTGCTTGAACAAACAGCTACAGATTATATAACGTCTCACTGAAGCAGAGGTCCCCTTTTCCCTGCTGTGCACAACCCTCTCCCTTCTGCCCCAAGGATTTAGCCATTTAACCATTTAAACACCTACGTGGCTCATGTGTCTGCTGAGCTTAAAATAGAGTTTCCTATTTTCCAAGTCAATTTACTGTTCATGAATAAACGTGAATCAACATTTCTATAGCTAAAATTCACTGCTACTCTCTATAACAAAAACAGTAAGCTCCCTAACACAAGTAGCAGGATTGCCTGGCAAAGATGAACAACTGTTCAAGCCTCCCTTGCACAGTTTGACAAGTATTGCTTACTAGTTCCCTGAACCACCCAATTCTGCTTTTTATGCCTGCAATCAGTTCACTTTCTACAGTTCTACTCATTTCTTGACTACTTCATTATTAACTTACTTTTGTTTTCTCATATTTAGGTAATACATTACTTATTTTAACAGATATTCATATTTTTTAAGTAAAAGTACTTTACATGAGAGTGATTAGTAGCCGCATTTTCCATTTCTGCTTGTAGTTTGGTGGAATAAAATAAATGAGCCCATAGGTGCACATATGTTGGGATTAAATAATACATGATGATGACTGGTAGCATTAAAAAAAAGGAGAGAGCATATTTGTCAAGAACAAAATTCTGCACATTCAAACGAATTTCTACCAGCACAGACTATCATTATACACTTATGTCAAATCAGGAACTTTCCTTCTTTCAAAACATAATTATACTGTTCAAAGATAACTGCTGTGTACTTTTGCAAGGCAAGACAATGCAACTATACTTTGTGGAGTACTTTTCATACAAACGGCATTATGAAATGTACCGTTGAGATAAATAATAGTTACACAGTCAAGTAACAAACAATAGCAGAGAGAGAAAAATATTAAGCCATGAGAAATGGAGAAAAAAAAATACATTCTATAAAATTTTAAAACAGGTCAATAAGACAGAGATAAAGGCATTTCTGGGTGGTAACTGCTATAGGGTAACAGGTTTCAGGACAGCTAAAGTAAGAACCAATAAATGAGATAGATGAGGTTGCTCCTATGTAAGAAGATGAAAGAGAAGGAGTTACAGTCAAAGAGAAAAGGCATCATTTATTTTCTGCCATTTTCTGAATAATTGTCATTTGGCCAGTGAAGCATTAATCGGCTGGAACATGCTGACAACCACCAATGCAATACTAAGTATGAAATACTAGGATGGCAAGTCCAAATAAATGCTCTCAGTACTATACACACAAAATAAATGTGTCGAAGGAGGTTATATGACCAGACATGGGAGCTTTCGATATTGTAATTGATCTTGAATGAAAAGCAGAGGAAGCCACCGGAGGAAAAGGAATATACTTGAAGACTTCTTACTATTTTCAGAGGTGTAACGAGTCTCAGAATCAAACAATCAGATGACAATAAAAGATCGGAAATGACAACTGCTAGTCCCTTGAGCAATGCTTCAGATGAGCAAATTTCATGTAAAAGGCACAATACCATGTAGGAAAGATCTTATCAGAGCATCAGTACAAACTATAATTTGAAGTAAAAGGGTAAAACAAACTGAAGAGAGGACAAAAAGAAACATAAGTAAATTCTAGAATATACTGTGCCAGTTCTGAGTCTGAGCAAAAAGTAATTTTATTTACTGATGTAATGATTATGAGAAGGTCAGACTGTACAATGGCACTGATTTAATTTATGGCTGGAGTTTTAGAGAAGAAACTGTACAGGAATAATAAGGCAAGACTAAGGTATATAGTACTGCAAAAACGCAGCAATTTTGGAATTGAAAAGGCAGATCAATAGCTCTAGACATAAAAGAGAAAAGGCACAGATATTGCCTTCAAGTTGCAGCAGAAAGAAACATTTTAGGAATTGGATTCCTTCTTTTCCCCAGAAGTGTATGCAGCTTGTGTGTGTGTGTCGGGGGGGTCTTTTTTTTAAGAAGGAAAGTGAAGAGGGAGATGAAAATATTAACTACCTTCACTAAAATTGCCAGTCAATTCCCAGCTTTGATTTGCAGAAAAGGAAGTTAACAGATAGAGTCTGTCTAAGGCTGTTCTGTGCACGTGTTCACATTGACTGGCACTGTCAGCAGGAAGACGGCTAGACAGCTCTCCAACCTCACAAGCTTTAGGAATTTGATCTGAAAGGTATTCAGCATTTAATAGAAATCCAGGAGGCTAGGTCAGTAGCACTGCTGCAGAAGTAGGCGTTTAACGTGAAAACATAGAAGCTGTTAACAACTGGGAGTCTCTGTAAAATTATAATTTACAAAGAGGAGAGAAGATGTAGTCAAAAGGATCAATGACATTAGAAGCTAGATAGCATTGGAGGTCTTCTCTTAATATGATCTATCATGTTTCATACTATTTGACTTGTATCACACGTGAGTTTGCTTCTTTAGGACTACTTTAATCTGTGCATTAACCATCTGAAAATGCACAAAAAAAGGAAATGCTGCATAGCATTTCAGTGTGGAGGCAAATCTTCCCTTTTGATGATGACATCAGTTATTTGAAAAATTAAACTCTGAAATCCAAATGAAGTGTTTTATAACATTAAGTGTTTCAGCAGGTCTATTGAAAGAAACTTCTCCCATGGAATCACTGGACAGTTAGCAGTAGTCCTTCTCTCACAGTCAAACCAATGTCGTTGAACAGTGTTTCACAGTGATACCTTAGAAATGAGTGCTACATAAACCCCTAATGGAATGAGGACGGATAGGTATAAAGCAATCGAATAAACCCTTGTGCTAACTTGTTTGAAATAGTTTCTGAACAGTGATCTACAGTAGCTCCTAACATTGATTATATGGAATCCATACACTGTCATACAGATTAAGCACAACAATTGCAATGTTGTGACATGAAAAATGCTAAGAGGGACCAAAGCCAACTGCCGTGTTCTTTCCTCTACACTTAATCAATTCTGAAATAGACCCGCGATGAGGTGCCAAAATAAAAAGCTGAAGTCAAATTAACTGCTGCCATCTAACAAGCCTGACTTTAACAATGAACCAGAATGGCAGAAAAACAGAGATGTTATCAGCTGAATGCAGGGCAACCGACACATGCAACAAATAGACGAGCAACAATTATCTTTTCAGGAAATAAGAATCGAATGCTCTTTTCAATGTACAAGAAATATCTCCATAGGCTTAAAGTCTATAATACCTCAGAGAAAATGTCTTCTTTTGTTATAGCATGTCAGTTTAGTTTAAATTCTCGATCCAAAAGCCCTTGCAGGCAGTTTTCTGCAAAGACTGGCAGATCCTAGGAACAATTAAATACACACAACATTTTTCATATCTAGATGCTGACTTACAGCATGGGTTGGAAATGCTGCCGCCTTTTATTCCCCCAAAGCAGAAGTGTTGCCTATAACTGGCACTGGAGCCCTGATTTTCTTATTAATCAACATTGTTTCTAAAATGTGAGCACGTTAGTTGATTTTTTTTTCACATTGAAACAAATACCAAACTAAATGCAATGGCCATTGTATGGTTTGCCTTAGCAATTGGTAAGCCAGTATGATTAGTCTGTCTCTGTCTCGTACCATAAACCTAACAACAGACAAGCTGCACAGATCTGTTTGTTTTTCTTCCTGTTTTGGGTATTTCACATGCTACTGTTTTCTGAATTTTGCCAAATATGGCAAAACGGGCTGTGCAATTCATGCAAGGTACTTAGGCTCAACATGAGTCAGCTTATGGTCTGTGGCAGAAGCTGCCTGCGGAACACTTCCATAGAGCTGCTCCGTTTTCCTGTGAGGAGACTGGTGGTGAATAGAGCTTGACCTAAAGCCTGAATAGAGCGGACACTTCCATCTGGGCACATGGGTAGTGTGAGATAGAGCTGGAAACGGTTGCTCCCACGCTGTCAATTGAAAGGAGGAGTCGGAGCTGAGGAGCCTGGCTTACAACCATTAGCTACACCGCTCGCACTGCTGCCAGGCTGAAAACGGACCCACAACTGCCTCCCACAGCAACGGCGGTCGCAGGCCACGCTTGCAAATCCTTGGAATTGCAGAGGGGCTAAACAATCACACATCTACTGGCGTTGGCTTCCCGCAGCATCTTTTATCAAACAGATCATTTGTCCAGATCTCTTAACTACTTATGCTACTTAAGATGACTTTATTTATGATAACATTTTAAAAATATCTGAATGCGCTTCCTAATAATCTAACATTTTACCCTTCCTAATAATATAACAGGCCATTTTGCTGGTGTTTCAGGTTATTATTCTAAATGGCTTAGTTTTAGAGGTCTATTCCAACAACAGAAATCATAATGCTAATAAGCATGTTTTCAGCACTTTTTCATTCTTGTAACCTTTTAATAGTTCTTTCCACAGAACTTAATAATTTTCATCAAAATGATGAGTTTCCTATAACAAAAATTACAAGACAAAAAAATGTTTCTGGGTAGAAATGTTTGTATAGCCATGGCTTTTTTGTGATGCATGTAATTCATGGTGTAAAGGTTGTTCTTAAAAGCAGCAAACACCAAATAGATGTATCCTACATCTGTCACTGAAGGATAATTCTTAATTATTAGGTCTTCTAAAAAATGATATCCAAAATACTTTTTTTCTGGAATCACTTAGATAAGACACTTTCTTACGTTTAATTAATTATTATCATATTATACCAGGAAAATATAGAACATATTAGAACAGAGATTAAGTATTTTCCTCTGGTAAAATTCAATCCTATTCATATCTATCCTAATCTAAATCTCTATTCAATATCCATTTCCTTTCTGTACTCCCTTCTTTAAAAACAGCTACTATAATCTAATCTATTGGTGACATTTACAGGGAATGAATGAAGATCTGTTTATTCAAACCTACAAGATTATATTAGTTAGTTCATTTAAACTATCCTTCCAGGAAGGCATCAAGGATAAGCAAGTAACATCTGACATATACATTCCTCCAAGGAGTTTTTTTCTTTCTAATTTCTCAAAATAAACCTGGTTAGGTTTTAACTCAATTTCACATCAAAAATTGCCACCTGCCTTTAATTTGATGCACAACATAAATCTGTAGACTCACAAACACTAAAGTGCATAATTAAAATTTTAAGCCTTTTGTGCTATAGCTTTGTATCCATTCAGTGTGCAGTAAAAAGGAAGGCTGAGAAAACAAGTTTGACCTGCAACTGGAGATGCAAAGTTCAAATCATTCTTCAACCTCCTCTTTTGTGTGTGATCTGGGCAATCACCACACGATCCCAAAAGTATTTATGTGCCTGCCATTAAAGTTGCACAGAAAGACACCATCTGGTTCAGGCTTCACCACCTGAAGTTTATTTACATCAGAAGCAATTCTCTTCACTTAGCCATTATCAAATCCTTCCAGGTCCATCTCACATCTCCTGTGCCTATGTACAATGTACTATGTTCATGAATTTTGCATTGATCAGGTGTTGGATAAAATGCAGAAGCGCTGTTGGAAGCGGGATAGGATGTCAGATTTTCCTTCATTACTGCAGACTTGCACACCTTCTTATCTGAGATGTCTCTAGGCTGTATCTGCCTACAGCCATCTTCTCAATGCCATGCTCAGTATTTTCACTGTAGTTAGTCCTACCCTCTGTGCCCATACTCACCTATTTATTTTGCAGAGCATCCAACTACCTCATTTGTGACTCCCTCCTGTGCATCCCATTCCCACAGGCACAGAGATTAGTGAGCATCATCATAAATAAATCCTGTAGTGAATCAAGGCTTCTGTCTGCCTTCCTGCAGAAGGCTGCATTTTCCTTAAAGGAAAACATGATAAACAAATTACAAATGTTGTGAATCTCAGAAATGTTTACATGGCTGGCCACAAAGAAAGCCTAACACAGATGATATGAATCGGTTGTCTTCAGTGTGCTAGTATCAAAAATGGATTTGACTACCTTAGCTTTGTTATCTCTTTCCAGGGATTTGGTAGTTATGAATTGTCTTCAATTTTTTCCAAGCTTTAAAGAACTCCCTGTAATTATTAAAAGGCTACCTCTGGCCTTAGTTTTATAAAATCAATTTTTTATACACAAGCATTATGAATATTCTGCATGAAAGAGAGATTTCCATAAGGTAGTTTTAAGATGTTAATGGTTCCTGAGAAAAATCCTAATTCCAGGAGGAATTCTAAAGCCAGCTAATTTGTGTTAAAAATCTAGCCTCATTCAGAAACAGCTCAAAGCCCTTACTTAAAACAATGTTTTAGGAAAGATAAACTACTTATTTTGGACAATTTATTGCATGTTTGTTTAAACATGAGATGTACCAAACATTTATACTAGCATCTGGTCAAAATTATTACTACTGAGAGCTATTGCCAGTTTATGAGAAGGTTTTTAACGCATACAGTCTTAACAATGACCCTTGTAACAGCACGGTGGAAATTTCAGTAATCCATTGGAATCGGTGGTCCACCAGTTTTACATGCATATACTTCCAGTGAACTGATTGCATTTATTCACAGCTTGGTATCTGCAAAATATGACTTAAAAATCTTAAAATAGTAATAAGCAGTACAGTACTGCACTGCAGGGAAACAACATCTTCAACTGTTTCAGTTACAGTCACTGAAAAATATTTAAAGCACATACCATAAGTATCCAGGATTGGCATGATATCATAACTATCTAGTATTAGCATGCCTATTATATTAATTGCAGCATATAATCAGTAAGTATAGATACAGTCTATTTGGTTAGATTGCGATTATCCATTTTCTTTTAACAGAAAAAAAAAAAAAGAAGAGAATTACTAGAATTACTAGAATTACATCACCCTCTCACTTGCATTTATGTTTGTAAAATGTGGATTTCTCAGACAGGAATGTCAATCACTTTCAAGTGAGAGGATGATGTAATTCCAGTCTTATCTAAACAGTAAGAGCAATAGTAACATGACTGGTTCTTGAAAAAATATCCCATTGTTTTACATTGGTTAGGATTTTACTCTTAATTTTTCAAGCTCAGAGAACAAGCCATTTTTGTTCATTTTTGAAAATGATCATACGACAATGGCTAATCATTATGAAGAATGGCCCTGTTCATTGAACAGCAGGACTGTGTTAATAACACAAAAATAAGAATAAGCAGTCAGCATCACGTACATTTTTTTTTCAGTTACAAGTTGATGAAAAGAGCTAAATGATGAACAAGTTCAGAGGGTCATCAAAGAGGTCTGGTTTCAAAACTCAGCTGAATAGCCAGATAGCTACTGTCTCAAGGGATTATTATGGGATCAGGTCAGTATTTACCATCTATTCTTCAGACAGTATAAATTTCATGTCAGAGAGGGAGCTCTGTGGATGTTTGCTCATTCAGGGCTCATCGCTTATCCACAGGAGGATGAAAATAAAGTAATAATTGAGCATGAATGTAATAGAAGCTGCACAAGCGAGCAAGTCCCCTGAGTAAAGACATGTATTTAAGAGAAAACAAGAAATGAATGCCCACACAAGGCTTTTAGTCTCGATAACCTATAGATTACTCCACTTGATTAAACTATTCCTAGATCATTGATGGGTTAGCAGATGACAAAAAAAGAGCAGATGTTCTGCCAAAAGAGCTTTTAATATCATTTAAATAAGATTTTAAAATTTTGTCTCTGCTGACTAACTCCTTTCTCATCTCTCATCCTACTGATCTTACCTAGATCAGTAAATGTAGGCAGGTGTATACTTGTGTCTTTGTATACTGAGCATAAAAATCATACAGCTGTGGTCACATCTCAGACATTTGCAGCATAGTAAATGCTTGGCTCTGTGTCCCAATCCCAATAATGACAACCAGAAGAGCCTCTAATCCGCCGTAGTGAATTGCTGGTCACATAGCAGGACGTAAGAGACCGTAGCGTGGTGCTTTCAGAGAGCAGAGGGATGTGATAAGGTGAAGGAGGAAGAGCACACCCACGCTCTATGACTTACTGGGCTACCACAGGACCTCATGAAGGTGTTAAGCAGGAAAACCTTGAAATATGCTGCAAAATGTGTCTTTCAAATGCATGAAGAAAAGCAGTAACAATCCCTATATTCAATGAAAAACATATGCACGCATCTAGAGACGAGGCTATGGAGGACAAACTGTTTCTCCTAGCATCTGTTTAGAAGTTTTACCTGTTTTATCACTGCTAACTGCCTTAGATTTGTTTTGCCAGGAATAAGTATTTCATATGGACAAATAATCCACTTCCTCAATAAAACAATTTAAGTAAGCAGCATGTACTTTTTCATAGCATAAAGATGTGTTAATGTTTCTTAAAATGAAAGAAAGCTTTTCTTTTTCTCTCTCTCTGCAGAGTTTATCTAGGAGTAAATACAAACCAAATAAATCATGGAAATTTTTGAAATTTCCTGATGTTTAGATATGAGGGTAGAAGATAATATATAACCCACACAGTAACCTGTAAGGTTCTGATCAAAATACTGCAAACCTGGGCAATATAAGTTACAGTGAATAAAGAAAGTAATACATGTCAGAGGCATAGGCTGATTATAGTCTTAGTCAAAGTTTACAGAAAAGTAAATATCTCCTTTCTCTTTCTCCCTTCTTTTCTCTACCCATCCTGAGGAAGAGCACGTACTTCCACTTTGCCTCTTGGCTCCCTGCACATACTTTATTCCTTGCTTTTCTGCTTATCTCTAAACAAACTCTGAAAAATTCTCCTTTCATCCTTTATTTGTCCTCCATAAGTATGTGCTGTTGAACTCAATTCAGGCTTCCTTTTCAGTTCCCACACTGCCCATGTTCTGCACCTTCTTTATCTGCATCTTTTATTTCCAAGGTGTCCTCACCTGTTCTAGAAGGCGCTGATCCACCAGCTTTATTTCTCACTGCTCTTTTTATTAGTATACGTATATATATATATATATATATATATACACGCACACACAGACTTTTTATCTCAGGAAGTCTTATGGAAGAGCAAATTGCTCTCCACACAGCAGTAGTGACTACCCTACCTGACATGGAATGGTTTTTGCCTTCATTTCTCTTTCGAACACTGACAAATGCCAGCTTTATCACTATATTCTCCACAGTCAAAACTCAGACTGGACGTGGTTGTGCTTGTTCAAAGACCACCTTACAGAGCTTGGTTTTCAGGCTTGGGTGAGAACAACCCAATCAGGGAAATATTTTAAAACCACTGCTCTTATTTCTCAAAGTTAACTAACACTTTTCATGCTCAGTCAAAGAGGCAGCGCACTATATCTGCCCGCCCACCTTGTTTTAGAGCTAGCAACTGTAGGTTAAAGGAATACTTTAGTGTATCCCACTGACCTATCTTCAGACCGACCGACTGCAGTGCTGACAAATCCTAAACCTCTGAAAAAAAAAATGTTTTTTTTTCCACCTCAAAGCCTTTCCTAGCTCTATGAAGCAACAAAACGAATGCAATGAGCACTCAATAAAATGACCCGCTCACTTACAAGTGATATTTGCACAACAGCAGCTATGCCCTTTCTTTTTGTCCATTTCAGACTTTACTTAATTAATTAGCTATTTCCAGAAGATTATGGCTACTTGAATCACAATGAATGTCAAGTATTATTTCCACATGAGGGTTACATTAATCATTTTAGAAGGACCTAGATTTTTTTATATATATTTTTAAGAAACCACACTTTGCCCTGCCAGAAAGGAATAGGATGATCTTAGAGAAAAGAGGAAAAAAAAAAGAGAGGAAAAAAAGAAGTTCATTAGAAAGCCTATGTTGTTATAGTCACTGAAACGCATAGGAAAACCTTATGTATGACCGAAGTGCTAAAGAAGGCTTGTAATAATTCACTTCATTACCCTGTAGGACCAACAGGTTATTTAAAAAAATTGGCACTTGTGCTGTTTTGAGGACATCCTTCTAATTAATGGTAACTAAAGTTCCATCAACATCTTGAGGATACCAAAGTGCTGTATAGACTTTTTTAATCAAACAACTATATTATATGAGCATCTTACCTCTGTAACAACATATATTCTAATTCTCATTAGCCTGACTTTTTGTTAAGTTTGGAAAGTAAAAACATGCTAATAAATTGGGATGAATACTAGGTATCAGCTCTTAACCATTTTTTTTTTTTTTCAACTGCATGCAGGAGAGAAAATCTTCACAGACAAGAGAAAACCAAATTCATTCACTTTGTTGGTGTTTCTCACCCAAATCCCTTTCCCCACATATTTTCAGTGTTTTCCACTTATTTATTTTAAATGTGAGAGAGTGCAGATTTTCTCATATTAAAAAAATCTTGGTGAAATATAAGATATTCAATCAGGAGAAATGCAATTAAAATAATCTTATTTTGTGGCCAGCTGTATAGAGGCTGCAACCTGTGTGAAATAATTTGGCAGTTGTCACACTCTGGTACATAGGGGGCAAGTACCACAATATTAAAAGTACAAGAACTGTGAGCCTGAACAATGACGTCTGCCTACAAATTCACTTTTTTGGCCTGAGATGCATCATGAAGTAAAGGCATTTGAAATTTGAGCAACTCTCTTGTTGAAAGACAGCTTTAATCTCCATTTACACACTGGTACTTTGTATGGCTTCAAAGAGAAGAAGTGCGGAGAGGTAAGTTTAGAAGTGGATTTCAGCTATACTGCCAGTCACGTTTCCTGTTGGCAATGCAGGCTGAAGTCATGGGATGTCATCTCCACAATCCTATTTTACTTCCCTTTTGTGTACTCATCTTGGGAAGAGATCAACTGCCAAGCAGATTTTGCTTTTAAGTCTAGAGATTTGTGCATCATCTGGTTCTTACACTGATTGCTACAGGAAGACGTTTGTCTTATTCCTCACCTAATGCTTCACTACTGAACTAGCAGAGGTGAGAGAAGAGAGAGGAAGGTCACGAGTCTATGTAAAGAATTAGAAACTAAGAATATCAGGACTATTTACATTGATCATTTTTAATTCCGAAGAAACTCTCTCTTACTGGAGGTCATATTGAAGCCACTCACATGCACTAGTATGCTTGTTATGTTTTGTTATTTAAGGGAGTTAAATCAATTTGTCATTGGCAATCATGTAGTCTAGAAAACATGACTGAACAGGATGAATGGAGAGTGCCAGTATTCTGTCTTACAAAGTCTATCACTACAGCAGGGGAACAACAACTGCAATCACTGCCCAGAAAGGCACTGCTGGACCTATCTGATTACTTACACTAAATTCTTCATGTCAAATTAATACAGAACATAAGCATCAAATTCATTTCTCTGGTACAGGAAATCATACTGTTTACACATTCATAAAACACTGGAAGTATCTACATGAATATTCTTGGTGCTACATTTTGTTCCCCATTTCTGTCACTTCATATCTTATGGTACTCTGGAAGGTTTTCTTTAAAATTGACATGCATACTGCATAATCAACAATGACATATTGATCTCTATATTTTGAAATCAATTTAGCATCTCCTCATTGTGATTCAGTAAAGAAAATCTATATTTTTTGCCACAGAAAAGTCAGGAGAACTTAAGAATTCTCTGAGCTGCTGGGATAAATTAGTTGTGAATAATAATTCCTGCTCAGTGTCCTGTGCTAAAATCCTAAAGTACAGCTGTACCATCTGGGCTGTAACAACAGCTCCGTTTGCTAATGATAAGTATAGGAGGTGTATAGGGACCTGGGCTGTCACTACCAGAACAGCATGTTGATCACTGACAACAATGCAACGTCCATTGCTAATACAATGAGAGATAATTAAGACACAGAAGCAGGACCATTATTTTTTCTCAGTAGTTTTTTTACTGCTTGTAATTATTATTGTATATATATACCTGCATGCAACGAAATTATACACACTTACACTGTGCATCCACTAGTAGAAAGCTTTGGTGTTTCCCTGTAAATAAGATCTCTATTTGTAGGTCAAGATGTGGCTGCTTCCAGGTCAAGTAGAATATGAGAACTCACAATGTTCTGGACCTTTAATCATGATATTTAAAAACTGTCCCCTCCTTACCATCCATACTTTCTAACAAAAACAAAGCAAAACAAAACAAATCACTGCTTACAACATCTTTTTTTTAAAAAAAAAAAAAAAAAAAAAGACCAAAATCTGCAGTAAGAATAATTCAATTTGATGTCTTCTCTTTTTGCCCAGTAGGGTTCTTCACTGAAGTGTGGCCATGAAAGCAATTTCCATGCTGATGAAGACAAAAGCTTTTATGATTCAAACAAGTAAATGATTGCCAAAAAAAAAAAAAAAAAAAAAAAAAAAGAGGATCTTACTGTCACAGGCACACAACTATCTTCCCCTTTAAAGAAAATGGAATTAAGCTAATACACAGCATACATGGTATTGTATTTTTTAAATAATTCCACAAATACAAATTTATATATAGTGACATTCCCTTACAGAACTACTTGTGAACCCTTATTTGCAGATGTTAATAAGACAGTGTGTCTTATTAGACACATTAGAATCCAGTCAGATCTAAAGCTTGACACTATCACTTCTTATTTAATGGCTCTCTTTTAAAGTGTAAACTGCAAAAAAGTAAACTTGATCACTAAAAAATGACAAACTAGATGACATCTCAATCCTTAAAAAGAAGTGAAAAGAAGAAAATTCAGGATTCCAGGTTTCAAAAGAGAAACAGAGTGAGAACATATTTTTCTTTTACTTACATGTATCTATTAAAATGATTTAGAGTTGCGATCATATTAAAAATAGAGAAGCTTTTAGAAATAAACTGCTTGACACATAGGAAGCTTTAAGTCCTGTTTTGGAAAAAGACATCATAAAGGTCTCATTCTGATTAACTGGGATTATATAATTATTTCTAATGGCATAAAATGGTTTACTCTAAACTTAAGTCTACATTTCAGGAAGAAAAGGCATTTTGGAGACCAAAGTGTTAGGCCTTTCATTTTTACAAAATAGCTTTTATCTCTTTGTGCTTCTCTGAGCTTACAGCAAGCAAAGAAAAGCACATCCATATATCCACTAGAACTATGCAGATGTTATAAAGAGCCATGCAGCTTGCGGAATCTCCATCCTTGGAGGTATTCAAGACTTGACTGGACAAGGCTCTGTAAAGACAAACTTACTGTGAAGTTGGCACTGCTGTGAGCGAGGCTTAGACCAAATGACCTCCAAAGGTAGCTTCTAAGTTAGATTATAATCTATGATTCTATGATTTTATAATCTGTTTTTTATGTTGTTTGTTTGTTTTTGTTTGTTTGTTGTTGTTGTTATGTTGTTTGTTGCTTTTCAAAGCGGATTGATAAAAAGCCCTGTTCAGCTTCCCAGCTAACTGGCAATTGGTTTAAAATGTGCAGTTTTCGTCAGAAGCCAAGATGCCTGTGTTCAGGAACTGTGCTACTTGTTCCTTCCCAACCTTTCCTAGTATTTTGGGTTTGATTGTTTGACAAAGAGCATACTATTAAGCAGAAACAAGAAAAATGAACAAAGGTAAGTGGCTGGAGAGTTAAGACTCAAAGCAAAGGTCTGCCATAATTCTGAATTTGTCTTCTAGGTTTAGGCAAAAATCTAAGTATTATTTTAATAAAGTTTGTGCATTTATACATACACTGTTGTGCAGGCATATATACCTATTTTTGCTCTTTGAGGAATTCTGTGCTGTCAAGAAGCCTGAAATCACAGTGCAGATCCAGGAGACTACTTTTCCACAGTTTGGTGGATCTCAAGGCTCAATTTAACCTCCTTGGAGGTGACACTGCTCTCTTCTGTAAGGAGACAAGATACTGAACAACCAATATTGGTTCAGTTGCTATTAATCAGATAATAACATTTATGTTTTCTCTTGTGGCCTGACACTTTTTTTTTTTTTTTTCTGTTTAGGAAATAGGAATAAACCTCTTAAAATGATCCCCACTTACGCTTTTCTAGAGCCATGAACCACAGGGGCACTTGAGGTTGTGTTCACGCAAGAAGCTGAATTCCTAGTTTCTTTTTTTTTATTTTATACAAAAGGAATCTGACATATAAAAAAAAGAAATTTAAAAACAATTTAAATAATTTATGACTAATGCCTAAATTAAATCACCTAAGATTCTATTTTCCCTCTCTTCCTCATCTCAAACCCTCAAGGTGAGAAGAGCAGATGAGCTGTGTCTCTAAAAGTTATGGCTCTACTTTATGAAAAGGTGGCCTTTCCTTATAAAAATATTATAAAAATAAACTAAATAAGAGAATTATTAAGATTAATACAAGAGTTGTGCAGAGACAAGTTAAAAAAGAAAACTGTAAAAGAAAGATAATACCAGCTTCTAAGTTTAGCCTCTGAACATCACAAACATCATGCTAAGCCTAGGATATACTCTTACAAAATAGAACTTTTAAGCCTCACAAATAATTCCACTTTTACAAACAAAACATCAGCAGTATTCTAAGAGTGTTTAAATTTTGCAAACATGAGAACAGCCCTTGGACTCAATAAACAAAATTGGATAGTTTGCCAATTGCACAGTTATATTCCTTACATATACATAACTTTTAGGACCAAAATTCCAAGTGGCTGACATTACCGCTGTCTACCTAACTCTCTAGTTGCAAAAACATCTCCAGAACAGCCATTTAAGAAAGGGACAAAATATGTTTTTTTAGGGAGCTTGATCTTTTCAAGGTAACCATGTTACTGACCTGTGGACAGACTTTAACTTACGGTATCTTTTCATCTCTGCCTCTACATGAGGTGGAAAGGTTTCTAGCCTGCATGCTTTCCAATGCGCTCTACACAACTAGAACTTAAATGCATCATCTCCATCCCGAAAGCATAGTCCCTCTCACTAAAATGTTGCAACTACCCTGACTGCATCCCAGGCAGTCCCAGACTCAGGGGGCAGGTCAGAAACACCATTTCTCTACCATCATGTGTGTATTTTCAGAATCTGAAAGACGTCCAGCTATGAAGCTCTCTAAATAACATCAGTGATGTCTAACTTACCTGTCAATAATGGCACACATGTCAATGGTGACATTGGCAAAGCTTCCCAGCTTGCCTTGCTCCACTGCTTGTAAGTCCACCAGCTGATCGTCCACGTGAATAAACTGCATGCATCCTTGAAAGGAATGCTGAAATAGCGAGCGAGCGGAGTCATTCATCTGCACAGGAAACCCTGTAGAGCAGCAGCAAAAAGAACATTATTAACATCCCATTCTGTTACTCAAGGTAGCATTTTTTCACAGCAAAAGATGTGTTTTCCAGACAGGAGAAGAAAAGACTAGGTGAGAAGGACATATTTAATAGTTATTAGGTTACATTGCATTATGCGTTACTGACTTAAGTCACCGGGAACTACGAGCAAAAATATATTCAGTAGGGATGATGATTCTTCCATTAATTTTTGTCTACTGGACAGATGCTTTCGGTGAGCCATCCTCTCCTCCTGCCACCTGTCGCTGTTCCTCATGACTTTACTCTTTATACAGATACTAGCTGAATAGGTGAAAGATTTGTCTCCTTGCTATATTTTAAGAGTCACTTTCCCATTTCTCAGATATTTTTTACAGCATGCATTCCATGTAATCCAGTTCAGCTTCAAATGGAACTACACACACTGTACAATAAAAACTGGTGCTGGAAACTTTCTGCAAACTTAAAACGAGGCCTGAAATCTGATTTCCTGGCCTACTTGTAGGAAATCTGAGGACATTCTGCAGTACTTTTGTTTCTGCAGCGAATGTGTTAATTCAGCCATCCTTCTGAAGGCCCTTTACAAGAGAGGAGAAGGAATTCCAGTCTTGACACAGGCTATAAGACAGGGGGAGAGAGGATATTTGTATGTAACTCTTTAACTGAATGCCCTTCAGAAGTGAATGTGTCAATTTAGCTGTGAAAAATGCCCTGCATAAGACAACGGCGAGCCTCCTCCACACCTTATAAATCTTTAACAATGAACTCCCTGAAAAAAGCTTCAAGAAAATCATTGAAACAGAATCTGCTAAAGAAGAGAGACAAGCTAACAACAGTTTATTGGTAGAGGCTAAAGAAATACATAATGGCTTTATGCACTTCAGTTATGAAGATGACCAGTCATGCAGTTCTTCTCTGACACAGGGAGAAATTGTGCACACATTTATTTTGGCAGCAAAGCCAAGTGATGCAGCCTCCATTCCTTCTCTCACTTTGCACTGAAAAAGCAGTTTGTGGAGGCATAGTACAAACAGCAGAACTGATACAAGTTAAAAATTACCTGACAAAGGGCGTGAGTATTTTTTAAAATTCAGTTCCCAAAGGCAGTTTACCACACGCCTTACAAATAATTGGACTGGCACAACTGCGAGGGCAGTGATGGAGGGCAGCAACCAGCAGGTGGGGTTTGACAACCGACGCTGCTCAAAGTGGCAAATGCTGATAAAAACAAACAAAAACCTGACACACATACGCCCACCCTAAAATCGAATTAAGATGGCATTTTGACTTCAAAAGTTTGCCAGCATATACATATGACCAATAAAGGTTAGTTACATTTCTAAAGTTAACTAAAACACTTCTAAAACACTCTTGCTCACCAGCTGAAATTACTGCTGGCAGCCCAAATTTCCCTGCATGATGGTCTTCAGAGCTCTCCAGTGTAGACGCCAAATTAATCAGGGATATTACACAAATGAAGGAGTAACTATGCTAAAAGTGAACTCTGACAGGTATTTCAAGACATCGCCTTGATGTCAAAAGCCCCCTTGGGACAGATCTGTGACACTACCACGAGGCACCTTAAACTGCAGCGAAAAATCTGTATCACCCCCTCTAATGCCAATCACAAGGGGAAGGAAAAACTCCTTGGGATTCACAGCCTCCATGGCTGCTGTTTCATCAGAAAATCCCTCACCTCTGTAGACTGCAGAGGTCGCCAGAAAATGCTAATCCTTACTGCTCCTTTGAGGATGTTAGTATGCATTTGAATGACCGGCAGGCAGGTCAATCAAGGCAAAATTGAATGCAAAGAGTCATCAGTTACTAACACTCAGCAAGAGCTTAATTGAATGCTGCCAGACACAATATGTGGCAGCAAGGTCTTGTTGGGGTTCTGCCCAGCTGAGGAATCCTTGATGTACACGGGTGTTTCAGCATTTCCAAACACAAGGCAGTATTTGGAGTAATCGAGAGATATCAAAGATAGCTATGGCCTTATCTCATTTTATGCTCCCTATTGGACTGAAGAAAAGTTAGTCACATAAATTAGTCATTCATCTCTTATCCAAGAGAGCAGTCTATACCAAACATTAGCCATCCAAATTCTGAATTTCGATATTTGAATGGACGAAGACTACAACTTGCTCATTCAATTTAGTTGCCCATCTTCCCACTACTCTCTCTGCTGTTCCTAGCCAGGTAAAGAACTGGAGGAGAGGATTTTCATGCACTTCTATGATACCTCACATAATAGGTGTCAAGGCGTTATAGTCGTAAATGATAGGTATGCAAAAAGATAATTTCAGAAAACAATGCCCTATCCACAGGAATTTGAAGACTTATGTGGTTTTTTTTCAACTATTTCTCAGAAAACTACACTTCTTTCATAACATTTTCTTCTGCTTTAAAATTGCTGCCACAGCTTAGATAAACTTTTCTGGAGATAGTTAATGAATAAGCTGTTATGTAAAGAGCATAGCAAATGGGAGAACAGCTAGATAAGCCTTCTGTGTAATATAAATGCTGTTTTCAAACTATTAAATATTCAGGCAATGATCATTAATTTTGGTAAGTCTTCAATAGCCTTGGCCATACAATCCCAGAAAGAGTTGTCTGGGGCAAAGCTTGTACTTTAATGTAAACCTGGAAATGACCCAGTATATTGTGGTTATTTTCTCCAATACAGATACAGTGACAGTTTTCCCCTTATAGGTTTCCTGCACTGGGTCATGATTCACTTCCCGGTCCTGTCTCCACTGAATGAAATCATAATTAAATGAAGTTCTATAACCAAGGCTGACAGTAATGCTGTCACTGGAAAGGCCAAGTAATGGATGCCCACATTGTTTAGACAACACTGTATTGATTTTCTTGCTGACAAGAAAAATATGTACATTTCTAACTGCACATAAAGAGCTATTTCAGGATACACAGTGTAAAAGAATGTTGATGCTTATGATTACAAATGCACATTAAAGCCTGATAGACTCCCTTATGCTAAGGTTTCTTTCTCCTCTTGATTTTCTTTTGCACAAAGTCCGACTCTAATCATTTTTTTTTCACATTTTAAGCCCACAGAGTTGGATTATACTGCAAAAGTCAGATATAGATTGAACCTGAATTTTTCCCAGACCTCAGTGAAACTTGTTTCCAAGATTTCACTCTGACCTATCAAACTTAGAGCAGCCAAAATTCTGAATCAGCTACTGAGCTTAATTTAAACTTGGAAAAAAAAAAATCCTAAATGTAGTTTTAACTCATAATATTTTCTACATTAGAAGTCACTTTATATAATGTAATACATTAAAAATAAATATTTTAATAATAAAATAATCTACAAAAGGAAAGCAATATCTCTGTTCAGATGTTAATAACTATCATGTCTCCCTTCCCATCACCTCAGTAAGACTCTGTAAAGATGGAAGTCTAAGGAAAAATATGCTCAGTTTCACAGTCTAGTTAATGACCAGATATTCAAAGTACAGCATTAAACCTCTGATGACCTACTTGTTTTTGAGACCTGACCTAAGAATGAATTGCACTAGATGGCACCTTGAATATAGAGATTATTTTGTATAAGTACAAAAAACAGTGAGCTGTTCTTTGAAATGTAATGTAAATTCTGTGGCTTTTTGTTTGTTTGTTTTTTGTCAGAATCAGTTTTCTCCCTAGCTTCTGAAATCTCTTCATCACCATACTCTTATACCTGCCTTTGCTTTATTTGCAACAACAGGTGGATGTCTGTATGCAGGCAGTACTTGGTATTTTGCTTCTTTGAATGAAAAACTCTTTTTTTTTTTTTTTTTTGAAAATGAGAGTTTTTGAAATCAGATTGAAATCAGTCACTTCTTCAGTTGGTTGGTGGATTCTGCTGCTAGTTCAAGATGTTATGGGCTATTAGNAAGGAAAGCTAACTAATAGCCCATAACATCTTGAACTAGCAGCAGAATCCACCAACCAACTGAAGAAGTGACTGATTTCAATCTGACAATGATTTTCATCTGCAGCGTATTTTCGAATGCCAGTCTAGCTCAATGTGAGAGAACAACAAGAACAACAAAATATATATATATATGAAGTATATTTCCTGGCTATCATAATGATGAGAAGGAAACTGAATTTGTGATTTGTCAGGATATTTAGCAACAGAGTATTGTTCAGAGGTCAAGAGATCTTTAAATTTTCTATGTGCTTCATACAGAATTAACACATTTACTCTGTATCCTGTTTTACTCACAGACCAAAGTACAGATTTTGTGGGTATATGTGTACTTATATTGAAGATATTATACAAGTTGCAGAAGATAATGAACAGAAAAGGGACTAAAAGATAAGCTGCAATGGACCTCCCTAAAATTCACTATAATATTTTTATATTTGTTTCAATCAAACGAGACTGTGGCCTTCAGCGTTTGAAGAGCCAAATAGGCAATAGTTTTAGAAAACTAGAAGTCTTCTGCCTCAAAAGCATGACATAAATCTAAGTAAAAAAAATGCAGAAGGGATGAACTGAATGACTTAACATGGAACCATTCTCATTTCATTGCATCTCTGTAAAAAAAATGTAGAAATGCACAAACAAGCAGACACAGAAAAGCACATGAAATATAAGAGCAGTACCAGAGGTTTCAGCTGTTACACTTCTTTAACTCAAGTCACAGTTCTATAACAAGGAACAGAAAGCCTAAGGACAGAGTTTTCCAAGACACTGGATCCTATATCTAGCAACTGTCCTGAAAACAGATCTTCAGAGCCTCCTAGCTCAGTGGAACACAGAAAGGCAAACCAGAGAGGAAATGGCAATTTTTCTATGTATATCTCCAAATGACATCTCAAATGCTGTGTTTTCTAGCAAATTCCTCTTTATTTTTGCCATCATTCCTTCATTTAAAAAAACAGACATGAATGCAAGGTGGTGCATTCCACCCCACTGTAAATTGCTATCCTAAAATAACAAATGTGTTTATATTCCAAGAGAAAAAATGTGCTTTACTAATCCTAAAGTTTAGGACAAGAGGATGCTCTTTTCTCACGTTCCTGAGGCACACTGGAGCCCTTCAGGTAAAACAGGCTGCCATTAATGAAGTCTCCAGAGGACTTCACAGAAGCTGCTCTCTACATGTCATTCATATTAGGATGGAAAAGTTTAACCAAATCTCATAAGACTTGGCAGCATTTTCTACCACTGATCTGATGCCTGCTATGTTTTGTCTCCTCTGGAAATCTGGTCCTCAGCCAGATACTCCTCTCTCAAAATATTTTATCTCCATCTGTCTGCTTATTAACTTGAACCGGTTCTGGAAAAGCACTGAGATTTTCCAGACTCCTTGTATTGTTCCTCATCCCTCAGTTAGATTTTCCTTCAATTCACTGACACTTGTTCAGTGTCCACCAGTTCTTGGTGCCTTTGGAAGCCTTTGGAAAGCAGATCTCTCAGTGCCTCTCTAGCTGCTGTACAGAGGATACCAAGGCGGTATTTCAGTTCTCCTCTACTGTGTGCCAAAGAAATGCTTCTTGGAGCACGCATGAGATTTGGCAGTAACGATTCTGTAGTTATGTGACCTAGCTGTAGAGGTATGTCACATAGGGTACAATAGGTTATCTGAATATGTAATTAGGCTGGTATTGTTTGAAAGTTGGTTATTGAGGAAAGCAACAGGCAGATAATGTGTTAACCTAGATAAGAAAAAGCCCCCGAGATACTCAGATGACAACAGCTGAGCAATTAGCTGTGAAGAGACTATCTTCAGGCTACAATGCAACTTGCACAAAGACAATTTTACAAGGACAAGATATCACAAAGATACTAAATAGCTGGGATGACAGCCTAGGAGGTGAAAAAAACACAGAGGGAGAAGAAATACAATTATGGAAGCAGAGACAAAAGCAGAAACAAGAACAAAGTAAGGCTGTCTTTAATAGCACAAAGGTAGAGTTTCCTACAGTAAGAAGGAAAGAAGGATCAAACCAAAGTAGGATCATCTGCTGAGAGGCTTTGTTGATTCAGTGCTTCTCTCTCTCATTGCTGTGGACTTTAGCACAGATAGCAGTGTACTTTTTTAGAACTGTTTTAAGTCAACTTCCACAACTGCAGGACCCAGAATTCAGACATAAGATTCAAATACATTTGGGCCTTCCAGCTATGGCTGGAAATTGGCCAAGTTTTCAAGCTGCTTTCAGGCTGCAAGGTGATGGTGCTAATTCCATCATTTCAAATGACTGTAATGGAGGCTGAGTTTTACCTTACCCTTAACTATGCTATCTTTCTCCTGTCACTTTTCCCTTTCATTGTCATGGGTTCATTGTCAATGGCCCTTTCAGTGACATTGGTTTCATCCGAGGTAAATGCAAGCACAGTATCTCTCCTATTGCCACGGTCATCTCCTGCAAGACTCACACAGACCACACACTGGCTGCAAATGCCACGTGGAAAGAGTCTGGCTGACTGTAGCCAAGATGAACTGGGAGGGAATAGGCATAGGGCTCACCTCAGTTATCAGATTGCTCACCACCTGGACAACACATTTCTAAAAATCCCTATCCTGAGAGCATATTCACCAATTAAACAGAGCACAAGCATGTATTTCATTCACAGACACTAGCAGTTGGTAAGAGGAACAATGTCTTGTTGTTGAAGGAGAGCAAATATATATATATATAGAGAGAGAGAGAGAGACTCTTTTAGCAGAGTCTGTCCTTACACAGAGGGAAAATTAGACTCAGGTTTCATCCAGCTCCATGACTGCATAAAACATAATGATGACCTCTCATCCTTTGTGGCTCTCTTTGAAGCTCTTCTGCAGATATTGCATTGGATAAATATCACTGGATAAATGCACAGCCACGTTGGAGAGCTATTAAAAAATAAAGTAAAATTCTCTTAAAAAAAAATACATACAGGCTAAAATTTATACTTGCCAAATCATAACAGAAATAATAAATAAAAATGTTGCTTACTGATCCATTGCTTAGCTGACTCACTGTTTTACTTTCATTGCAACTTCGGTGGTTCAGCTGCACACTGTTGTTTTTACAATGTCACTATTTGTGTGGGCTCATTACAAAATGCTACAATAAATTATATTTAATATTTTCATATTGTTTGTATTCCAAGGGCATCATATATATAATGATACAGGAAAAGTATGTTTCTTTTCACAAAATAGCAGCAAAAATAGATCCTCTTGCTCTCTTGACGCTTAAAAACACTCCGCTCTGTTTATTTCCTTGTAAAAATAAATGTACACCGCAAGACCTTATTTTATCAAGAACTGATCTAAGCAGTTGGCAATTCATGACATAAAAGCAGCTTATTTTTTGCTGGAACAAAAGCAGTAGCTGCTCTTCATGGGAAGCGTGGTTTGTATAAAGAGGAGCTCCACTGAGGAAAGTTTACTTTTTAAAGTTGTTGTTAGACGTTATATTTTTTGCTTTTTCTTCAGAAAAACTTGATTTTGCCAATTGATAAACACTTCCAATTCCTGCCTACTTCAGTGGAGTTTGAGAGTAATCAGCCTGTTAGTCAAGGCATAAAGAAAGAGCCTCATGAAAATTACTGAAAGAAGACATACTGTAAAATAAATGAGATGATTTTAGATACATTCTAATCCTTTACTTAGAGGCTGGCAAAGGCTGAAATAAATCAGGTGACTGTTAGATAGTGAGTGTGAACAGTGTAAAGAAATGGGACATTGTTTGAAAAACAGACCCCTTGTAATGGTGCATTGAAAGCATGTAAGTTTTATGCGCTAATGTTTCTTAGTAAAAAGACAATTCTGTTTTCTGGAAAAGGATTAGTTAAACAAAATTAATAAAGCTTTTTGGGTACCATAAGGCAAATTAAATTCAATGATTTTTTTTTTTTTTAATATTTCAAGTGAGTCCCCTTTGCAAAAATGTGGTGTATTCATGGCTGAAACACCTACAACATCACAAAAGAAAGAACTCCGTTTGAAATAAATGCAAAAGCTGCCCTGAGCTTCTTATTTAGGCAAAATTCCCTGCCAAATGATTGGGAGATATGAGTAAGAGTGCATTTCAATCACCAGTTTTCTAAAATGGAGAAAAGCAGCAAGAATGATTATTATTACCAGTCTTGGCTAATTTATGTCAATCTAACACTTTACCGCAATTTCTACCTGACTTCTTTATTGGATATTATGGAAGGTAGAGAAAGTCACATAATGATCAAATTGCAGCAGATCTGTACTCTGCACTACTCATCTAATACAGTCTATTCACTGCCTTTCTAAAGAGCGAGCCTGGGTAAACGGAGGCTGCATTTTCAGAGTCACCACTGCTCTGTTTCTGCCAAAATTCTCTCCTGAACATAAAACAGGTCTAGTGACTGCTGGCCATAATTTTGCTCAGCAGGGTATAAGCAGTGTAAAATAATCACCATTTACTGTCTTTAAGAGATATAAAGTGAGGAGATGAACCTGTTGGCATTAATTATGTAATCTTAATTGCTGCTCCTATGTCAATTTTTTTTATATTTGTATGTACTATGAAGTCCTGGGTATAAGATCACTAAAGGTGAATTTACTTCAAAGACAGTACTATAGAACTCACAAATTTATCTGCAGATTCCTGTCATTTACTTCCACTGACTTACACCTAAGATATTTTACATTTTAATCAACAATCTGTTTTCGGTCCCCTTAACCAATGTACCAAAATGAAAGCATTTAATGCTGAATGGCTAATTCCCCAAGCAGCCTTTTAAAATAGCCAAATGAATTCATCAAGAACTGCAGTTGATGTGACCACAGTACATCACTAAGAAGCTAAAGCTAAGATTTTCTTTGATTAATCGCATTGTTGATTTTGTGCTAACACAAAATTATATCATCTGAGTAACCAAATTAATTACATAACATTTTGTAGAGCTTAATGCCATCCCTTTATCTTTTTACATATACTTTCATTTTCAGTTTAAACTGTAACAATGTGACTCTTATTAGTTGTTTTATGCACACTAACACACATACATACATACGTTTACGCATACAAATATATATATATATATATAAAAGAAGACATGCACAAGATGAAAGAAAAACAGGACAAAGAGAGAAAAACACAGTCACTCTGATATGGTCGGTCTGATATTTTAAAAGTAAACCTAGCAATATGAGCAGTAATCCTTTCAATTTTTAGTCAAGTAGCCATGTCATTTGCTTGTATTACAAGCTACTTATATACAGTCCCAAATGCCAGGACAGCAGAACTTAATGAAGTGCTATGCATTTCTAATCAACCCATGGGACAGGACTTGGTAATTGTTTTCTTAGGTAGCTGTGTTCTATACAATATCTAGATTTCTTGTTTCTATATACAGATTTAAGAACAAATAAGAAGAATAGCTACAATGCAAAAAAAAAAAAAAATCTTCCTTTCAGAATCTAACCTTATCTGTAGCATATATTTTGCACAGGAAGTTCAAGCGAAAAGTTAGCAACCCATTACAATGTTACAAGCAGAACAAAATTAGGAAATCTGAAACCTGTACTACTATCTGTATTACTATTACTTTTAGAAGTACGTTGTTTATTAACTTCCAACACTTGAAAGTTGGAAAAGCTCAGCTGTATGTCTGTTTCATTATTATCTCTTTCAAA
This sequence comes from Nothocercus julius, assembly GCA_013398735.1. Classification (NCBI taxonomy): domain Eukaryota; kingdom Metazoa; phylum Chordata; class Aves; order Tinamiformes; family Tinamidae; genus Nothocercus; species Nothocercus julius. Next base: position 1,699,875 of record VZSV01000076.1, on the reverse strand, counting down.
TCTTGATTTTCTCTCCAAAAAATGATGCAATTATTTGGGAAAAATGTTTTTATCATTTTAGAAACTTATATTTAACATTCTACAATTAATAAGATTAATTAAGAAAATAAAAGAATTCCAGCTTTTGGAATTTCTACTCCTTTACCTTCAGCTCGCACAGACCCCACTGTGGTACAAGTCTGCTCACACAAAACAATGCATGCGAACATTAGAAAATTCAGAGAAAAGGACATACAGAAAAAAAGTAACTCCAATCTTCTATCTTTTGTTACCAGAAATACAAAAAAAATGATTTTTTTTTTAAATTAAATGAAACTAAACCCAAACCACAACAAAATCACTTAATAAGTGTAACCTATAACCTCCTTCTTCCCAGTAATAATATCCAGTCCTATGAAGGCAAACAAACTTCTTGAACATCAAGGCTGTCTATTCAAAAGCAAGCAGACATAGCAGCAAAGTCCTCATACAACACAGAGCCAACACAAAGCAAATGGGAATTTTCTTGAATAAAAAGTTTCAGGACCAAACCAGGTCATCCTTGGCTCATTAAAAGTTCTCTGAAAAGTGCTTTGAGATGCACTGTAGTATTGATCAATGGGTTCATATCAGAAGCAATATTAATACACGTTGTTAACAGAATCTTGCATATTTTCTTGATTTTTTTTTTTCTTGGAAGTATACTTTGAGAAACATACAGTTAAAATAATGTTATTGATATGCCACATCCAACATTGATTTTCTCCTGCTGTAGAAAGGAATCATTACTACAAAATGACTGAAGCAATTCTGTGGAGACTATAAAAGGAATAATACAACCTCTCCCGTACAGAAGAAATGTAAGCTTTCCAAAATGTGTTTTGTTGCTCAGTGTAATATTGATACTTTTCAAGGTTCAAAGCAATTATAATATTGGCACTTCCCAAGGTTCAAAGTAATTATAAAAATTCTGATGGATGAATTTGAAAAGGAGTGGACTAAAATCTTTAAAAGGTGTACATGTGTGGGGGTTACCTTCCATATCCATAAACAGTGGCTTTTGTAGTGACATCCCACAGAATGGGAAAGTAAATACCAAAATTACAGTTACTTCCCACAAAATAAATAAAAAAATAAGTTATAGAATCAAAAATTAATTTAACTCGTAAAGGACCTCCCAAAGGTCATCTGGTTTACATTTCGTCTCAGAGTTTGTCAAATTAGAGCAGACTGCTTGAGGACATGTTAAGCCTAGTTCAAGGACAGAGATTTCAGAACACCTCCAAAGGACAAATTCCAGTTTTGACCACCCTTGCGGTGAAGAAATATTTCCTTCTAATAAGAATTTCCCACACTGGAACTTCTGTCTGCTGCCTTTCACCTTTTTTTGCCATACCTCTAGGAAGAGTCAGTCCCATCTTCTCCACATCCTGTCAGTATGTGGCCACAGACAGCAGTAAGATCCAGCCTGCTCTTCTGAAGGCTGAACAAATCCAATCCCCTCAAACAGCCTCTCCTCACACTTTCTAGCTGCAGGCATGAGAGCCGATGCCTTTGACAGCTCTTTGTGAAAACTGAAGTGGGTGATGCAAGACCTGTGAACGGTACTTTCTTCTTGCCCATGAAACACAGCATTCTGAAGACGTTCTGTATAAACGTGTCTCAGCAACTGAGGAATTCAATTGTGGTTGAACTCTGCTGAAAGGCAGGGTATGTAGGAGACTTAGGTTGTATAAGATCTGGGTGATTGCGCTAAAATTTAGAACATCCGAGATTTTTTGTAGGAGAAATAAAGGAAAGACAAAGACTGTACAGATTACTGTAACATGGATTCTGAAATATGAGAGTTTCAGATAACCCAGCAAGTAAGTGCCTATAGAAGAGAAGAGGGACCTAAATATTTCAGAAAAGAATTCAAATGAAAGAAACTAAACAATTTGAGAACAAGGAGCCTTATACCCATATGAAGAATTGCTAACTTGTTCACTGACTGCGCACACTCAACTGATTCATAATTTTGTATCTTAATGAAAGGGCATTGAAAGATTTCCTTGATTTTGACAAGAAAATAGAATAAACACAATGAATTTCTCTAGGTATGACACTGAGCTTCTGAGTTTATTTAAATCAAAAGTCCAGCTTTCTGTATCTTATATCTAAAGTGATTGAAATAGCAAATATGTGCAACCGGATGAGCACAAAGGAAAAGAAAACATCACACTTACCCACCTCTCAGGAAATTACTGAAGAGAATTTGAGCTACTCCATTCATTCAATGTAAAGTTTCATGTGGTTAAAATCATATACACCGCTGCAGAAAAGGAGGAACTCTTTACATTTACAACTTAAGTCTGCAAGTCTCCATTCACCCAAACACAAAAGTAAGTCCATGTATGGAAAAGTTAAATATAAAAGGCTTATTCTCTCACACTGCTTAGCTTCCTACCTTGTGGGTAGTACTTTCTTGATAATATGGTTTGTATAACACAGCACAGCTCAGGAGACTGGCTGCTACATCCAAACTAACTTTATTGTCAGGAAATTGTATCCAACCTGGGAGGTGAGTAAGCAATGAAGTACTCATTGCACATGTGATTGAAAGCTAACCCTAAACATGACTGTCACAAAATACCCAGGTAGGACAGAAATGACAGTATATATAATTGTTCCACTCTATCAGATCCTGTTCTCTCACTTTTTTTCTTTCTCTTTCTTTTAGATAGTTTGTAAAGAACACTAGCAGGAAAATCTGAAATACAAGAAAAAAAAAAAAAAAGAAAAAAGAAGTAAAAAAAGAATCCAGCATTCCTCATAAATAATCAGAAGAGGCTTTCTTCTCTAGGAAGATCAGTGTGAAAGATCAGATTTATTGGTCCTACACCCACATAGCCCTGGTTATATATAGAAACATGTATTTGCATTTCACACTTCATTTTCAGATACACTCCCAAGTCATGTGAAGTCAATGAAACTAATAGTCAGGTTCTATTTCTGTGTGCTTATAATGTGGTGTATATATGGGTCCCATGGTGGTAATCTGAGTTCACATTCAGCTATGATTTGTGGGTAAGAATGCGCAGCACATTTGTAAGCTGTGCAAAGTATGGGAACATTGTGTGGTATTTTGATGTTCATTACAATGCTCTTAAAGGAAAAGGATGAAGTCAGGTCTAATCTGGGAGACAGGCATGGGCATATTTTTGTTCTCAGACTGCCTTCTCACACACTCACAATGGAAAATCAAAAAGAGAGAAAGGAAGTAAGCAGCACTTTGCTAGTGTGAAGTGACTGTTTATAGAACTCTCATTAGCAAGGCCAATAAATTTGACTGGGCAGCCTATCTGATGAAAAACCACCTTGGCAAGAAGCCTGAATTGCCAATCTTTAATTTTAATAGTGAATTCCCAGCATGATTAAGCACAAAGATGACACGTCAACAGAACCTATTTAAATAAGCAGGAGAAAGAAAGGCAGAAATTCATGGCCCATTTAAGAAGAGGGACACAGCCAGAGGGAACTTAAGTGATCTGGATTTTGTCTTCTGTAATCCAGATAACCAATACCAGTAACTAAGAGCTAGCTTACCTTCTCATAAAACAACAAGTAATTTCTTTTTAAAGATTAGATTTATATGCAGAATAGATGCAATTATCTCTAAGCCATGAAGACAGTGAAGGTTTCTGTGATTTACAGGCTGCTCATGAGAGTCTGTCTAATAAAGCAGATTAACACAAAGCTCCTACCAAGAACTGGCTGAATGGGAGGACTGAGAGACTATGTAAAACTAGAAATCTTGCATGGAAGTCTCTCACACAAGCATATACACACACCTATACAAATGAGAGCATCTGTACTCAAAAAGCTTAGTTATTGTCATTAATTTTTCAAATATTAATTGTTACGGTCATGGACAGAGGGTGTTCACAACTGCAAAGTGTAGAAAAATGCATGTGCAATTATGTGCTAGCTTTAGGAGGAGACAGCTTTGTCAACATACATTTTCATGAACACATGCTATATCAACCACATAGCAGCAATTAGATCTGACCAGTGAGAATAATAATAAGCTACTTAAAGAGTCTTGAAAGAAATTGTGCTACCTGCTCATTTCTAAAAATGCACCACAGCTATCAAAGCTCACACTAGCTGCTTGTAAGCAGAATCCATTATTTCACTTGCTTTACTACATCCTGCAAAAAGCTCGCCTCCTCACAGAATATCAGTCACATTATTCAGTTCTGTCACTCAATTTATAAGCAAAAGATAAGCAGATATTCTGATAGACACAAACTCAGGCAAATCAATGGAGCATTCAGTCGCAGAGTTAGTTTCTTTACAAGCAGCAGAAACCATATTATAACAATTGTGTTGTTGCTGCCCGAGAGAAGAAAATCCTTTGGAAAACAAGGCTATTATTTGAAAACCAGAGATTTGCAATTAGTTGCCCTGATTTATGAATGCTGTTTTATTTATAAATCCTGACAAATTTAGGTAACTGTAGCAATAGTCATGAAAGTTAACTATTTTATATGACTACAATATTATCTTGTCAGATGAAGGTGAAATAAGAATGGCACTTATAGTCTATGAACATTACTTTGTAGAGACGAGTGGAATGAGATGTCCTCTTTAACTTTTTCTAAGGCATAAATTCTTCACAAATATTACTAGGCAGTAAATTTATAAGCAAAACTTATCTTGAAACTATTCAGCTAAATCCTTGAATATAGTTTCCTATGCCAACACTGTCTCCCCAAAACATTATCACCTTTTCTAAGTTCAGTGCAGTACATTTGCACCTACTGTACACTTACGTATGTCTATTTTACTTCACCTCTTTTGCTCTCTGTTTTCATGAATAAAAGCAGATAAGAAATGGCAGAATATTTAACCATTCAGGGAGAAAAACTCAGGAAATGGCCTGGCAAATCAGACAATAGATGTAAGGGATTTAGATTGTTTTGAAACAGAACTTCATAAGCTTTTGGAAGAAATCAGACAGCAGTCTAGGATGACCTTTGAGTTATAAGTACGAGGATTGCAATAGGAGACCTTTGGAGTGTAATTTGTTGATATTCCTTAGACAAGATCACCTGACCAGGATGTTCAGGGAATATTTCAGATATGAGTGGCTCCTGAAGAGCACTGGTGCTGCCTTGTAAGCTCACCTATTCTTCTCCTGCGGTTCACCATACTTAAAACTTTCGACTTTTCACTGTCAAAATCAAGAATAGGAATTGTGTAGTGGTAAACAGGTGTATGCAGAGAAAATGGTCTATGGACTGCTGGATTAAACATCTCCCCTATGGAACTAAGAGAAACAGAAGGCAATGACAGCAGCTTTGTGTGTCTAAGCTACATCCGAGTTTTAGAGCTTCTTAGAGTGCAGAAAATTTTAAGAAAGAATATGTCTTTGAATTGGTTAGATATTATTCTTTGTTCAAAAGCCAAATATCTAGACCCCACAAGTTCAAGCTTAAAACTTGAGCACAAGTAACAAAGCATGAGAAAGCTTTTAAAGATGGGCTTACACTGCAACTGCTTTGACATTGTAAAATAGAAAAACTGTCATGTTTATGTAACGTTTTTACTGATGCTGGGTTATATAAATTTATTATTTATTTATTAATAGGTAGTTCCTTTTTTCTCTGCCATTCTATTGCTAGTCCTTTGATACAATGAAACTTGACAGAATATCCTAAAAGTCTTAGTTTAAATACATTTTCCAACTTAAGTTTCATTATTTCCATTAGCAAATAGTCACAGATATTTTTCTAATTAGCACTGGGAATTTTTGCTCTAGCACTGATGCTATTGTCTTTTACTGAAGGAAACTCTGCACTTCTGCCCATTAGTTTGACTTAGTGAAGAATGTCCACAGGATAACATGCACAAACAATGGTAGACACGTATCTAGATTTTATTGAGTATATTCCCATAGGAGTCTACACTGTTAGCACTGTAAAATTATACTGAAAATTCCATAGAGCATGCAGACTTCTGACTTGACACCAGCATTAAATTTCAACACCATATACTTAATATGTCATTTAAAACACTGTTTAATGATTAGGTCCAGGGGAGGGAAAACTGGCTCAACATGAACAGTTAATTAAAATTATTACTCTGATAAAACTCATAATATTACTCTCAGGAGAAATAATATACCCTGCTGTACCTTGGATGTATTCAAGTATACTTGACACACTGAGCAGTATTATAAATTATTTCAATTTATTTTAGAGGGTAGTGCTAGCAGACACCATTGTGGCAAGTCTGCTGAAGAATGTCTGCAAAAACACTAACACGCTCCATAGGGACAGCTGTATAAATGTTGGAACTATGCCCATTTCCTTTGCCCTGTAGTCTTGATATTTTTGATATTTGGGATACCTAGCAGCAAGCACAGATATTTTTCAGATTTCAAGGAACAAATACGACCTTTTGGATGTTATGCCCTGAACTTACTATCCCCATGGCCTGATTAGAAAGGCAAAGTGATGTTTGAGCATTTGCTGCAAACTATCCGGCAAACTTTACCGTCAATGCATGGGCATATGAGCAATTAAGGGCACTTGCACATACACGCAGAGTAGGAAATGCATCTCTACCACACTTGGCATCTAATTACTTGCTCAGTATTGCCCCAATTTCTGGAACTCTGTTTACTTGGAACCAATCTGCACAGCCCTTATCTGCTTTAGACATTCTGCAGAAGATTTACCTTTTAAGTTCTGTTTTAATAATTCATAGTGATTAATCATGTTTATGTGTTTGCATAAAGAGTATGGTATCAAAGCAAGTACCTGATGCGGGGAGGGAAAGGAAAGCATACCAAGAATGCACCTTCAGCTACTGTTAATTGGCTTAGTCCATTGACTTTATTGGAGAAATGTCAATTTTTACCAGGGGGGAATCTGCTTCTTTCTTCCGCAAGCTCAAAAAATTCTTATCAGGGCTCATTTTTCCCAGTAGTTTATGCGGAAGAGTGAAAATCCTTATACAGTAATAAGGCTCCCTTATGTTCTTTACTAATGTGAATATAAGTAAGGTAAGAATTAAACTTAATAATGATTTTGGCACAGGCTTGCTTCTCAGACTTACAGTATAAGGCTTTATTACAGACAATTTGGTAGGGACTTACCCTAAGCAAAGCAGTACATGTCATTTTCATATTCAGTTGAGCTAATAATCTTTCCTACGACTTGTAGTAAATTTGTGAACAACAAAATTAAAAGTAGGCAGCTTTGAAGCAGATGCATTTGATGTTTTCATATTGGCATGAATTTTAGATTTGACTCGAGACAGCTCCAGAACCAGAGTTGTTCTGCTAGCAGTGTTCTATGAGGGAAATTCTCTTCTGTATAAAGGGCCAGCACTGACTTCAGCGTGATACAGAAACTGGATTTTAGGCCCTGAGCACGAGAAACTCATCTCCAAAGGACTGTATTCTATGCAGCCACATGTAGCATGTTGCTGAATGCAGGTGACTTGTAAATACATTACATATAATTAAAAAGTAGTAACATCTTTTTTCCTACCACTGTGAATTTCCACTGTGCAGATATACTAAATTTTGTCCTATTTCCACTGTCACCCTCATTCACCCTTCTTTATAGTCTCTACTATATCCTTTCTGAAATGTGGTGACTATATCAAAATGTATACATTATTTAATAGGTGAAGGGATATCGTAGACTACATAATGGTATTGCCTTCATTCTTAGTCCATGTCAGCTTAGTTTCTTTAAAAACCTGCAATAAAGAATTTTGTCAAAAGCTTCTCTGAAATCCGGGTTTATCAAATGGACTGCTATTTATCTATATGCTATTGATCCTACAAAGAGCTGTAAGCCCAGCTATAAAAACACGGAGTATTTTCTCCATACATGAATTATTTCTGTACTTTATATCCTTTATTAAAAAAAAAA